>QLTV01003499.1:145778-165265 GCA_003457575.1 Thermophis baileyi
GGTGCCCACATACTTGCTGAGTTGGGCATCGAAGACATCCTCGAATTCGCGTAGCAGGTCATCAGCGCACCTTCCAGACACCGCATTGATACCAGTCACACTGAGTCCGAGGGCGTCGAACCAGTCTAAGCTGAGCAGCGTAGGAAGGTTCCCCTGAACCACCGTGAGAGGCAGGTTGCCATCGAATTTGCCGAAGTGCACTCGGAAACTTCCCCAGCCAATTACAGGGATTTTATTTCCCTGTAATAAACACACCCATTTTGTCAGGAAATTTCTCCTTAGTTCTAAGTTGCTTCTCTCCTTGATTAGTTTCCACCCATTGCTTCTCGTTCTACCCTCAGGTGCTTTGGAAAATAGTTTGACTCCCTCTTCTTTGTGGCAACCCCTGAGATATCGGAACACTGCTATCATGTCACCCCTAGTCTTTCTTTTCATAAGACTAGAAATATCCAGTTCCAGCAACCGTTCTTTATATGTTTTATCCTCGAGTCCCCTAATCATCTTTGTTGTTCTTCTCTGCACTCTTTCTAGAGTCTCAACATCTTTTTTACATTGTGGCTACCAAAATTGGATGCAGTATTCCAAGTGTGGCCTTATGTGTAGAATTACACTTGTATAAATGTAATATCTAAAGCATTGAACTAGAATTGTTATGATTGGGTTGGTTTTAAATGTATTGTATTGCTTTTTGGGGAATTGCACTTCCAGTTGAACTTTTGTATAATTTTGGTGTCCAGATAAATTATTTGAATGACTAAATGGAATAAGCCATGGAAACTCACTCATTCTCTCTCAGCCCAACCTTTGAACAGGATTATTGTTGTGGATGAATACCCCCACCCCCCCATAAATGCTCCCTTAAGTTCCTGCAGAAAACAATAACATCACATGATTTCTCCAAGTTATGCTGACGCTTTTATTGAAGAAGTGCTACCATTAATCCAATATAATTGCCTCCAATATTGTCAATTAACCAATTACAGATAATTATGTACAGGTAGTCCTCGACTTACAACTACTTGTTTAGTGAATGTTTGAAGTTACAGTGGCACTGAAAAAAGAGACTTATGACCACTTTTCACACTTATGACCGTTGCAGGATGCCCATGGTTACATAACTAAAATTTGGATGCTTGGCAACTGACTCATATTTATGACAATTGTAATGTTCCGGGGTCATGTGACCACTTTTTGCAACCTTCTGACAATCAAAGTTAATGGGGAAGCCAGATTCACTTAAGCATCCATGCTACTAACTTAACAACTGCAATAATTCACTTAACAACTATGGCAAGAAGGGTTGTAAAATGGAGCAAAACTCACTAACAACTGTCTTGCTTAGCAACAGAAATTTTGGGCTCAATTGTGGTCGTAAGTCGAGGACTACCTGCACTCTGCAGTACCAGTAGATGACTGCTATTTATTCAGGTTCCTGTATAGCTTAAAGAGAGGAGAGTCTGCTGGTTATCCCCTGTCAGGTGGAAAAATTAGTGAAGAACAGTGCATGCTGACTGGGTAATTCTGGGAGTTGAAGTCCAATGCATCTTAAAAGGTTGAGAAACAGTAGTCAAGAAACTGCAGACTACAGGAACTACAGAAACCAGGAGCACTACTCAGGTGACATGGAGGACACAGATAAACCTCCAAGTGCTTTAAAGACCCTCTAAAACAGGGTTGTCAAACTCAGGTCATCATGGTGGCATCACGTGACATATCGGGACTTTTTCCCCCTTTGCTAAACAGGGCGTGGGCGTGGCCAGCACATGACGCATCCAGCCCATGGGCTGGGAGTTTGACAGCCCTGCTCTAAAAGAATGCAAATTACCAGCTGTCTGCAAGGAAAATAAATCCTTCCTTTCCCCACCATCCTGTCAGAGCTGAAGAAGCTTTTTGGATGAGAAGCGAAACGTCTTCAAAAGAAAAAACAAGAATGTCCAGTTGCCTCCTGAAAAAGCACCTTTGGTACAACCATGACCTGGATGACTGAGAATCTCTACAGACTTTTAGTCAAGAAAATTATGCAATTTTTTTTAACCAGGTGAATATTATGATTATCTCTAATTAATTTGTTCATAATGCCAGTGTCTTCCTTTTGACATTTTATTTCAGCAAAATTGTTTAAGTGATATGAAGGGCATCTAGCGAAGCATATAGCGAAAATGCTATATGCTTTTGTGCCATCTGAAATTTAACGATGATAAACAGTCTCCTTTTAATTTAGATGTGTGAGTAATGCAAAATATTGATTACATTAAGAAAAAAGCTTTTTCTAAAAATTCATTGCAAAAGTCACAAAATGATTATTAATCTTATGTAGCAAGCAATGTGATAAAAATGTACAAAGAAATCAATAATAATGAGAATAATAGGCTTGTGTATTCCATCAAACTGGAATATTTGACTATTCATACAAAGGAAATGGGAACAAGAGAAATGTAATTCAAAGGGAGAAGCTTTGAACTAAGAAAGCACAGGTAAAATTTCTTATGTATATTTTTTATCTTATCTACAGATTTAAAGACTTAAACTGGACAACAGATTTCATGATTTTGAACTATATACTGTAAGTCTGAAACAGAATTATGTACTAATGGTGTATATGTTATTGCTGAAATGTATAAACTTTTGTTGAAATATGAGACAGAAGAAATAAATGAACGTATGATAAAATGGGCTAAAAACTTTTATTGCAATATATGGGAAAACACGAGACTGAAAGGATTATAAAATGATTTATTGTTGGTATATGCCACCAGAGAAATTGTCTAGAATGAAAAAAGATGATTTGAGTTTTTGCTAGAAGTGTGAATAACATGAAGCAACATTTTATTATGTTTGGTAGTTATGTAAAAAAGCCACAACATTTTGAATACAAAAATGTACATTGATTTAGAAATCTTTAAAAATTATAGTACAACTGAAATCAGGGACTTTTCCTTTGGGACTAATGAACAGACAAGAGTGGAAAGGTTAGATGCTATCCATAATGGAGAAATGGTGGTAAAGATGACAGAGCTTGCAGAAATCACTAAATTAATTTCCTTGATTAGAGAAAAAAAACAATAGCTACATTTATGGTTGAATGTTAGAGACTTAGCATTATAGACATTATGCTTGAAATTGAAAAAAATACTCTTGTGACTTGTGGTTTTGATTATTATAAAAAATTGAATAGAAAAAATGACCTTTTATTGTAATCATAGAGAAAAAAGATAATCTTGTAATCATATATATTTGCTGTAGAAGAAATCAGAAGTTTCTATTTATCACTACACTTTTTTCCTTCTTTCTTTCTCTTTAAAACATTTGTTTTTTTTTTAAAAAAGAGAAAGTACAGGTAAGCTACTAATACAATAATTTTCATTGGCAAAGCATGCTAAGGGCAGGGTGGTGGATTTTTAAGACAATATAAATGAAAACAATTCCATATGAATAGTGGAGCAGAATCATAATTTAGAACAGTGGTTCCCAAACTTTTTCAGTCCACCGCCCCCTTGGTGCTACAAGTGCCCCCACCCCCACCCTCTTCAGGAGGGCGTGGCTTGGTGGTCAGGTGACCGGGTGGGTGTGGCCAACTTGTAAAATGTGGTGAAACTCACTTAACAACTCACTTGCTTAGCAACCAAAATTTTGGGCTCAATTGTGGTCATAAGTCTTTCTTTCTTTCTTTTTCTTTCTGTCTTCCTTCCTTCCTTCCTACCATCTATCTATCTTTCTTTCTTTCTTTCGGGACATCTGCTTGCCCTTCCGCCGCCCCTCTCAGCGTCTGCATTTCCACCAAGGGCCGCCCGCCCACCCACTGACTGGGCCGGATGCCGACCTCGGAAGGCAAGCGGGGGTGGGGGACCACCGGGAAGGCCGCGTGGAAGGCCGGCAGGCAGGGCAGGGCTGTGGGGAAGGGGGTATGCTTTCTGTCTCTCTCTCTTTCTTCTGCAATAGAAAGCAACCTCCCCCAAGGCCAATATCTTGTGACAGCAGCTCTGAGATGCTCCTAAAATTCCAAATTACTCACCAACTCCCAAGACGGGGGATTCCTGACACAGAGTTTATGGCTTATAAAACGGTTCCATGTGTGCAGGTATATCTGGATGAGAGAAAGTGAGGGCGTCCCTGAATGTGTGAATGCACATGAGAAACATCCATGCCTTTTCCAATCTTTCTTTCTTTCTCTTTCTCTCTTCTTGGCAGCGGGAGAAGGAAGAAAGTGCTCTGGCCGGCACTCAGCTTGCTTTCCTGGCGAGGCTCGGAGACTGCCCAGCATACCCATCTGCCGGCTCTCCAGGCAGCGCCACTTTTTCCCTGCCCCGCCAAGGCCCCCGCCAGCCCGGAGGCCGGTGGACCCCTGAGGCTGGCGGAGCTCCATAGGTGTGCGCCCCGACGCTTCCCGGCCCGTGAAAGTCCCGGAGCTGAAGCCAGGAAGGCGAGAGGGATGGCGGCAGCGGCAACCACACTCCGGCCCGGCAGCGGTGCATCCCCTGTCATGTGCCATCCCAGAGCGTAGTCTCCGGGCTGGCAGGGGCCTTGGCGGGCAAGGAGAAAGTGGTGCTGCCTGGAGAGCCGGCGGATGGGCGTGCTGGGCGGTCTCCGAGCCTCGCCAGGAAGGTAAGCCGAGCGCCGGCCGGGCCCATGCTCTCCCATCTACCCCTCGCTCCGTCCGTCTCTCGGGAAGTTCGCGGGAAGTGGCGGCGGGCGGAACTGGGCAGGGCAGAGCCGCCAGTGCAGCAGCGCCCAACGAGGAAGGCCGGGCGGGGAGGCACAGCTGATTGTCTTGTTCACGGCGCCATGGGGCGGATGGTCTGGAAGAAGCACGGTTGAGCAGGGCCAGGGCAGCGCAGCCTATTGTGCCTTCTCTTGCCCCACTCTCCATCCCGGAGGGCCGCGCATCCCCCCCGCCAATCCTCTGTACAAACCGCCTGCCCTGTTTCTGCAAAGGCAGAGCCCTGCAGGGCAATCTAAAGAGGGGTGGGGAATGCTGTAGAAAAGGCTGCCTTCCACCTGTGCCTCCCGTGCCGGCTCCGCGGGACTTGGGGCTCCGAAGCAGCCCACTGGCTTCCAACCCGGTGCAGCAGGCCGAGTTCCCAGAGTGGCACCAGCGGTCGGACCGGCCAATCCGCAAAGAGAGCAGGCAGGTGGCCATGTGAGAAGCCAGTGGGCTGCTTCAGAGCCCCAAGCGCCGCGGAGCCGGCACAGGTGGAAGTTGGCCTTTTCTGCAGCATCCTCCTCCCCTCTTTGGATCGCCCTGCAAGGGGGGGCTCTGCCTTTGTAGAAACAGGGCAGGCGCATGTGCAGCAGCCTCGGGACATCTGCTTGCCCTTCCGCCACCCCTCTCAACGTCTGCATTTCCACCAAGGGCTGCCTGCCCACCCACTGGCCAGGCCGGGCTGGACGCCAACCTCGGAAGGCAAGCGGGCGTGGGGGACTGCCGGGAAGGCCGCGTCGAAGGCTGCCAAGCATGGCAGGGCTGCGGGGAAGGGAGTAGGCTGCTACCTCCTTTCCCCGCTGCCCCGACATGCTTTCCTGCCTTCCACGTGGCCTCTTAGCACCCCCCTGCCATCCCACTTGCCTCTTAGCGCCCCCTGCCACCCCCCTTGCCTCTTAGCGCCCCCCTAAGTCATCCCACCCCCCCCAGGGGGTGGTACCGCCCACTTTGGGAACCACTGATTTAGAACATTCCAAGTGTTTCTATCCCACCAGAGTTTTAACCTGCTGGTTCTTCACTAACTAAGCAGTTTGAAACAATCACAATTGTCTTCATTTTCTGCAGCTCCATAGTTGTTACATTTGTGAGTCTACTCATCATCCTCTGTCTTCCAGCTGACCAACATGACATTAAATAAAGAGTAAGCTAATCAGTATCCTTGTATCATGTCCTCCCATCTCACAGTTCATGTTTTTGGCTCATGATCTATACAATTCTGCAAAAGTTGTTGGTTTTTTCTTTCTTTCTTTCTTTCTTTCTTTCTTTCTTTCTTTCTTTCTTTCTTTCTTTCTTTCTTGCAATAGTTATGTTAATGGCTATATATTGTTCTGACAAGTAGATCTTCAAAGGATGAGGGAATAAAGGGAGAAAAGTTCCTATATATGAAAGGAGACATGTTCCTGGGTAGAAACTGCCTGGCACTAGTACCAATGGTAAACTTTTAGTAGAAAAGTTCATACAACTTCATCGTAATGGCTAACTTAAGCTTGGGAATTAGGAAGTGGGTTAAGCCAAAAATTCCTTCCAATTGGAAAACAAACCACCCAGAAGGACTGCAGAACAATTCAAAGGGGGGAAAAAAGTTCCAAATAAGCTTTGGTGTGGCTTTCAATAAACCAAAACAGAGTCAGAAATAAATGGACTCAGCTTCCCAAAACAGATGGTATCATGAGAAAATTGAGTCTGGAGACAATCCTGGTGTAAAACATCCATCTGGAAGTGCCATCTAAAAAGTATCTTAAACACATTGCAACCTCAGTTATTTGCTAAAGAAGACATCAGTGCTTGAATTTGTTAACAATAGAAGACACTCACTTCTGTTGTCTTGTAAAAGGGAAAAATAAGGAAATTTACCATGACTTCCAACAGGCACAATTTACCAACATTGGCCAACTTCACATTTAGATTTTGGAGACCTTCATACAAATTCTGTATTTTGTATCATAAAAACACCAGCATAGAGTGGTGAGCTTTTATAAGTCAACATTCATTTTATTTCACATATTTATAGGATATATGACAAAAACTCCACTTTAATTTTCATAGATAGTTTCCTCTAGCCATTCTGTTTCCTCATGATTTCTTATATACATTTCTCATTTTCTCAATTCCTTTCTTTGGTACATAGTGCCACTTTATGAATGTCAATAATTCTTTGAAAATCATTTAGGACTCCCATGTGATACAGAATCCACCAAGGGAGAAAATATCAGTTATTTTATTTCAGATCATCATGTAATATCTATAGAAGATTCAAGGATGACATATGATTGGAGGAAGCAGCATATTAAAATACACAAAACTATAAGCATTTGCCTGCAGTACACAAAATTACATTTTATTTTAAGCATACAATTCCAACCCCCAATTTTGGCTGGGAAGAGATATTCACACAGCTGTGTGCTCATCTCATGTTCCAACAGGTGTCTGACCAAGAGGGATTCTAGGTATATTCTTCCATAGACATTATTCAATTACTGTTTTATACATTTTTCACTTGATGATTCCAGATATCTTCCATGTAAATAAAGTTTTTAAACAAATATATGTTCAACTTCCAAACAGGATGTTGCCTTATTTTCTCACACAGATGTGGTATGGTTTTCATTAGGTAATAGAGTTCTCTATCAAGTTATGAACAAAGACGCTAAATGGGTGGGACAGTCCTAAGCTAATGGATTGTATCAGAAGTGCAATCATGAAAGGCTGAGAGATGCATAACACAAAGGAGACTGAGTGTGAGGATGATGGAGGTTGTCTTGATCTCATATTTTTATCACACACAGCCACAGCAAAAAAAAAAAAAAAAAATAGACAAGAACTACTTAAATTGAAAAAAAAAAAAAAAAAACTTGACTGGAACTCCTCCAGCTGCTACTTAAAAACAGTAAAAATATTAGGATTTTAGCTTGTATTGGAAAAGAATTTGGGGATGAGAAGTTCCTTCTAAAATTGCTGCACTTTCCCCAATACAGAAACATACAGAAAGGAATAACTGAAACTTTTGCTTTGTCTTAGAAAAATCTAACCATGAAATGGTTCATACTTTCAGTTAAATGTGTTCCCATCTGGATCACTGCAATGCACTATATATGGGACTGCCTTTGAAGAGCATTCAGAAGATTCAATAGTTGTGGAATGTGGCAATGAGGATAGTATATGGTGCCAGATATTCACCAGATCTAACATCTCTGCATTGGTTGCCAGTGTGCATTCAAGTACAACTCAAGGTACCTTTAAAGCCATTCGTGGTTTGAGATCAGGTTACTTGAGAAAATTATTTCTCCTTGTTCAATCTGGTCAGGTAGGATGCTTAGGGTCCATAAGCTAAGGAATGCTGGTTGACAGGGTCTACACTAGAGGACAGGCCTTTTCCACTGTAGTGCATGCCTTATGGAACATTTTCCCTCTGGAGAGCAGGGTGGCCCTGACCCTGCTGGCTTATCACAAGTTTTTAAAGACCTGACTCTAAGTCTGGGCCCGGGCCCCTGAGTCTGTGCAGGGATAAATTTCATGGTTAATTTAGTCATAGCAATAGCAATAGCAATAGCACTTAGACTTATATACCGCTTCATAGTGCTTTACAGCCCTCTCTAAGCGGTTCACAGAGTCAGCATATTGCCCCCAACAATCTGGGTCCTCATTTTACCCACCTCAGAAGGATGGAAGGCTGAGTCAACCTTGAGCCGGTGAGATTCGATCTGCCGAACTGCAGCTAAGCAGTCAGCTGAAGTAGCCTGCAGTGCTGCACTCTAACCACTGCGCCACCTCGGCTCTCATTACGATAGGTGCTTTATTCTTGGCTATTATGTATTTTAATGTTTGTATTATTTTTAATTATTATTTTTAAATTTTGTTTGCCACCCATAGTTACATGGTAGATAGCCATAGAAATTAAATAATTTTTTTTAAAAAAATGAAATGTTCAATGTTAGTGAGAAATTAAAATTAGAGATAATTAGCAAGATTATTTCTAAAAACCAGAATACAAAATCTTAGGCCCTGAGATTGCATGTGTCCCCCCCAAATCTTCTGCAAACCCCAAAAAGAGTTGCAAAGTTGTTAATTAATTGTAAGTTTTAATGTGTTAGGTAGAGAAAACTGGAATGTCATTATAACAATAATATTTTTGTACTATGGGCTATGATATACTCGTTGCAGCTAAATGCAACCATCAGCACAAAAATAGTTGGGCACCCCTGCTTTAGACCCAAATAGTAAGCAATGCTTCATGAGAATGAGAAATTTCATCTGGATATTAACTGTAGGCTTGTGAAATAAACAGAACACATAGAACATCTGGGTCTGACATTTTCAAAATTTTGCAAAAAAAAAACAACTGCAAAAATCCTTTGGCACTCAGGAAAAATATGCATCAAAATGTGTATAGTGAAGTACACTTTAAATAAATTTTGCCCTGAAAAACTAACATTGCATAATTGCCAGGAAAAGTATACAGGAATGTTTAAACTAGAATGGAACGTGAAAATATGTATTGTTCATAGAATTTATGGTTAGTAAAATGAAAAAAAATAATCTGTGAAACTGAAACTGTGAGCCAGTTTGATGTAGTAGTTAAGATATCAGGCTAGAAACCAGGAGAATGTGAGTTCTAATACCACTTGGACACAAAACCAGCTGGGCAAGGGTGGGTTGTGGATCCTTTTGCTGCCGGTTCGCTCAGGATCGCACCGTGCAAGTGTGTGCGCTTTGCACACACGCGTGCCCGCAGCAATCAAAAATGAGCTTCTGCGCATGCGCAGAAGCAAAATCCAAGATGGCGGTGCCCACGGAGACACCGACAGAACCGGCTCCGTGACATCATTGCCGAGTTACTAATGGTTCTAAAGAACCAGATAGAACCGGTAAGAACCCACCTCTGCAGCTGGGTGACTTTGGACCAGTCACTTTCTCTCAGCCCTAGGAAGGAAGCAACAGCACATCCTTTCTAAAAAGTAAACCTTCCAAGAAATCTAGAGGCTTATGCAAGCAGTGTCAGAGAATGGAATGGAATGGAATGGAATGGAATGGAATGGAATGGAATGGAATGGAATGGAATGGAAAGGAAAGGAAAGGAAAGGAAAGGAAAGGAAAGGAAAGGAAAGGAAAGGAAAGGAAAGGAAAGGAAAGGAAAAAAATAGATATAATTGCTCATCCCTTGTCCCCAGTTATCATATTTGTTGCATTACAACATGTAGAAATGTAGATTAAACTCTAGACTTTAGATGAAAGAGAAAGGCAATGAGAAAATAATCTGAGGCTCTATATCTAGAAGAACAGAAATAGGCAACTTTGGGTAGTAGAATTGAGGGTTATAATCAGTGGAGTGATGGCACAATGCCAATATAGCTACATTATGAATGTAGGAAGCACTATCATCTTCTGTAATTTTTGGGGGGGAGTGCGCAGGAAAGAAAATGGGGATTCAAGGCCTACCATTTAATTTGTATGTATGTGATTTTTTATCTCAAGATGGCAGAAAGCAATACCATTGATTTTTTTGCAGTTAGTAATTGTGGCCCTCCATGCAGTGCAAATGAATGGGTTTAGGAAGTGCTTGTAGGCCTTGAGTGGCAGATTGCCCTTCTGGCTCTAGCTGAAAGCTGAAAAAGGAAGACAAGTACTAGAAAGCTGCAGGTGACAAATGAACAGCATCTGGATGGCACCGGCTTCCCCATTCTTGAAATAAATCAGTGTGCCTCAATTTTACTAAAACTCAATAGAAGAGAATATTTATAGCTCAGAGTTGAACAGGGGTGAACTGTGGGGTCCTTGGTGCTCTCTGAGTTTGGAAGTTTCCTTACAGATGTTCCATTACAAGAGTAGGTAATACCATCAGTGCACTGATGATCTTACTTAGCTTGGTAATAAAATGTCTGTCAGAAAACCACCAAGTTCAGAGAGCACCAAGAACCTGCTAGTAAAACTTTTCATGTAAATTAGCCACTCTATCTGCATTTCTACAGGTTGGCATTTGGTAAAAATTATTTTAATTCATAAGAAAGGAAGGAATGATGAACCAGCCAACTGTCTCCCAAGCCTTCTGAAATTATTAGTAAATTAGCTGCCAAATCTAATACTGAAAGTTCCTAGAGAACTTTTTGTTAGAGGACCAGTCTGGCTTCAGAACTTATAATTTAACAATAAACTACAGTATTATAGTAGTTAGCTGAGAAATAATCCCATGAACCAAAATTGGTTGTTTGTGCATTTGTATATTTTATATACATCTTTAACTTTATTCCTCAAGGAAACTTTGAACAAAACATATGGCCTTAACAATCAATCTTCTTCTTACTCTCATTTATAAATTATAGAAATCAAGAGTCAAATATCATTCCTTTCAGCCTCCTCATAGTTTCCTCTCCCTGCTATATTGGCCCATTAGGGATTTAACTATCATTTGAGCATTACCACCCAAATTTAGCAATCACACTTCTTAAGGGCCTTCTTTATGTGAATGAAGATATCTTGTTACAAACTCCATTTAGAGAATTATTTTGTTATAATCATAATGTCCTTTTTTCTTGCCACAGGAATCTACTATATCTTGCAGCCCTAATGATAATGAAGCAATGGCAATAGTCAATCAGTGTGCAGAACCTTGTTACAACTTTCCATTTTAATTTTGTGTTGAAGAATGGATTGGCCACAATGCCAAATTTGGTTTTTTTTTACTGGAAGAATCTCTTCCTCAGGTGGGGAACTGGGCTTGCATTATTATCTTCCATTTTTGCTTACATCAACATTTTGCAGAAAGAAGCCTGAGTTCACTTATTTTAATTATTAAATTTCATTCTAGTAGATTAGATAATTATCAAATTTCATTCTAGTAGATCATAGATGAAAGATTATGCATGTATATATATATACAGTATGTACATACATATGTACATATATGTATATACATATACACATACACAAATATATATATACACACACACACACACATACACACACACATACACACACACACACACACACACACACTATATATATATATACTGTGTGTAGGTGTATACTGTATATACACATATGAGAGAGAGAGAGAGAGAGAGAGAGAGAGAGAGAGAGAGAGAGTTTTTTCTACAGAGACATTATTTCCCCAAGAATATGAATAGATAAAAATGTTGGACACTGGATGAACCGTAAAATTTTATTCAGTCTAATTATAGAGCATCTGTTCAACCGTTCTAGACCTCCTTTGATTTCCTTTCTATTCATAAATACCAATGACCATTTGTGCTATTTGCGTTAATATTATCCCTTCTGCTATTGTGGATAATAGAATTAACAAAATTCCTAATGTAAAATGTTCTTCTACTATGACCCCGGAGCAGTAGAAAGCTGATTATGTTATTTGTAAAAATTTCCTTTATGCATACCAAAAAAAAAAACAAACCCCTCTATAAAAGTAAAATTGCACAAATGTACTTCTAAACCAGTTTCTCTGTTTGTTCCCTAATTTTTGTGTAAATTTATTTCTTGCGAATCAAAGCTCGGTGATATGTAATAAGGTAGCTGAATTTTATCTGATGGCCATCAAATAACAAAGCTTGTCCACTTGGGCATGGGCTAAATTTTAAGAGCTAAAAAAACAAAAAAAAGGGGGGATCTAGCAGATCTTTTAACATCTCTTCACTACCAGATGTTGATATAGTTATATTTTCAGAGAGAGTAAAGATGTTGGGGATGGGCATGCAAAGTATTCTTTTTAAAATCAGTATTTCCCTAAGAGTAAAATAAGATGTTTTCAGTCTGAAATTGCAATGCCCTGCTTTTCTCCTGGTAAAGCATCCATGGAGAATAAGGAAAGGGCTGTTTTATACCTTCAAAGGAGGCAGGCAGCAGCTGTAGAAGAAACATGATTGCTCTTGTGTCATTTGATAAAAGAAAGAGAAACAATCTGCCTTTCACATGCTGCTGCTGAAGGCTGGATTGAGAGCAGGGGTGATCATTCATATGGCTAACAGCAAGCAGTTCAGAGTGCAAAACTTCAATACATGGAGAGCCACCGGTTCTGTTTCTCTGCTTTGTAGCAATGGTCGGTGCCACTTTTAACAAGTTTTAAACAAAGCAATCTCTAGTGCTACAATGGTCAGTGCAAAGGGACTGAGAGGTTAATACTGAAATGATAGTAACATTTCAATCATTGTATTTTTTTTATATCATGCAAACATGAAGTCAGAGTCACCTCCTGCTGAAATTTTTCCTGTTTCCTAAACAAGAAATACATCATAAGAAATATTTCTTTAAAAAAAAAATAGCTTAGACAGTGAGTCTATGGAACAATTTGAAAGAGAAAACAAACAAACAAAAACACATTTCCTGAAGTGGACTGTATTTCAGAGGCTCTAACACAACAGTCTCAATTTTTATTAAAAGGGCTGGTCTCTCAAGTATATGCTATAGATTATTTAATGCATTGGCTCCATTTGTGGTCTCTGCACTAAGATCAGGCACATTTTCAGCTTTGAGGATTGAAGGTATTTCTGGGAACTGAATAAGTGGGTGGGAAATTAGTGGAAAATAATTTCTTTGAAGTACCAGCACCCATTTTAACATCCTTAGCTGTTTAAAAGAAGGTAATTCAGAACATATTCAAGAGAAATAATTGCAGCAGCAAATGTGGTATGCTTTTAGAAAAAATGGACAGCACATTTTGCTACCTCACAAATGTCTAGCATTCGGAAAACAGAAATCTATTTATTTTATTTTATTTTATTTATTTATTTATTTATTTATTTATTTGTTGCATTTTTATGCCGCCCAACTCCCAAGGGACTCTTATTTATTTAATCAATTTCCATAGCCACCCATCTCAACAAATAATTCTGGGTAGCATTCATCATAAAACATAAACACAATTAAAAGTTATTTAAATAATTAAAATAGTACATAATAAATATATATGACATTAAGTAAAATTGTTACTATGGATTTTAATACAACCAGGAAATGGGGCCCTTAATACACTCAGGGCCCCAGGCCTGGGCACACAACCCAGTTTTATGGCCTTACAAAAGGCCAACAGAACTGGAATCATCCAGGTACCGTGTTTCCCCGAAAATAAGACCCTGTCTTACATTTTTTTAAACCCTGAAATAAGCGCTTGGCCTTATTGCCATGCATTCAAAAGCCCGATTGGGCTTATTATCAGGGGATGTCTTATTTTGGGGGAAACAGGGTATCTAAAGAGAGAATATTCCAAAGGGTAGAGGCTATGATGGAGAAGGTACATCTCTTGATTCCTGCCAGCTGACAATATTTCCACACTTCACAAAATACATTATACAAAAAGATAATTGTTTGGTTGCCTTAATAAACTAGAAGGATAAAGAAGTATTCTTGCAGATTGAATTTTTTGTGTGGGTTTTCACACAATATAGTTTGTTCAATAGATGAAAATAAATTAATTATATGAACACTTTAATGTAACTAACCAGGTCCTTGTGGAATTTTGGATGTATGCACTACTGTAGATAGGTCCTTTGCTGAGGGTATGGTATATTGAACATAATAGGTCATGCTAAAGTGGCAAGACCAAACTGGTAGTGTTAATAATTACCACTAGAAACTATTTAAACTGTTTCTTTTCTTAAGTATTTGTTTTCACAAATGAATATGGATGAAGCCATGCTGAATAATTTCTTTACCTGCAGTTGGGAATAATATATTGCCTCCCCTGTGTGCCTGTATAACTATGTACTACATGAATGTCTGCAAGGAAAGAGATTTTGCCTATTCAATCATGAAAGCTTCTTTCTGAGTAAGAATACTGATAGGGCAGGTTTTTTATCATTGCCAAAAGAAACAGTACTGTAATTATGGCTTGCATTCCAAGTCTTTGTGACCCCATGTAAATCAAACAGAATGTTGAAGAAGATTCTCAGTTCTCATCATGTGAGCCTTCCAAGGTACACTAGACAGGAAACAGGCCAGATGATAATTCTTATTTTTTTTTTATTTTTTTTAATATTTCTTAACTGTCCAGCTCGCGTGGAGGTGGTAAGCTACATTAATTGAATCTTGCAAGTCTGAAAGTACAAATCCCCCACTGTCTTTATTTAGAGAGGCCCTGAGTTTCTTTCTCTGTCCCATTGTGTAGCTGTAGACTCTCACTCCCCTTATCTAATCTTTCTCATTTCCCATGGTCATTTCCACATACCGGTACCATTACAGACAACTCCAGAGAAGTGGATATGGTGTTGTGGGCAGTAATCAGTGGGCAAATAATTAACTCTGGTAAGTGAAAGTTCTCAGTTTAAGGGCAGCACAGCTGAGTTGAGTGTCCAGGTGATGAGGAAGATGCACCACACTGGCATCTGCAGCACAGCCTTTAAAGGACACTGGACTCACTGGAAGTCTCAGTTTCTTAATCACTTTCAAAACAGTCAATTTACATTTAAAGAGAGATCTTCTGACTGGCAGGAAGAAAAACAACAACAGCCTTCATTGCAGATCAAAGAAAGGGGGGAAAAAAGGAAAAAAATAATTTTAAGAATTTAAAACTAACAGAAAAAAGATGTTTGTCAAAGCTGTCAAAGATTTTGACCTAAGAAAATTATGAACAGATGAACAGGACAGTTTGAATGTAAGGTGCTAACAGTTTGATGAAACACTTTTGATAATTACCGGTACTTGGGAAAAAAAGTAGATGAACAGACCATACCTTTGTGGGAATGTTTATTTAGTATGAAAGGGATAAGACAGTTGGTGGATTTTACAAAACAAAGAGTTAAATATAATATGAAATAGACTGTGTGATAAGAACTATGGAGCACCAGATTGGACTAAAGCCTTAAGGACATAAAAATGGCAAGGTGGGGGGGGGGAGACTGCTTTTCATTTTTACTTCTGTAACTGACTCAGCTTTTGGTTTTGGATTACAAATAAGAATGGTAACTACTAAAAAGGCAGAAAAAATTGGTGAAGGTAGGAGAGGTTTGTTAAAACAATAGACAGAACAACTGACAGATTATTCAAGAGACATTGCAACAAAATGTTTGAAGTGACAGGGAGAAAAGTATCTGAAGCTGTCAAATTTAAATTCAGTTTTATTTAATGGAATTTTCTAAAGAATATGCTTAGCATTTTGTATGGTTTTAAAAACCAATTTCTTTTCTGGGAAAAGGAGAGCATTTTCAAATTTCAAACTGGTTCTTACCTCATGGAAACAGACTAGCTCAGTGGCCCCCAACCTTTTGGGCACCAGGGACTGGTTCCATGGAGAGGGTTTTTTTTGTTTTTTGTTTTTTGCAGACTGGAGGGGGCTTGGTTTCATGTGCTGCCTGCATCCTGGGATGGAGCTTCATTTGTTTGCATGGCTCAGTTTCTGGCATGCCATGGACTGGTGCCAGTCCACAGACCAGGGGTTGGGACTAGCTCTTATTTACAGTATACTTGTCCTGGATGCTTTAGAATTCTCCTAGATGAATCTCCCTGTGAAGAGAAAAAATGTGCAAAGAACCAGAATTAACTAATCCTCATTGTTTATAATTTGCTACCGATACAAATCCATGCTTCAATTATATAACTCCTGTATTTCTTTCCAAACATCACATTGTTCATATTGACTGATTGCTGCAACACAATGATTTTTTTTCTTTAATCTGACACTATTTTCTAAAAAAAATTATATATGTCTCTTCTGCAGGCCTATTGACAGATAATCTATAATGGTTTCAGATCAATTAAGTCTGTCAATACCTATAATGTGATATTTGGGGAAAAGCTACATTAAGTGAAAAAGTGAAGTGCTGATGCATAATTACAACCAGTTGCAATATGATTACCTGGCAGCCTGTTAATCGGTACTTTGGATAATTTTGCATTATGTACTTCCTCACAGGTTTGTTGTAAGAATCAAGAAGGTGGCAGTACAACATGAGCAAGAATTATGTAAATCTTTGGAGCTTTCTGGAATGAGGATGAAGTGTAAATGCAATAAATAAGACAGAAAATACCACACAAAGGGATAAAAATGCGTTATTACTTAAAGAAGAAACAATACATTTATTTTTATATCGAATACAAGTTTCTGTTTCAGAAGTTGAATTTAAAATCTTAAAATGAGAAAAAGAAAGAGTATATGTGTTTGCTTATATTTATTCATTGAAAATATTCCTGATTTTTTTGTTTGTTTTTAAATTCCTTTCTATCTGTTCCCAGGAGATACCAAAACGTATAGTAACTATTTGGTTTGCTTTTCTAACTACCTGTCAGTTCCCTGTCATGGAGCTATTTTACCCTCTGTTGATCTTCTGGATGATCAGTGGAGCCATTAAAACAAAATATGTAATATTGCTTAAGATTCTTCATTTAATTATATAGTACTCTTTCTTTTTTAAAGTTGGATTATTAAGTACTCTAATTGCTACAGGATTATTTTCAAAATAAGATGCAATACTATATACTCATCTTTTTAGATTGGTTCCTTTTCCAATGAATATCAAAGTCTAAAATCAAGGACAGATCTGTGATCTGTATTTCTTAATTTTGCCTTTATTTCAGAACAATTAAGCATCTCCGAATTAGAAGCAATAATTTAGACTTGACAACATAGAATGATGTGTTTTCTCAGTTTTGCCATTTTAAACTATAGTCAGGATTTAGTTTTGTCTAGACATGCATAGTATTGCAGTTCTCATCTGTGTGAGAGGAAAAGGGAAAATTACGATGATCTCAAGATCACAATGAAAAATGGATAACACTGCAGGCAAAGTAAAAGGTACACATAAAAAAGATCCATTTTTCAAAAAGAGATTTAGCAAAAGGTGAAACCCTTACTGAACTTTTGGGATTTTTGTACTTTAGTTACTACATTTAATGAGTGAGAATAAACCAATTTTTACTACACCCACAGAAATCAAGCAAGATTGTCAGGTTGGATAGCTTCTTGTAAATTTCATCAGAGCTCAAGTTTAACACACAGACACACACACAGAGAGACACACTATGCCAGTCAATTTCAGCCATGGCTGGACCACAAAGGGATTACTGAGGAAAACATGATATCTCAAAGAAAGCTCAGCCAAAACCATAATCTTCCCTTTTAGCTGACTGGATTAATTTCTAGATACTGTTCAATCAACCATAGATCCTCTAGTTTCATTCCCATGCTGGCGTTTACTATAATGAAAAGTTAGAAATCAATGCCCCCCCCTCCATATCGCTATGAGAAGAGATAAATTAAAGAATATTTTAACGGTTCATTGCTTCTTATTTTATTTTGATAAATCAGAAAGGAATTTAAAATCATACATTTGATCTCTTCAGACTCTTAGCTTTGTACTAAGTACATGTGGTATAAATAAGCATTAGAAAATATATGTGCATGGGGACAAATGAAAAGATATGGCTAAATTAAATGCACATTTTTAACAAAATCATCTCTTTTAAACAGTAATTGAAAAAAGTTAATATCTTAACTTTTAGCTTAGTTTAACTGAACTAAATGAGAGAAAAGAACAATTGTCAGAGTTGGAGAAAATGTCTGTGATTACAATGAACGTCTTGCAGACAATACCAGTTTTGATATCTATCATTTAATCAATGATAAAAAGAGGTATCTAAATTTGTGTAGCAGGGGAAAAGCATTTTAGTTGTAATGGTTTTACATTATAGTTCAGTTAAATATACAGTAAGGTGTTACAAAATGCGTAAGAAACATTGGGCTTATTTGATCTGTAATTATATTTTGCAGCCTACTGTTTGTTTGGATGAAAGAATGGAGAAATGAAAAGCTTTTATAATTAGAGGGATATGGCTTAAAATTTAGGTAGCATGGATATCTATCATACAAAAAGTTAAGGTTAATGTAGATTTTAAAAATCATTTTGTTAGTCATGCCATAGTGAGAACATGAAAACACTTAAACCTGAGTTGTGCTTCAAAATAAATTTGTGGCTGTCAGCACAGTAAGCATTTTACAGTAGAGAAATGATTACTAAAGATACATGATTAACTTACTCTGATATATTAGAATTTTGTGAAGGAGAATACAGAATAAAAGTAAGACAAGAGTTGGAAGTAGAAGGATGTTTATGTCAATGGGTTTCTTACATAGAATTATTAGAAAGATGTAAAATAGATAAGAGAACTTTTGGTTTTGAATACTGTAAGATGCAATTTGAAATGGAATTGTGTACAATGTATTTAATAAAATATGAAACAAATGAATACATTAATGGATGTATCATAGAACTTTGATTATAATATGCAGATGGCTTAATTTATTTATTTTTATTTATTTTATTTGTTTGTCAAACATGTACAAGATAGCAGGTATAGGTATAAACATAAACATAATCAAAGTGAATACAGATAGATGAGGACAATAGGACAGTAGGTCAGGGATGGTAGGCACGCTGGTGTGCTTATGCACGCCCCTTACAGACCTCTTAGGAATGGGGTGAGGTCGACAGTAGACAGTCTAAGGTTAAAGTTTTTTGGGTTTGGGGAAGAAACCACAGAGTCAGGTAGTGAATTCCAGGCATTGATCACTCTGTTGCTGAAGTCGTATTTTCTGCAGTCGAGTTTGGAGCGGTTTACATTAAGTTTGTATCTATTGTGTACTCGTGTATTGTTGTGGTTCAAGCTGAAGTAGTCATTGACAGGTAGGACATTGTGGCAGATAATTTTATGAACTATGCTTAGGTCATACCGAAGGCGGCGTAGTTCTAAGTTGTCTAAGCCCAGAATTTCAAGTCTGGTGGCATAAGGTATTTTGTTGCGAGCAGAATATTTCTTGTGAAATATCTCTGGATACGTTCAATTGTATTAATAA
>QLTV01003499.1:165940-177299 GCA_003457575.1 Thermophis baileyi
GGATCTGCTTTTTTGAAGATAGGGATGACTGTGGCTAGTGACTATAAGTTGGGTAAGGAGCTAGTCCTGAAAGATTTATCGAAGATTATGCTAAGAGGTTCAGCTAAGGCTGTGGAAAGCTTTTTTAAGAAATATGCACATAGTCCATCAGGTCCAATAGATAGAGATGGTTTTAGGTTGCGTAATGCCTTTTCAACGTTATCTTCTGTAAAATCAATTTGTGTTAGATCGTTGTAATTATTTGTGGTACGACTAGGAAATATTGGGCATGAGCCATTGCTGTTTACAAAGACTGAGCCGAAGAATGTGTTAAAGAGGTTTGCTTTGACGGTTTCATCGTTATAGTCTTTACCATAAGGTCCTTTAACGGGTGGGATGGATCTCGAGTCTTTGAGTTGGTTGTTTACAAATTGGAGAAAATGTGATTGAAAGGACTGAAATTTATATATTATAGTTTTAAGTAGAATTGTTATAAAATGACATATGACTGGTACATGTCCCTGGAAAAGTGTCTAGAATGTATAAAGGTTTTTAGAACTTACACTGGAAATGTAATCAACAAGAAGGGACATTTTATCATGCTTGGTGGACATGTAAAAAAGCCAGCAAATTTTGGACTCCATCACAGATACTGTAAATAAAATTTTAAAGATTCATATACGAGATTTTTCTTTTGGGATTGATGGATAAGCAGCTGGGGAAAAATCATGGAGTTTTGTTTTTATATATGACAACAGCAAGACTATTGTATCCACAAAGGTGGAAAGGTTCAATTTTATCCACAATGGAAGAATGAATGGTGAAGATGATGGAACTTGCTGAGATGGCCAAATTGACAGCTTTAATTAGAGATAGGACATTGCCTAAGTTTAATGATGACTGGAAACCCTTATTGACCTTTTGTGGAAACAGAAAAAATGAAGTTATGATATACATTTTGATTATTAGAATAAAAATAATAGATTATAGAAAAATGTAAACAATGTTGTAACCATAAAGAGATTAAATTAGTTATATTTATAACGACTGTAAAAGAAGATCAGCAGTCACTTCTTCATAATCTTTTTTTTTCTTTTGATTTTTACACTTTTATTTTTGTCCTTTTCTTCTTTCTTCTTTTCCATTCTAAAACATTAGTTCTTGTTAATTTTTATTCTGTTTTCAATATTCTAAAAATATTATAAAAAAAAGAAAAAAGTTAAAATCTTGCATTCAATTCCAGCAAAATGCAGAATATTTCAGAAATTAATTATATTATTATATAGAAACTTCCATGTTTATGCTATGTTAGGATTTATGCTATGTTGCATTATTTATTGTTGTATGGTCTTATACATGATGTTTTGTAATTAGCTCTAATGCAATACAACTCTATCCTCAGATATTTAGGTTGTGTTTACCTAAAATAAGACATTTATTCAGTGTCTTAACACATTTTACTATATATACAGTAATTTTGAATACTATATACCCGCATTTTGCTTTTGTACAGAAGTTCATAGGATAGTTGCAAAATCAATTGTGTTGCAGATGTGTAAAATCTATACTTCATTTCTTTAAGATCTCAATTTTTGAACTGAAGTATTTGAAATACATGTCTGTCTACTATGTGTTGTTATTGTCAAAAGTGCTGAAAGCTTAGTCATCTGAAGCTTTGGATAATATCCAAGAGTTTTCACAAGCCTGTTTTCTGAAGTAAGGCCAAAAATGTATTTTAAAGTTCTCCCTTTTCAAGTTAGTGTCTTAACATCAGACCCTAAAACTTAAGAAAATCCAAACTAAAATGTGTATTTAACATGAAAGATTTTCTGTTCATAGTCAATTAGACAGAGGTTTGTAATGATGAAAGATGTAAAGGATCCAGTTCACCCCAATCCTTTATAGGTGTCAGTTTAATTTTATTGTTGACATTGATTATTACAGTGGGCACAATTCAGTGAACTGAAACTTTATGCTGTGACATTGTATATTATCTTTGGTAAAAATCCTGGACAGCAGGGAACAGCTTTATCCAATAAAGCATCTTACATCTGATATATTTGAATTTCTGAATGAAAACAGGTATTGCATACATCTTTTTGTCAAGATTTTTCAGAAGTTCTAGAGAATGCAAACATGTGGATTTACATTTTTATCCCTTTCTTCTTTGACTATAGTGCTCTAAAAGGGCTACTACAGAAATGAATCTTGAAACTTGAATTTGATTGAATAAGTACTTGATGTTGAAAGTCTTGAGAGAAATCAGATTAATAGGGCAATAATTGCTATGGTATTATTATGCCTTTTGGTTGTTTTTATTATCATTCATTAAGTTTCATGTTTATAATTCAGATGGGTTGGCTGATTATTCCAAAATCCTAACATTTAGAAAATTTAATCTCTTCAACTAATATCCCACAAATTAATTTCTTATTATTTTGTCCTCTCAGAGAGTCCTTCACAAGTTTAACTTTCCTCCAATTTTAGCATCGCTTTCTCTTCTTTCCATATCTTAACTATAATAAAATCTTTATTGTAGACAAATCATTCAGTCTTGGTCAAGATAAAAACATGTATACAACAGAAAAATATGTATACGTATTTTAACATTTAAATAAGCCAATTTGATAATCCATCTTGTTGCTTTTAAGTCTTGATGTTTATTCTTTTTAAGTAGTGTCCCAAAGCTCATTTCTTTTCATTTTCTCTATCTTTTTTCATAAATATCAGAAGAGTCAGAAGAGTGTCCAAGTTGAAATCCACACATCCAATTAACTTTTCTGATTCATTATTTGTATGTCACTTTCAGATATTCAAATATCAGCCAGTTTGATTTGAAAATCCTGTGTAATGTCTTTACCAATATCATTCTTATAGCTTATCGTTTTAAAATCTCTCTCCAATCCAGCCTGATTCTCAACTGGATCCTCTTCTATCAAAAATATTGAACAATAAATGGATTCAGGATTCAATCTAGTGCAGGAGTGTCAAACTCACATCGTCATGGCGGCGTCACGTGACGTATTGGGACTTTCCCCCCCCTTCGTTAAACCGGGTGTGGGTGTGGCCAGTGCGTGACACACCCGGCCCATGGGCCGGGAGTTCATGGCCAGCATGTGACACATCCGGCCGCGGGCCGGGAGTTTGACAGCCCTGATCTAGTGGGATATGACTTGAAACCTCAATCCGGTTTGATAAAAAAAATTGATATGCACTATCTCAGAATGATTTTCAAACAATTATGTTTTCACTGAATATTATCCAGGCCAACATTAATTCGTTTGTTAATCATAAACTAGTGGGATATATGCCAGATATAGATTTAGGAGTGTCATATAGTTTATAAAATAGTAAAGTTTTGAATGGACAAACATTCAGATGAAGCTTTGGGAGATAAATGTCTACATCTCCCTCTATTTTCTATAAACAACCAACCTGATCCATTTCCTTTTGAGACTTGAAGATAATGTGTGTTTTTGCTCATGTTATATAGGTGACTTCTTAAAGATCCTTGGGTTTCTGTTGAGTTTTCCTTTACAAACGTCCTAGATCAGGGCTGTCAAACTCCCGGCCCATGGGCCGGATGCGTCACACGCTGGCCACGCCCATGCCCTGTTTAGCAAAGAGGAGGGAAGTCCCGATATGTCACGTGACACTGCTGTGACGACGTGAGTTTGACATCCCTGTCCTAGATGGTTTGTTGTCAGTGGATTTACTCAATTAGTAAAGAAAAGTCTCATACACGCTTATGGTGAGTTTTGAAACATTAATTGAATCTAAGTTTTCCTGTGTTTTATCCTAAAGTAGGAGTGAGTAAAAACAGACTATCAGCAGGACTGACATAAAACAATTGGGCAATTTGTGCAGCCAAAGATTCAGCTGCAAATGTAATTAGTAAGACCTTGCCAAGCTCTAATATAAAGTTATATTGCCTTTTGAATCTGATAGCAAATTTGTCATTCTTCAAGAAAATTCTGTATATGCTTGGCTAATGGATAGACATATACTTTTAGTAGTGATGGATAACTTCAGTAAATAAGATGCTATTGCCAATAATTACATACCTACAGTCCCTAAACCTTTGATGTAGTACATTGATGATTATTATAAATTGTAGCTCCCAATTTAGAGAGACAAAATGTGGCTTTATGACAAATAACTGTATTTAACACTATTATAATTTCATTTTTTTAAAAAAAGAAAGAAAGCCATATTTACTCAGTTGCTCAGTGAGCAGAACAAATCTTGGAAAATAGGAAAACATTACTAAATATTTATGAATCCATGGGTTATAAATACAATCTTTATCTACTTGTTAAGACAGGCATTTGATCTACCTAGGTCATTTTGAAAAGCTGATAATGCAGTCCTAAACTGATCAATCTACCACTAAAACTCCATTGAGATCTATGGAAATTACAGGTAGCCCTTGACTTATGACCACAGCAAAGCTCAAAATTTCCATGGATAAGCAAAGCAGTTGTTGAATGAGTTGTGTCTCATTTTATAAACTTTTTTTGCCACAGTTGTTCTGCAAATCACTACAATTGTTAATTGAATCATGTGGTTGTTAAGTGAATCTAGCTTCACCCATTGATTTTGCTTGTCTTGGAAGGTTACAGACCGTGATTAGATTATTCCAGGACAGTGCAACTATCATAAATACATGCCAGTTGCCAAGTGTCCGAATTTTGATCACATCACCATGGGGAGGCTGTGATGGTCGTAAGTGTGAAACCCAGTCATAGGTCTTTTTTTTTTCAGTGCTGTTGTAACTTTGAACGATCATTAAATGAATTGTTGTAAGTTGAGGACTACCTGTATGGCAAAAATTTATGCATAAGGTTACAGATTTCAAGTCTATCTAGTTTTTTTTCTTTTAGAATTTAATAAAATGATACCATAGACAACTTGACAAAATTTCATAAATTGCTATAATTTGCTCTTTCAGTAATTTTCCTATGATGTTATAACTATTTACTAGTCTGCCAATTTGCTTTTCAAAAGTTATAATGATATTTCTGCTCCCACAGTACCTGTCTAGACTCTGGATCATCTGTGTTTTGCTGGCTGCCAAGCAAGTAGATTTTCATTATTAGCACCTCAGCAGCTACACAAAATCCCAAAGACTTGACTTGGACAAGTGCACTGTTCCGAAAACAAGTCCATTCTTGTCACAAAAATTATACAAAATATGTCATTTACCTAATCATGTACAGATGTTAATAATCAAACTAGCTCAATTTCAGACTTTGAAATCTGCTTTCTGTATATCCTTTTTATGAGGCCACTATAGAACTAAGTAGCAACATCTGAAAATTAATATTTTGTGGGCATTTAGAGAAATATTTCCATCAACCAACTTCAAAATTACAATGTGTTGAACTGGAGTAAATTGAGAATTCCATACACAGCAGGCATATTCAGCAACAATCATCAGTGAAGCAAACAGAGAAACAAAATATTATATTCATGGTAATGAGATCCATGCAGAATTCTTTACAGTCATTAAAACCTAGAATGCAACAAATAAATTTCACTAAGTAAAGCCAGAAGGGTTACTCTAAGATGAAGAACTATTATTTAGTTAGGAAGAGGAAACTAGACAAGAAAACAAATGTTCTTGCATTTTCTAAATGGACTATTAAATTTGTTCACTAGCTGCTGAAGACTTCCCTGTATCCCTAAGGAGCTATTACCTTTATCTGTTTTGCCACCTGCCAGTTGGTGGTGTTTTCTCTAGTAAGAAACATTTTGCTGTTCTATGTTTGCAAACATTTGACATTAGCAAAGTCATCTGTAAATATTTGATTATCACCATATTAACTATTTCCATAATACAAATGGCTAACATTTGCATTTATGAGTTTGTTTGTTAATAAATGTTAAGAATATGTTAAAAACAAAATACAAATAAGTCACTAATAATAATTAAAAATTTAAAATTAAAATATTTAAAAAGACACATAATAACAATGCATCCAACTTCTCTCATGCTTCCAGGTATTTCACATTCATTTGTTTCAAAGATGAAGCTTAGGATACATTTTTCTTCTACCTCAGGGGAATAACTGAAGGGGAATATTGTAGCCAAAATAATATCTTATACTATCTTAAAATCTAAGCAATTTATTATTTCAGAAGCTTTTATGGAGACAGTCCACCTCAAATCCATATTGGCATTGCCACTACATAAAGATTCTGAGGTTATTGTTCTATTTAGGATACATAAAAAATACATAAACTTTCTCTTAAAATAAAGCTTCTGCTACATAGATGTACTATTTACATAGCACATGTGTACTGTGTATTTACACATGTACCATTTAGCAATATCACAATAAAAAAACCATAAGCTTTAGTTAGAGCTCAAGTCCTGATATCCTAAAAATTAATAAAAATTCTAGGAACATTGATTTACAGTTTAGGACCAATCAACCATTATTGTCACACAACAGCTTTTGCCTTGGTTGCTTTTACATGTATTCTTGTTTTATGTTGTTTACATTTTGATTTTAAATTATGTTAAGCAGCCCAGAGTCATCACAGTAAGATCATAAATTGGTTTTATAAATAAATGAGATGTCATCTTTATTAGGCAATAAGTAAAAGTATCCAACAGAATGAAAATAAAAGGGTTTGTCCTGACTCTTTTTATTATTTAGGCTTAAACTATTTGTATTTTTATTTATTTTCTTCTGAGCTCAGTTAAGTTTCCTTCTTTATTTCATTCCCACAATAACCCTGTAAGATAGGTTTGTTTGAGAAAGAATAACTGTCACTCAATTAATTTCTAAGGTTCAAAGACCTAGATCTCCCCAATTTTAGTCCAAAACTCAATGATACCATTATATTTATTAAGTTTTTGAACAATAAATCTACCAAATATATGTGTGAGAGAGATGAAAAATAAAGCTGACTTCATACATTATATCATGAATTATTTAGTAAAGTTTTGTGAAATAAACAAGAATTGACTGGGTTCACACTTAATACATAAATGATGGTTACAAACTCATAGTGGCTGAGTTCATACAATATGCCAAAGGTAAAGTAAAAAAAAGATAAATAAAGTGAAACATAGTACAATATATCTTAGTATGGTATGTGAATCCAGGCTTACAATTTAAAATTCCTTTGGTTATTTTGGATCAAATACAATCTCTTAGCTTTTTCTAAATTATAGCTTAGTCACAAGCCTATCACATGTTTGCTTTTAGAATTAAATGGAAACGAAACAAGCCAGCCACACTTCTTTTGACTTTATAAAATGGAATTAACTGGTCTTGGATGAATATTTACAGCTAGAACCTAAATAAAAACAGCTTCCCCTGAAAAGCTTTACTGGTAACTGACATTGGACAAGGATAACAACTTGTCCTGAGTCATTTTTGTTTTTAAACAAGTCAACGATGATTAAGTTTAACTCAGTTTTCTGGTTTTCAGAGTAAAGTTAATAAAAAAATATGAAATCTATACCATCATAGACTATAAAGTTTGTAAGCTTATTGAATAGTTCTTTTCAATACAAAATTGTTGTGGATGTCCACTTGAAATCTACTTGCCTGTAATTTGAAGTTTGCTGCAAATAAGTCTGTCCTGACTTCCACAATGTAATAATTATTGCATCTCCATCCAGTCTTCTCTTTTCTACATTAACCTCTTCCACCTCCAGCTGTTCTTCGAAACTGTCTCTTTATTTACAGGTCTGTTAGCACTTTAGTTGTTTCATCTGGCCATGTTTATTCATTGAAGTCCTTCTAACATAGGGTCCAAAACAAAATTAAATAGAAATGGAATAGAAAGTCACCTAGAGACACCCTATAGGGAACATGGGTGGCATAACAATTTAAATAAATAAGAAATGACAACTCTTTAATCTTAATTCTATAGTTCTGCAGATGTAACCTTTCTTTCTATCCTTCCTCAGATAAATCAAACATCAGCTTTTGTTCAGGTTCTTTTTTTTTTTGCTTCAAGTTTTTTATTTTATAACATATAAAAATTCCATTTTCAATTAAACTGTGTTGTCTGGGTACAAATAGTTTTAGGAAATAATAATTAAAATGTTTACAACAGTATTCATTACAATTACAATAACAACAACAACAACAACAACTTAACCATTTTAACATATCTTCCTTATATCATTGTTCCTTTCCATATATTTCCCTGTTTCTAGCTCCTGTTTTTGTCAGCTAACCATTGATAAAATAGTTCCCAGGTCAAAAAGTATTCAGTTTTGTTCTTTTCCTTAATTGTAAGTGTTAGCCTATCCATTTCTGCACATTCTAGTATTTTTTAAATCACATTTTCATCCATTGGGATCTCTTCACTTTTCCATTGTTGTGCAAATACAATTCTAGCTGCAGTCAGTACGTGTAAAATCAAATATGCATTCCCTTTATTATACTTATCCGGTAAAATGCCCAACAAGAATATTTCTGGTTTCAAATCAATATGTTGTTTTATCATTTTTTTCCAACCATATATGTATTTTTGGCTGATATTTTTTTGCTTTTGGGCATGTCCACCACATATGATAGTGGTAGACATGCCCAGGTGTCTGATGGCATTTCCAACATTTTGCGGACTTATCCTTAAACATCTTTGTTAACCTTGAGGGTGGAAAATGCCATCTATAAAACATTTTATAAAGATTTTCTTTGTATGCAGTAGACATTGTTAATTTATAATTTCTATCCCATAGTTTCTGCCATTTATCTAACTCAATCGGCTAGCCAAAGTTTTTAGCCCATACTATCATTGTCTCTTTTACTTGTTCATCTTCCATCTTAATACTTAACAAATAGCTATATATTTTCTTTATTAGTTTTTTATCTGTCCCTGTTAATATCTGATCTAATTCTGTTAATTCTTTATAGAAGCCATACATTTTAGCATCCTTCTCATATCTGGATTGTATCTGCACATGTGACCACCATGTTATCTCAATCCCTTGACCACTCAATTCCTGTTTAGTTTTAAGTTCCCCCTTTTCATTCAAATTATCTTTATATCTAGTGATATTCTCCATATCAATAACATTTGGATGAATCAGTGCCTCCATTGTGGAGAGCCAGACCGGTATTTTCAAATAGTGTTGTTCTTTAATTTTCTCCCATACTAGTAATAATGCATTCCTAATATAATGTCTTTGGAAATAGTTATATATCTTGTTTTTTCCATACCATAAAAAAACATGCCAACCCAGTTGGAGATCATGTCCCTCCAAGGTCAATAATCTTTTGTGCCTCAAACCAATCCATCCATACCCAAGTAAGAATCAAAGCCTGGTAGTACAATTCCCAATCTGGCAGCCCAAAACCCCCTCTGTTTTTAGACTCTTGCAACATTTTCAAACTTATCCTTGCTTTTTCCCCTTGCCAAATATATTTTAATATTGTTTTGTTTAATTCTTCAAAATATTTTTTCCAGTTTTATTGGTATTGTTTGAAATACCGTAAATATAATAATCTTGGCAAAATATTCATTTTTATAGTAGCTATTCTTCCCATCAACGACAGTTGCAAATTTTTCCACTTCTCCAAATCCATTTTAATTTGTTGTGCCAATTTATAATAATCTTCTTTAATACTTACACACCTTGCCATTAGTTGAATTCCTAAATATTTAACTTTCTTGACTATCTGAATGCCTATCTTCCTCGTTAGTTTTTTTTCTGTGTATCTGTAATATTTTTAACTAATATTTTAATTTTTTCTTTATTTATTTTCAATCCTGCAACTTCACCATATTCTTCTATTTTTTAAATTAATTTAGGTCCCGTTTCTTGTGGATCTTCCAGGATAAAAACCAAGTCATCTGCGAACGCCTGTAACTTGTATTTTTCCTTTTTTTTATTTCCATACCTTTAATTTCTATATCTAGTCTAATATTTCTATTTAACACTTCCAATGTCAATATAAATAGTAAAGGGGATAATGGACATCCTTGTCTTGTGCCTTTTTTTGTATTAAAATTCTCTGTCGTATCTCCATTTACCATCACCTTTGCCATTTACTTGTGGTATATTACTTTAATCATGTTAATAAATCTCTCACGAAAGTCCATAAATTCTAGTTGTAATAACATAAATGGCCAGTTTACATTATCAAATGCTTTCTAGGCATCTCAGGTTGGTTTGGCATGACTTGTTGATTAATCCATTTTGCTCCTGCCAAATGTCTTTACCATGATCACAGACTGTTTAAAAAACTTTATTTTTTTAACCACTTTTTCATTATCTGGATTCTCTCCTCTTTCCTTTTTGAAGATGAAACAATATTTGCCATGTTGGCTTCTAACTAATAGTTTATTTATTTCATAAATATCTTCTAATTCCATATGTTCTAATTCTTTGACTTTTAGTTCAGTCAAAAAGTTCTTATTCATTCACATGATTTTGGTATTGGCTGAACTAATTGTATAGATATTTAAAATCTCAATTAAACTTCTTCTTTCTTAAAGTTCTGTAATTTATTCCAAGAGGACAGATCTTCTGCCTAGCTCCCATTATTATTATTATTATTATTATTATTATTATTATTATTTCAGTCCTAATCTTAAATTATATTTGCTCTATTTATTACCAGTTCGGGCACTAACTACTCAGAATCCAACTACTAGACCTGTTCCTGCAATAAGCACACCACATCCGATTATTCCAGGTGAGTTAATCTCTTGATTAAGGGACTTGAGCAGTTATAGTTAAATGTTGAATAGCATTCTGTGATGACTTCTTTTCCTTCTGCAAAACAAACAAAATATTCCAAACTCATTTTTCCTGCAAAAATGCAAATATAGAAAATTATATGGGGTATTTATTTCTTTTCCACTGCATTGTTTGTCTCAGCACATCCTCCATTCCACCATTTTATATATCGCAGGAGGAAAGATTGAACAGGTTGTGGGAAATTCGCCTAGCCTTTTCTGTATATACATACAAACATACCATTATTTTGGTGAAAGGCTTATGAGATATAATAGGGTAGAGATAACCAAGTGAAACAATGTATTCAAGTATTAGACTCCCAAGTAGTTAGTCTACTACCAAGAAAGGAAAGAGAAAGAGATTTCAATTAAAGGTTAAATAACATCACTCAAGGAAAAATGGGTTTTGAAATATTGGGTGGGTCAATGTGTATGACTGTAATTGGATAGTGTTTACTGTTAGAGGTGACTGTTACAACCCTATATACAAGGAGGGTTGTTTCTGGACTGCAACTAGCTATTAGCCATGCTCAATGGGCATTTGAGTTCTTAATAAGCTCTTAAAGCAAACAGTGCTTCAAATAATTGTGGATAACTGGAGTATCTGTTCTCCCATGTGTTCTAAGCACTCTTTGGAATGGAATACTAAGTACAAATATAATCTTTG
>QLTV01003499.1:182410-195850 GCA_003457575.1 Thermophis baileyi
TATATATATATATATATTCCAAAATTGCTACTACTTGAATCCATAGTCCACATATGACTAATTAAGGGCTTCAATTAAATATTGATGAACCTTCCATATTTGCATTGCTGTTAACAATTCTTCCTGAGAATATGAGGACAGTGTTGGATCGCCAAGTACAATGGTATTATATATATATATATATTCCAAAATTGCTACTACTTGAATCCATAGTCCACATATGACTAATTAAGGGCTTCAATTAAATATTGATGAACCTTCCATATTTGCATTGCTGTTAACAATTCTTCCTGAGAATATGAGGACAGTGTTGGATCGCCAAGTACAATGGTATTTCACTACATTATCTAAAAACATAAGATTCTTAGAATCCTGCATCAGTTTATTTACATAAATGGCCATTTTATCAATATAGACCATGAACAGATGAAAGTGGAATATCTGAACATTGATTTTTTTTCTTGAAAAACTCTGCCTAAAATAAGTGGTCTAATATCTTAATTGTCTCTAATAAGTTTATTGCAGTTCTGCAAACCAAATTTATTCCTAACATTTTTTCCATCATAAATTTGGATTGTTGTTTTGTTTTGTTTTAGCTGATTAGAGAAAAAGGCTGTTTTTTCTGACTACACAGTTCAGAAATATAATATCTAGGATGTGACACTACAGACTTTAATTTTTCATCATTATCATCATCATCGCCATGATAATTGTTCGGCATAGTTTGGTGGCAAATAAGTGATCATGCTTTCTCAGAGGTTGGTGTTAAACAGAGGTGAAATCCTCTGAAGTCTGCTACTGGTTCACTTCGTGTGTGCTTTGCGCGCCGCAGGCACTACCGTGCAGTGCTGAAAATGAGCATTTTGAAGCCATCAGAGTCTGCAAAGGTAAATAGAACAGTGAGGGGGGGGGATCAGCTGTGCCTCACGATTTAGATTAGCTAGAAAGCAGGAAATCCTGCTTTCTAGCTAATCTAGATTGCGCGGCACAGCTGATTGTCACACAGCTGATCATCGGATATACCGGTTCACCCGAACCAGTAGCATTTTTTACTACCGGTTAGGGAGAACCGGTCAGAACCGGTAGCATTTCACCCCTGGTGTTAAGGGAAGGAAACCAGGCTAGTGTGTTCCTCTTTACTTAAAGCTAATGGTGGTACCAGAAATCTAACAAGGAAGTGTGCAAGGCAGGAAGACAGCATGGGGTATTTAAAACTCACAGGAATTCTCAGAAGGGAAGGTCAAATATCCCTATCTTTTACTCTACAAGCTCAGCCCTTTCTCTGCTAAAACAGGAACTGTGGTGATGCAGTGCTTAGAATGCAGTATTGCTGGCTGACTCTGCCCACAGCCAGGAGTTTGATCCTGACCAGCTCAAGATTGATTCAGCCTTCTATTCTTCTGAGATTGGTAAAATGAAGACCCAGATTGTTGGGGGCAATATGCTGACATTTGCAAACTTCTCAGAGAGTGCTGTAAAGCTCTATGGAATGGTATATAACTCTACTGCTATTGCTATTGTTTAGTACATGGTTTTTTCATGCTTTCATAATACTATTCCAGATTAGGGTAAATGGTTCGAATGATTTATTTGTCTGAGGGCTGAAACTCAAATTTACAAGGAATATATCTGCATTTTTAAACTGGTTATTAGGCTTTAAAACAAGAAAGAAATATAAGTTTCACTCCATGTCTGCAAGCTGTTTTCCCCCATTAAGACACTACTATTTTGAGATTTACAGTTTCCCAAACTTTTACTCCAGAACTGTGATTAATCTGAAATCATTAATGGTGATGTGGTTTCCTTGTGTTTAATGGTACTAAATCAAAGATTAGCGGCCTCAGCTGTTTTACTATAAAGACAAAATGTACATAGTGTCTTTTTCAACGCTATAATCCTAAATGGTTTAAACATTTCAGTTTAAAAATGTATACTGAGTTGTATTCAAAGTCTGAGAAAGCAGCTCTTCTTTCTGTACTATCTTTTATTTAAATTGTTCTAAAGAGAGGAAGCAGCTTTTAAAACCATGATATTGGCATCAGATCTATTGCTTTTAGTAAGCAGTTTTAGAAGTTGGCCTTCTAAACAGCATTCAGATTATATTTGTCAACTGGAGTCATAGATACACAATTTATAGCACATACTAGCACTCATAGCAGAACACCTTTTTTTTAAAGCATAAATGCAATCAAACATTGTATAGGGTTGGGGTTTCAGATGGCTTCCTAAAAACTATGAATATAATAAAGTAGAAGTTGGGTTTTGAAACATAGCCTATATCTATGGATGACACAAAGAGCTACTAGACAGATGCTACAGTTTTCACATTAGGTATATATAAAATTTAATGGCGAAAACAGTCAATCAGCATAAGGTAGTACTTTATTCCACTTGACCTGTATTTGATCATTTTAAACAGAAAATATTTTTTAAAGAAACATTCATGCAATGGACTTCCGTTATATGAATTATATTAGCAATGTGTTAAGAGTTTGAACAAGGCAAACTATATCATGTTTATTAATAAAAATCCCATCCTACATATCATAACTAGTTAGAGCACAAGATACATAAGAATCATTATAAGACCACACCTGGAATACTGCATCCAGTTTTGGTCACCACATTGCAAAAAAGATATTGAGACTTTGGAAGAAGTGCAGAGAAGTGCAATTAAATGGTTAAATGATGATTAAAATCCTTCATAAAACATATGAAGAACTGTGTAGGAACTGGGTATGGCTACTCTAGAGAAAAGAAGGACTAGGGGTGACATGATAGCAGTATTCTAATATTTGAGGGGCTGCCACAAAGAAGAGGGGTTCAGAAGGCAAGTCAAGAAACAATGGATGGAAACTAATCAAGGAGAGAAGCAACCTGGAATTAAAGAGATACTTCCTAACAGTGAGGACAATTAACCAGTGGAACAGCTTGCCTTCAGAAGTTGTGAGTGCTTCATCACTGGAGGTTTTTAAGAAGAGATTGGACAGTCACTTGTCTCGAATTATATAGGGACTCCTGTTTCAGCAGGGGGTTGTACTGGAAGACCTCAAAGGTCCCTTTCTACTCTGTTCTAATTATTTAAACATGGCACATGCCATTTATTTCAATTAATCAGACTGTTGAAATGGGGGGGGGGAGCTTGGGAAAACTAATTGTGCACTTTATTGTGAAAGAATATTCTATTTTGATACTGAAAACAAATTTCTACGTCCAGAATTTATCCCCAAGTAGCATTTTCCATAATTCAAATGCATAATTTTGCATGTCTTTCCCTAATAATGTTGGGATTTCAGTAAAATTGAATTCATCATTGCTATGAAAGCTGCATTGGCTACCAGTTGGCTTCCAAATTCAATTCAAGATCCTGGATCCCTTTAATAGGACCTGGTTACATCTGGAATTGGTTTTTTGCATTGTTTCCACCTACCGGATAGAATGGGTGCTGTCCAGGTCCCTTTTATTAAAGAATGCCATCTTATGGGACCAAGGAAGTATACCTTCTCTGTTGTGGCCCACACCCTCCCTCCAGAAATAAAGATGTTTTTAATCATTTTATTTTAGCTTTATAATTTGTAAACTTCCCAGAGTTGATAGCTATAATAAATTTCTGGAGTTGATAGCTATAATAAATTTCTGGAGTTGATAGCTATAATAAATTTAATGAAATAAATAAATATCCAGCAATTTATATAAAATGTATAATTACTTCCATTAGGGGAAAAAAAAAACTTTTTCTGGAATTTGAAGCCACAAAAGAGTTATCTATTAAAAGGAGATACTTCTTCCTAGATCTTGGAGGCAAAATTATGTATCAAGTTCAATGTCAAATATCTAACTTCAGCATAACTGGTTTATCTAATCCTATGCTTTCACAATCAACAAATATTAAAGCTGTCTTGAAATTAAAATAAGGCCTTCCTGTCTCCTTAAGTGAGTTCAATTACAGTGTAATCATATGCATGTTATCCTCCAACTCTGCTCCTTGTTGACTATTGTACTGACTTCAGAGGATTAAAAAAAAGACTATGCAGTTTTCCTTCAGCTCTTTAGTTTTTCACACCACTGAAGCTTTCTCTTAATGAGCATAATCATAGTTTTCTTTGTCTGTAATACATCTGTACGTTATCTTTTCTCTCACCCTTTCTTTAAAATTTTATTTAAAACCTGGCAATTGTAGTGTTTTTCCTCCACAATGGCCTCTAAAACAATTCAGCTTCATAATGATTTTGGAGGAAAATTATGGCCACTGATTGGAGCTTCGAAGAAGTGTCTGTGTATGTATCATATTTTATTTTTCAGGCAAGCCCAGGAATTACTTGATGATTCTGAACTTTCTGGTGCTAGTTTTGCTAAATTCATCTCTGTTCCAGTGCATACTTAGCTTTTTCTCTCTCAGATCTTCCTTCTAGTCTCCATTCTAATGCACAAGATTCCCTTGGTGTAATCCTCTGGATCCGACCTACATGAAATCAATTGAGTTTATTTTTGAGAAAACGGTACACCAGATTTCTTTACATGCTGATAAAATATACTGCTGCCTCTTTATGCCTACATAAACTCAAGGACTGAAGTCTGACTGATTTTAATTGTATTTAATTATGCATTGGGTGATGCCTAATTTCAGCCTACATTAACTGAGTAAAGAATAAATCAATATCTGTTCCTTGATGGTATGTATTGCCTCTTTCTCTCTCATGACATGCTTCATTTCACATTTTCTCTGTCATTTTTTCCCACTTAATGTCTGTTTCAAACTAAATTTGTTTATTTTCTAAAAAAAACACCCTTCCCCCCCCTCTCTCTGTTTTTGGTCAAAGCAATTCCTTAGAGGACTAAAAATTAATAACCAAAGTTTGAGTTGACATTTCACATAAAATGTTCAACTGAATTCAGAATTAGGTTATTGCTGCCCAATAGCAAACATTTTCAATATTCCATAAGCCATTTCTCTTAATCCCACTGGAAACACACCATGCTCTTTCAGTTTAATATCAGGTACAAGGCAGCCCTTTAAGATTAAAAGAGTCCACCTGGTGATTTTACTTCCAGATTAATATCTTACTCTTTTGTGCTTTGCATTATATTTCTCTACTCTCCTTTCTTATATGGAAATGTTATTTAATTGTTTTAATCCATGTGCATTTATTCAGATGTTAGTAAAATATAAACAACACATATTATGGAAAGCAAATTAGTAGTAGCAGCACTTGTAGGGAAAAGAAACTCAATTCAATTATTATATTTACTACTGTCTTACTTAGGCATTTGCTCAAATATCAGATGTTAGGTTAGACTTCCTTGAATTCAGAAAAGAAAGAAACATCAAAGAGAAATTCAGAAAGACCTTATGCATAGGAGGTCTCTTAGATTTCCAATCCCCCTTATTTTTATTTCCTGGTAAAATACATGGAAAAATCATATTGGGATGGAAATCCATTTAGGATTAGGGATAGGGCTTTCCTTTATACCCTTCCTTTTTTTCTGGCTACTCACATTGATATACTTAGAATATCCTCTGATTTTGTACTTCAACAACTCTGTGAAGTATGTTGACCTGGGGAACAATCAGGTGGCGCAGTGGTTAGAGTGCAGTACTGCAGGCTACTTCAGCTGACTGTTCAGCAGTTCAGCGGTTCAAATCTCACCGGCTCAAGGTTGACTCAGCCTTCCATCCTTCCGAGGTGGGTAAAATGAGGACCCAGATTGTTGGGGGCAATATGCTGACTCTGTGAACCGCTTAGAGAGGGCTGTAAAGCACTGTAAAGCGGTATATAAGTCTAAGTGCTATTGCTATTGCTAATCATTAGAATAAAGCCACTCATTGAGCTTTCTGGTCAATTGGCTACTTGAATCTGAGTCTCCTTGGTTCAGATCCAAAACTTGAAACTACCACATTTTTATAATAACATTAGGGAGTGAGGAGCCAGTGTTTAGTGTCAATTTCATTTGACCACTGTAACCTGCATATCTATATTTTCTTAATAGTCATGTAGTTTTTATGTCTGTCTGTCTGTCTTTCTTTCTCTCTTTCCCTACATACACATATCTTAATGTCTTGGGAACAAATCATAGAAGTATATTGTCTTCATATCATGTTTAGGGGCTGCCTGGAATAAACTGGTTGATTAGCATTGCAATGAAGATTCTGGATTCAGTACAACTCATCATTTGAGGACTATTCTTATTAGTATACTCCTTTCCACATTTCTCCGTGAATTAATTAATGCTGTGTGGCATTTCTAAAATCCTATTTCTTGATAGTAGTGATTAGTCATTTTGACTCATTGGTTATATGTCCTTGGAGTTGTAAACTTGTTTTTTCCCCCCACAAAGATCAGTGCATTGATCCATGGCTTTTTTTATTGCTCCATTATCCAATACCACTAAGTGTTGATCATATAAATCCATATATTGAAATTAAAAAAAAGCTTTCAAATACAATAATTGGGCAAAAGAGAATTATCAAATGCTTAAGATATAGTCTATCAACTATGTTATTGAACATCTGAAACAAATGAAGCTTAAAAGTGCAGATATGGCTGAAACAAAAACAGCCAATGATACTCAACAAATGACCTGATAGTTCATTGATTGCAGAAGTGCTTCCAAACCTGAAGCTTCTCGATGTAACATAGTACTGGAGATAACAGTTTTGATTTCTTACAGCTGTTAACTGTTGTGATTGATGAAGTAAAGTGACTAGTAGTTTTTTCTTCCAAAGTGCAACAGCTTTTAAAACCAGAATAATTTCAGAAGACACAGACAAGATACAAAGTTTTACAGACAGTGGCAAGAGGATTTCTCCTATAAAGATATGAACGTTCTGTATAGCTTCATTCTTCTAATTCATTTTCTGTTTAAAATGTCATTACTATTCAAGTAGGAAACCATGAAACTTTGCAGAAACATTTCTTCTAATTGGCTAGTTTCCTTTCCATTGTGGCAATATTGAATAGAATAGTTATCTGTTTTTTCGTTCATTAAATACTTGGCTTGGCAATGGTAATATAAAGGTTCAGTATATATGTTGCAGCAATTAACATGTGTCAAATTACATTTATTCCTGCCAAGAATGCTTTTGGAGTCCAAATGGAGTCTGAACATTCTATAAATATATTAAAAAGTATGTTATATAATACTAAACCTGCAGATAAATCTTGATGCCTGATCTCTCTACCAATATTCAAACCATATTTGCATCAACTATTTTGGGGTTCCTCCAAAAAAAGTTTTTTTTTAATGTTGTTTAAACTGGCCTATAATATTGGAGTTTGCATGTAGTTTTTGGAGACTATATAACAAAGCTGAGGAGAAAGCAATACTATTTTTAAAATGGTTATTAAAAATAACCAATCAAGCCATGAAACTATATTCCTATTTCATTTCACCTTTCCTTCGTGCCATCCATTGCCTTTATAAAGATGGAGAAGTCAGTATGTCTGACACATTAGAAGGGAGAAGTGATCTTTTCAGATATGTTTCAATTATGGAATGTCGACTTCAAGAAGGCCTGATAATGTTGAAAGAGCTAGCTAGCTAGATTGATGATAGATAGATAGATAGATAGATAGATAGATAGATAGATAGATAGATAGATAGATAGATAGATAGATAGATAGATAGATAGATATAGAGCGATAGAGAGGTGATAGATAATAGATAAACAGACAGATTATAGATCTAAAACATTTTTTTTGTTTCAACTTTCCAATATAGTTTATAAGGCAATGTATTTATTTAAGTGTTCTCGTGCTCTACATTGTTTTGTTTGAAGTCTTTATAATTGAATTATATTCTATTTAAATACAACATTATTCACAATGATATTAATGTTCAAACAGGAGCTAACAGAGTTTTTCATTTTAAAGAGTAGGACACAAGCATTCCAATAAAGGCTGATGCAAAAGCAATGGTCAAAAGAATGTAAGTGGCTTGCAAAAGCAACATAAACATTACTACAATCCAACAAATATAAAGATAACAGTAATAATGCTTATATTGTTGGTGCATTCTCCTGAGTTAGAGGGAAAAATAATTTTACTTTTCTGAATACAATATCTGATATCTTCTGTAACTATAAACAGTATGCTATTTTGTTAGGAATGATCACTTGGAAAAAAGTTAAATTCCTGTCTTCAGCAGAAGCTAGATTACATCATTAGGGAACTAATCTATTTTTTAAAATAAAATTATATTTCTCATCTAAATGGTGTCATGAATATGAAGTTTGTTACGGTGCAGGCTACTTAATATCAAATTTAATCTAGTTAAATTAAGGACAAAAACATGTTCACCAGATGTATTCATGCAGCAGAAATCCCAAGTCAACTTGAACAACTTGATCTTAGTTTTCTCTGCCAATTTGTTTAGTACTACGGTAAGCTTGACCAGCATTGTATTTAATACTAAATCACTTTTGTTTTGAGAGTCATTGAAGCATAAAATGTTTCCTGACAATAATTAAGTAGAGGGAGTGTAAAAGGTGTCAGCTAATGAGTAGAGCCATTTATTCCCTCTCTCTCTCTCACACACATATATATAAGGAGTTCTGCCTTATAATGATAACCAATACTGTTATTGTTTGATTGAAAAAATAAGATTTTTTTTCACAGAACCAAGAGCATAACCAAAAAGGAAACCAAGGAGGAAAGGTTGTGTTGTTTTAACATAGACGCCAATAACTTAGAGCTTTTATTGATGTTGCCACCATATATATCCATATTACTATCCTTCATTTTCTGTTTTTTTAAAATATCACATTTTCATTCTTCCCTTTCCTTAAAGACCTTGGGGAGAAAAGGATAGTGTACATGGGGTTATACCAATGTATATACTATATACTCCTATAAATCATCAAGCTTAGATGGTAGCAAAGCAGATTACTGACCACAATGTAATCATTACTGGGAGTCAAATATACCTGAACCTATATAATTAAAAAGTTCACATGGATCATTTTTCTATTCTTTAATTGAATCAAATTTTATTTGTTTTAAATTCTTTTAATATAGTTTTGTATTATTTGTATTAGTACAACATTCTTCCAAGGGTAAAGGTTCCCCTCGCACATATGTGCTAGTCGTTCCCGACTCTAGGGGGCAGTGCTCATCTCCATTTCAAAGCCGAAGAGCCAGCGCTGTCTGAAGACGTCTCCGTGGTCATGTGGCTGGCATGACTAAACGCCAAAGGCGCACGGAACGCTGTTACCTTCCCACCAAAGGTGGTCCCTATTTTTCTACTTGCATTTTTACGTGCTTTCGAACTGCTAGGTTGGCAGAAGCTGAGACAAGTAACGGGAGCTCACCCCGTTACGCGGCACTAGGGATTCAAACTGCTGAACTGCCGACCTTTTGATCGACAAGCTCAGCGTCTTAGCCACTGAGCCACCGCATTTCTTTTCTTCCAAGAGTACTTACAGGGTACATTGTTAAGTTTCCCAGGCGTTTAGTTCTTTCTTCTTTATGTACATGAGATTATGTGTAACATTATGAACATGTTTGATCAGCGGACAGAAAAATCGTGAGTTAAAATTTCAGTACCAAACTGTACCAAAAAGCATGCCTGAAATAATTTCCATTGTATTCACTAACATGATATTACTTAGTAGATTTCAATCTTTTCTCAGTTGGAGTACTCTTCTCTCAAATCATAGCTTCCTAATACCTGTTTGGACCATGTCATGTTTCCCTCATATTTATTTAGCAATATTTTTTAGATTAACAATGATCCCATAAGTATTTTGGGTGAATTATTTCACATTCTGATAAATGTGTATCTATTGTTACTAATCCTTCTGTTATTATTGCTATGCATGTGTTTTTAACATTCCAAATATGTTATCACACCACCCAGAGTTACCCTGTGGTAAAAGGGCGGCCAATAAATTTGATAGAAAGGTCTTCATCCATCTCTCCTTAGCATGTTCCAGTTTCCGTCACTATTTATTCTTTTACAATGAAAGTGATACATACGTAGATTTTTCTGGACCCCTTTCAGTCAGGATTCAGACCTGATTATGGGATGGAGACAGCCTTCGTTGCACTTAAGGATGATCTCCAGAGAGAGCAGGTTGGAGATGCTTGCTCTCCTTGACCTCCTTGACCTCTCAGCAGCCTTCAATACCATTGACCATAATATTCTTTTGGACTACCTATGGAAACTGGGGCTGGATGGTGCAGTTGTATGCTAGTTCAGCTTCTTTCTCCAAGTCCAGTCCCAATCGGTGTGAGAGAGCCAGCCTCTGGCCACTCAGTTGCAACATTACACAGGGCTCAGTACTTTCTCCACTCCTATTTAACATCCACATGAAGCCACTGGGCGAGATCATCAGTTACTATGGGTTGAGGTAACATCAACTCCATGCCTGGTGACCTGAATGATGCTGTCACTATCCTTTCACAGTGCTTGGAAGCTGTAGGGACCTGGATGGGGCCTGAACCCTGCAAGACTGAGTGGCTTTGGGTACATAGAACCTCAATATCCAGGTTTTTCTCATCTGTACTGGTAGTTCTAGACAGGGTTGCACTATCCTGTTCAGATCCAGTTTGCAACTTAGATGTTCTCGTGCACTCACAATTCCTGCTCAAAAAGTAGGTGGCAGATGTGACTAGGAGAGCCTTTGCATAGCTTTGATTTGTGCACCAGCTGTGACCTTTTCTGAATCTGGATTCCCTGCACTCAGTCACTCAAGCCCTAGTAATCTTGCATGGGCTACTGGAATGTGCTCTACATGAGACAACTCTTGAAATCCATTCAGAAACTTCAGCTATTACGAAGTGTGACAATCTTTGGGACCCCTAGAATGGCCCATATTATATCTCTGCTCCATGAACTGCACTGGTTATCAGTCTGCTTCTGAACGTAGTTCAAGGTGTTGGCTATGATCCCTAAAGCCAATGTTCTGACTGATGAACCCATCCAAAGCAAGCACATTCAGACATTCCAGATGTCTGAATGCAAAACTTTATTGAGTACAACATTTCGGCACTGATGAAGGCAAAACCAGCTCTACCTAATTACCGCGCAAACCCACATAGTTACAATATGGATTTTCCCCCTCCCCCTATTAATGCAGGTCACATTGTCCAATTGAGTGTCATATTGTTATGAGAAAAGTCTGTGTTCTTGGCAAACACCTGCCGATGTGTCGTAGATTCTCACAGCTCTTCTTGAAATCTGGAACCTGCATTCCATCTCACCCTTCCCTCCCCCCTTGTTCTTTGGCAAGTTGAGAAGTGATAATGGTTGCAACAGCATAAGTGTGCTTTGAGCTTGACAAATAGCATGGGTCCAAGCTACCTGATGGACCATCTTGTGCTGGCAGAGAGAGCCTGCTAAGGATCCCATCAGTCAAAGAACTCCAACTATCAGGATCCAGAAGAAGAGCCTTCTCTGCCATAGCACCTGCTCTCTGGAACATACCCCCACCCCCTGGGGGCAGATATGCCCCAAAACTCCTATGCTCAAGAACCTGAAGACCTGGCCCTGACCTGGGGACCCAATGTGGGAATACTACATTGGAGATGGCTATTAGACAGCAAATTCCACCTCCCCTCTGCATTCCCTGCTTCTCCCCATCTGTCTTCTAATCTCATATTACTGTATGTTCATTGTTATTTCATTGTTTATTTTATTGTTTCACTATTTTGGTACTGTTATGTTTACACTTCTTTTTATTTCTTTGTTTTTACTGTTATAAGCCATCTAGAGTGGTCCCATGATGAGATAGGCAGCAAATAAATTTAACAAATAAATAAAAATAAAATACCTATGCATCCTATATGTTGTTTACTTATAACAAACAGTGGTATATTTCTAGTTTCCATGTGAGAATCACAAGTTCCCTACCTCTAACAAATCACTCTGGAAAACTTATTCTATTATACAACTTAATACAATGGTTTGCTTTCTAATCAAAATTTAAGTTTTATTTCATTTCCAAGCAATTCTCAATTTGATGTACCCTTTAGCTATTCTTTTAATGGAAAAGTATAGTACAGACAAGCAAATCCACTTCTCTGACAATTACTTTAGGATGTGCTGAGTAAAATATATTTCTATAAGTCTTAATCCCAGATACCACTTTTTAAAATCTAATTTCACCTCATTTCCATGATGGAAAAAGGCAAAGACAAAAGAGACTAGAATTACAAAGCAGTTGTAGTTATTGGACAGCAACATAAGAGCCTAGAAATCATTACAAGAAAACTTATTTGAGTTATATATAGGCCATTATTTAGAATACCTGTATACTATACATCTTTTCTCTTTGCTTTTCTAGTTTGTGTTAATTTGCTTTTCACTATCTTTACAAGGCCAAAATACATCCCACTTTGCTTTATAGTGAATAGAATAGAATAGAATTTTAGTTATGGCCGCAGACCAGAGTTACAGATAGAAGCACATTAAAATAAAAATTAAGAAAAAGGATAAGAATGTAGTACAATTGATGGTAAGTTCATCAATGGGCAATCCAACTCTGTGATTTTACAATCAGTCTAACAAAATTTGCCTATTTCAAGGAGAGTGAATCGGACTGATCTGATAACAACTGTACATTAAAAATATCAGAATTTCCCAGGTGTCTTAACAGTTAAAATTATCAGGCAGGAGCAAGCATCCTTATAGAGGGTACAATATAACAGGACATAAACTATAGTTTTATATTTATAGCCTTCTGTCTGCTGGTGCACAATCTTAGCTAATATGGGCCTTTTTTTTCCACCAATCAAAATTACAGGGGGGGGGAGCATTGAAGCAGTCTAAAGTCAGTGTTCTTCAGAATTTGGCAATGGTTATATGATGTAAATATCTCACTGGTATGTAAAAGGAGCTTGACTGCTTAGAAAACAAATATTCTTGAGGAAAGCAGACTGGTCCTGTTGGTCTTTGATATGTTGTTTGAATGCATTGAATGGCCACTCATAGGCCATCATTAAGAAAGCCTCTTTGATATGTTGGAGTTTTGTGAAATTGTCCTGGCCAATACTGGTTTGTAACTGTCCTCAGTAAGAAAGAACTCAAATCTATGGGGGAAAACAGTAACTTCAGCCAGTGTGCTATGATATAGTTCCATGTGCCCATTTCACCTTTAGTCAGCCCTGCTTCTCTCAATATTATGTTTCGAACACAAGGGGATATCTGGAAAATAATGCTTAGGAATTTTGATTGGACCCCTTCAAGAGGTGTAAAGGAAGTGTAAGGTCTTAGCTGGGCACATACTTTGTAATGAATCTGCAAGATGCAAATCCCCATCTCAGTTCATTGACAGTCAACCAGTCTGAGTTTTAATAAATGTCCTTTAGCTCAGAAACATTCCAACCTGCACACCATGCTCAATCAGGAGGGGAAAAAATCTTCTTTTAAAAAACTAGTACGAAAACTCCAAGGAAGCAAGTAGTAAGAAGTACATACCATTTTTACTAGAGGGTTTAGCCC
>QLTV01003501.1:37786-67756 GCA_003457575.1 Thermophis baileyi
ACACAATATAAAAAGTATTTAATAAAAATGAAAGATTCTATGGGTAATAGGTAATTCAGATTGAATGCTGTTATTTTATTTTGGGTCTTCAAAGATATTTTCCCTGGGCCTCGGTGTCAGATCCCAAAGCGTGATCGTGCCATTCAGTTGCGCGAAGGGGGGGGCGCTTGGGTTCAATTTATTAGCATTGCCTGTGTCAATTGATGGTTTACAACTCATACCCGGGCGCCAAGCATCCTGAGATCTCTTCACTTTTGGAGAAGGTTTATGAGGGGCAATGTGGAATGTTTCACTTCAATGGATAACAGAAGATGGTCAGAGAAATGTATGTTTATCCAGTTCCCAGAGCAGTTGATAAAGAAAACATTTTCACACTTGTGTATTGGCTAGAATCTGCATTCTGGCTAATGGGAGGGGTCTCTACTGCTTTAACTCTACCTGCTTTGCCTAAGGGTATTCAGACGTTGCTTTGAATGGAATGCTTTCACTTCTGCTTAATAAAAGATCCTTTTGAACTACATTGGCTCAGAAGTTCTCGCTTTCTTAAGTTAGACGTAGAGGCGATCCTTACAATCGTCTTCACGCGGCAGCACTGGCAGCAGACTGAGGCAGAGGCGCGGGGGGGGGAGAAGGCAGGTGATCACGACACTCTGCACAGGCCACAGGCAAGCCGAGAGATGCAAAGACGAGCCTCCCACGGCTGGTTGCCCACTCCATCCCACCATCTCTCGGCTTGCCTGCAGCCTGCGTAGCTCGTCCGGATTGCATGCCTCCCCCCACGCCTCTGCCACCATCTGCTGCTTGGACAGGTAATCAACTCTCCTGTGCTGCGTGGGGGGCGCAGCCCCAGAGTGCGCCGACCAAGGGGCCAGCGGGCTGCAACTGCTGCCGGACGTCGACCCCCACATGCTTACCACCTTTTGTGTGCACGCTGGGGGGGGGGGCAGCCGGGCTGATCACCCTGAAATCGTGTTTCCCTGAAAATAAGCCCTAGTGCTTATTTTGGAGCCCAAAAAATTATAAGACCGGGTCTTATTTTCGGGGAAACACGGTATGTCTCGTGAGTTCTAGATGGCTTATACAGGTAGTCCTCACTTAACAACCATTCATTCAATGACTGTTCAAAGTTCCGATGGTGCTGAATGAATTGTAGTTACAACTGGCCCTCGAAGTTATGGCCGTTGTAGCATCCCCATGGTCACTTATTTAATATTGGTTTGCTTGGCAGCCCACCCATGGTGGTGTGCACTTCAACATTCCCCCCCAACTTATCTCCCTCCTGTCTCTGTCCTTTTGGCTGCCCTGCACTCTGCCTCCTATCCCTGCTACCCCAGATGACCTTTGCCATCTTCCTCCTGCTGCTGCTGAGGTGTGCCCTGTAGAGGCAGCTGCTGGCTCTTTGCAAGGCCTCCACACAGCCTCCCTGAAAGCCTTGCGAAGGGCCAGCAGTTGCCTTGTCAGTGGGAAGAAGAAGACGGCGATGATCAACAGAGTGGCAGGGGTAGGCAGGAGAGTGCAGGGTGGCTGAAAGGGGATGCGGGGGGGTAGATAGGCGAGTGGGGGAGTTAAAGCAGAGGTGAGCATGGCAGGGCAGAAGTGTGATGTCCTTGCCTAACAAAAACACTCCTGACCTAACAACAAGCAGTGTGGTCATGTGTTGTTTCGCCTAATGACTGCTTTGCTTAGTGATGGAAATTCCACTTCCAATTAGGGTTGTTAAGCAAGGACATGATATTTACAAAAATGGTGCCATATCCCTAAGAGTGTGATACTGTGACACATTTTTTATTAAAATGTTATTACTGTTTCTACACTGGAATGTAATGTGTTGTACAGTAACATGAGGCTAAATTGTGCAAACATTTTGTGATTGCCACGTGTTGCATACTGATTGAAAAGTGGATTGTGAGTTTGAATTCTGAGGGAGCCAAAGGCTGAACTAGGTTTTTGGCAAGCTGTCAGAATAAAATGTAGGATACTGGTTAAAATGTTGAACTAATTCTGAAAAAACTCAGTTTCAGTTTGGGACAGTTTGTTTTTTTCCTTTTTTCTGATTATTTTGTTAAATCTATCTTTTCTTATGGGAACAGATTCATTTTTCTCTGATCAGATTTCCCTAAGAAATTGGAGTAGGCTATAAAATACTTTCTTCTATTCCACTGTTCTTGGAAAGTGTATGACTTGCCCTGGATATGGACAGGCTATGTTGAATATAAGTCCAAGAGTCCTGGAAAGTTTCTTGAAACAAGAAAGGAGAAAGGAGGAGGAAATATTCAGGGCTATCTGGAAAGGTTTTTTTAATGTTGTTCCCCCTGCACCATCCGCAAGCATCATTGCCTGGTTTGGGTGGGGCATCCAGGCGTGGGAGCTTTTCAAGGAGACAGAGACATGAACACTGCTGCAGCTTACAGGATGACCTGGGTGCGGTGGAGGCTGTAAAAAGCAATTGGCTGTGTGCTTTGCATCTTAGGTTACAAATGCAAGGAGGAACACTTTCTCCTGCATCCTCAGCAGGGACCAGAGGCAAGGGATTGGTTCTTTCTGCAACCTAGGTAACCAGCACAGGGCAGAGCCTGGCTCCCTCTGCATCCTCCACGGTAACCTGGGGGAGGGGACTACCTCTGGCTGCAGCCTAGGTAATGTGTGTGTGGTGGTGGTGTCTCAGTCTCACTGCAGCCACAGCAGAACACATGGGGTGAGGAGATTCCATCTCTGCAGCTTGGGCATTGAGCAGGGGGTGGGGATTTGACAGAACTCCTCTCTCTAAACGACAAGCAGAGGAGAGCTGAGGATTGGATCTCATGCTGGAGTGAGGGGAGGGAGGAGGACTGGATATAGCACACCACCTATGGGTCACATGTTGGAAAGGAGGTGGGGGGCTTCCAAACAACTTTGGGGCAGCTAGCAAGCCTGCCAAAAAGAACAACTGCTGGCACTCAGCTCAGGTCACCCAGCTCTGCCTGCCTGGAATCTGCGCTCTACATAGACCATGATCTGGGTGGACATCTGTGGGAGCGGCAGCTGGGGACATGAGAAAGGTATCCTTTCTTTTTCACTCTTTTCTCACTCCTCATGCCTGTCTGCTGCTTGCTTTTATGGTAGATTCAGGCCAGATCTCTCCATCAGATACAATGTACTGGAAGGATTTGCAGTAGGAAAGAATGTGCCATAAGTTTGACCAAGGGATAGATTGGGAGAGAAGAGGGAAATGGAGTGTATGTAACTTGGCTGTTCTGATCTATATACAAAAGAAATCATACATATTGGAAGAACAGGGTATAATCATGGCTTGAGTCCTTAATTTATGTGGATCTTTCAGTGGCGCTTTAGTTTTGGAAAGAAAATTATGTTAATGTTGTATGTATACAAATGTATTTTGTGCCAGTAATTTTCACAGAAGGTGGAGGGAGATGGACAGAATTCGAAAATAGGATAATACTTGTAAGAGGGAGCAGGCAGGTAAGAGAAATAGAGAGCAGTGTTTGAAAATAAGGATGATCCATGTGGATGTTCTGGCCTGCTTTACTATGGAAGTTGGGGTAAGCAAAGGGTGTACCTAATGAGACCATTGTCAGGTCTTTCCACCCATACCACCCCATCACTTCCAAGCACTCAGTTTGGAAATAACTACCGTAGAAAAGGCATACATTTGGATTAGAATCTTCAATTTGAAGAAATAGTTAGTGAGAGGACTAAAGGAGAGGGCAAGGTTGTTTTGAACAAAACATATATTTGTATTGAATACAAACAGATCTATTTGTATTCATATTGTAGGGCATTGGAGGGAAGAGAAATGTTGAAAGCATGGTAGCTTTGCAAAGCCTTGTTTCAAGTCTGTTGTAGAGGAGGCCCGGTCACTGCTTTGTCGTTATAAGCACACAGATTTCTTTTAGAGTGCATTCAGCACAGTGATTGTTTTCAGTTTGAAGGACTGCTGTCTGGAGCTGAGGGAGCTGGCAAGGCATAGCAGGCATGGCAAGCTGAGTTCTCAAGTTACATCAGGTGGCTGAAATTGCAGAGAATCTCCACCCCTTTATGCAAATAGAATGGCACCACAGGCTGATGCAAGCCCACTATGGAGCAGCAATCCGGAATGACAATTGGCCCTCCCTTTCTCACCCAGTCTGAGCAGTTAAAACTGCAGACTCCTTTCTGCCTGGGCAGAGAACATTGCTGCATAGCATGGGCAGTGAGGAGGAGACAGCTCAGTTGCTGTCCATGGAGTCCCTGGTTTGGGCCCTGGAGCAGCCCCTTTGCAGAGCCACTCTTGGCAAGCTCCCTGTGCATGATGGCTGTAGGTGGTGGGAAGGTGTCTGGAGCACCACGGCAGCAGAGATGGCTGAGAAAAGGATCAGGGGACAAGGGGCCACACCCCATTCAGAATGAAGGGCGGCACTTAGAGGTGAGTGAGGTCAAATGGTGGTGTGGGGCCTACGTCCCATAATGGATGAAGTTATGGTGGTGTTTTGGGGAAAGAAGCTGGAGGCATTTTTGCTGGAAGTTTTGTAGCAGAGGTCATCCTCCTGAGAAAGTCCTTTTGAGGAAGAGAGACAGTTATGGTTCTTTCTCCTTGTTTTTTCTTTTAGGATATTGATGTAATTGATATCCTGTGGAGACAGGATAGTGACCTTGGTGCTGGGTGTGAGATTTTTTACTACAGCCACCGCAAGAAGGAAAACAATGTGGATAAAGAACCAAATAACGGGGAGGAATGTGGGGATGGATGGAGGAACAGAGGGGGCAGCATCACTGACAGAACTGTGGTAGTGGATGGCGAGCCAGGAGAGAGCGTCCCTGCACAGGTAAAAACACCACTGGTGGGGAAAATTCTTTCCTACCATTCTGAGATTGTTCTTCATAACTGCCCAGTAGAGGAGAGTGGAACCTGTAGTTCAGGCCCTTTTCTGAAAAGTAGACTGTCTCCCATATTTTTCTTTTGGCTACTATTTTTATGTTTTCTTGATATGTAGAATTATTTATATGTTTTTATGTGCTTACATATTAAGCTAAACTGAGCTTTTGGAATAGGCTAGGAAGATAATAGAAAGATGGCACCTCATTACTTAGGCCTCAGTGGCTTTGAGAATAGAAGCTACATGGGGTTTGTTGCCCAGGTTCTTGTGATCTGTATAGCCAGTCTGCTGTCAAACTCAGTCTGTCCAATATCTTTTGGTTATAATTCACATGCAGGGCAGGGAGCAGCCCTCGGGAGGATAGAATAGGCTCTGGGCCATTGATACTTAAGGGCCCAGCAGCACTGTTCTTTGGGAAGCAGGTACTCAGAACAGTTTTCCATTGCACTGTTTGTAGGCTGCATCCAGTATTACACCAAGAAGTAAATGGAAGTTATAACTTAATTGTAACACTTAAGTTTCTCTACAATTTCTTTGCTGCTGCTTCTTTTTTTGTGGGATAGGTTATGAGAGAGATGAGGTCAGAGTAAATGAACTGCAAGTACTTGAGCATGAACTACAAACTGGACAGGGCACTTGACATTCTTCCCATTATATAAACTAAATAATTACCATTTGAGAATAATTAATTTTCAAATGTTCCTTTTGATATCTGATATCTGATTTTGAACACATGATACTATTTTAGACTCAGGGTTGGAACACCTTAAACTACAGGTTTGCACATGGTCCCACATTTTTTTTTCCCTGTCATCCAGAGCACCACCTGACTATAATTGCAGATAGTTGCTCTGTGAATGAGATGGGTGGTCTCCAAATTTGATAAATGACAAAAATGATTGTATAGTTCACTGACATTTTAAGACAGAAGACCTAAAAACTGAAGTGTAAACTCTAAAAGAGACATAACGAAGTTAAACCACATTCCCCCCCCCCCCTGCAATTTCCCCAAAACAAAAACTGCAGAAAATCCTTTTTTTTTGGGTGGTGGTGGTATTCATTTGGTATTATCACTCTACCCATTGCAGCCCCTGATACCAAAAAACATGTTAAAGGGCAGATCTTAGCTACCAAAACATGGGGCACCCTATTCCTATTTTAGGTTATGTGTGTTATATTAAGGTGGGTCATATACTGTAGCAAACTTCTTCTGAGATCAGGAAAAAGAACATAAGTATTGAATACTAGAAAACCACAGGAATATCTTCATGGTCTGGCCCAGTGGCAGTAAAACAACAATTATTTTTCCTTCTAGGTGCCTGGGGTTGAGGATCAGACAGCCTTGTCTTTGGAGGAGTGCCTTAGACTGCTAGAGGCCACATTTCCCTTTGGGGAAATTTCCGAGGTATATGTTTTCACACTTTGGAAATAGAGATGATCAGTTTAGTTCCCTACTGCACTGCTATGCCTTCCAGATATATTAAACTGCAACTCCAGTAATTTTCAGTCAGCAGCAATGGTAATTGGAATTGTGGTAGCTGGGGTCCGACACATCTGGAGGGCATCAGGTTGGAGAAAGCAAGCTTGGTGTTCACTCTATTTGCCAGTTCCACTGACAATTTCAGTCTAGCAATAGCCAGTTTGGTCTAGTGCAGGGGTCTGCAACCTGCGGCTCTTTGGACCCTCTGCTGTGGCTCCCTGTCACCCTGTCGTGGCAGAGGGATGAAAGAGCCATCATCCTGTCACAGCAGTGGCATGGCCGGAGCCTTAGTGCGGGAGCAAAGCGCCCATCTACTTGTCTTTGCAAGTAGGGGAGAGAACGGCGGGGGCGGATCTTGCGGGGTGGGGGCCATCCCCCAAGCCTGGCCTTCCTCCTCCCTTGTCGGGGGGACCAAGAGAAAGAAGGGGGCGGTGTGGGGAAGCGTTCCCTTCCCCTGCCGAGCACCGAGCACAACAGCCCGGTGGGGGCGGGGAGATGGCCCAGCAGAAGTGGCCCCATTGGCGAGTTGGATGGCAGAGAGGCCTGGTCTGGCTCTCGCAGCGGAATGGTGTTCGCCGCCTTTGAAACGCGCCACTTTCTGTTTCCTGTTCCTTCCCCGGGCAGCGATGGCTGGAGCCGTGGGGGGGGGGAAGCAGAGGCGTCAGGGCTGCTCCCCCCCCAGAAAGCCAGGCCTGGAGGAGTGCGGAGAGTTGCAGGCGAGCGCCGGAGGGTCAGAAGACACGCTCTGATGTCGCCCCAACACGCGTTTCCAGCGTGCGCTTCTCTGTCTTAAAGTAGGATTGAGTGGGGAGAAGGGAGCAGGGGGAAGGGCGAAGGGTAGGAGGGAAGAAGAAGCCCAGCTGGCTTTCCTTTGGCATGGGGCAGGGGGAAGACCCAATACCCCCTCCATGGCCTGCCCGCTGCTCTTGCAGCGCCTTGCACAACACAGTGAAAGCTAGCGTGCTTCACAATGGGGGACACTGGGTCTCCTCCCCCTCCTGGAGCCCATTCCCTGCCCCACTCGCCCCTGGCAACACACACTCTCTCTCTCTCTCTCTCTCTCTAACCCAGAAGTAGCCACCCGCCGTTTCCCGCCGGGGAGAGAGGAGAGAGAGAGAGGGAGGGCTGCGCCCCTTGTAACACTCACTCTCTCTCTCTCGGGGCAGAGAGCAAACCCAGAAGTAGCCGCCCGTTGCCCGCCGGGGGGGGGAGAGAGAGAGAGAGAAAGAGAGAGACAAAGAGAAATGAGAGAGGGTGATAGGGAGAGAAAAAAATGAGAGATGAGAGAAAGAGAAAGATGAGAGGGAGGGAGGGAGAGGGAGATAGAGAAAAAGAGAAATGAGAAAGAGAGATGAGAGAGGGAGATAGAGAGAGGAGAGGGAGGGAGGGAGGGAGAGAGAGAGATGAGAGAGACAGAGAGGGAGATACCTATTTCCCATAGAAAACAAAACACGGGGAGCCACAAAACCTGGGTAGGTATGGCTGGGGGGGGGCGTGACTGGGTGGGCGTGAGTGATGTCGAGTTGGCCATGCCCAACCAGGTTTTGTGGCTCCCGTTTTGTTTTCTGTGGGAAACGGGCCCAAGTGGCTCTTTGAGTGTTTAAGGTTGCAGACCCCTGGTCTAGTGGTTAAGGCACCAGGCTAGAAAGCAGGAGACTGTGAGTTCAAGTCCCGCCGTAGCCATGAAGGCCAGCTGGATGACTTTGGGCCAGTCACTCTCTCTCAGCCCAACTCACCTCACAGTTATGTTGTTGTGGGGGAAATAGGAGGAGAAAGGTGTGTTGGATATGTTATTAGTCTCCATCTCAGGTCCTTGCAACAACCTTGTGAAATGGGACAACTGTGCTATGCTTTGAGTAGAAGGGAATGTCCTGAATTACCTAGGGATTTACTCACCCACAAAGCCCAGTGCCTTGTCCATTTTACAGTGCCAGTATTGCATGTCTCGCAAATTGAATCCCCCTCCCTCTTTGCTCTTATCCTAGTGTAGATTCAGGGAGATTAATAGAATACAGAGTGAATCTCACTTATTCCCACTCTTTCATGAGGTTCTCTAGGAGCCTCATGGCTAATCATTACCTTTTATTCCAACCTATTCACAAGATTTCTGTGAAGGAATATAATGTGCAGTATTTTTGTTATCTATTCATGTATTTATAATGTGTGAAATACATTTCAGTAAATAATAAAACTTGGGAAAGAGGATGGACTGCCACAGCATGTGGCAAAAGCTTAAGAACCTCTAAAGTTCATACACTGAAAGGAAAGAAAAATGAATTATTACTGTTTTCATGCCACCTAGACACCATTAATTTACCCTGATCTGTTTTGTTTTAGTTTCCAGCTGCAGATGTTCCCAGCCTAAGTGACTCTCAGCCAAATGAGAGTGGCCCTTCTGTCATTTCAGATGGGCTCCTGTCTCCCCTTCTGACAGAGGCAGAGTTGCCCTTTGATCTGGAGCAACAGTGGCAGGACCTCATGTCTATCATGGAAACACAGGTGAGGAAAGACAGGTTTCTCCAGATGTTGCTTTTTCCAGGACCAGTACCTATAGGACAATCTCCTATGCTTGCTGGATTTAGTATTCCTCTTTGTCCTGCTTTCATCAGTTTCATACAACTCATAGTTATAGTCCTAGAAGTCTCTTCAGTGGAAGAAAGTTGGGTATTCCCATACACATAGTTCCAGCCTTCAGTTTGGCTCAGAGACTTCAATCATTGATATTGCATGTTGTTTTGCAAGGCTTCAGTCAAATGTAAAACAGGACATTTTATTTTCTTTGAAGTATCTAACAGAATAACAGAGTTGGAAGGGACCTTAGAGGTCTTCTAGTCCAACCCCCTGCTCAAGCAGAAAACCCTATACCATTTCACACAAATGGTTGTCCAATTTCTTCTTAAAAATCTTCAGTGTGGAGCACCCACAACTTCTGGAGGCAAGTTGTTCCACTGATTAATTGTTCTGTCAGGAAATTTCTCCTTAGTTCTAGGTTGCTTCTCTCCTTGATTAGTTTCCATCTGTTGCTTCTTGTCCTGCCTTCAGGTGTTTTGGAGAATAGGTTGACCACAGGGGTGGGTTCTAACTTACCTCGCTGCCGGTTCGCTTCCTCCCGCACCGCGTGGCCGCGCCTCGTGGCCGCGCGCATGCACATGCGCAGTGCCGAAAAATCTGAAAAAATGCCCCCAAAAAAGCCAAAAACAAGATGCCGACGCATGCGCAGTGCCGAAAACTCTGCTTCTATGCATGCGCAAAAGAAAAAAAACCGGAAAAAAATTCCACCCAACAAAACCCCCCCAAACATGTGCAGTGCCGGAAACTCGGCTTCTGCGCATGCGCAGAAGGAAAAAAACCCAGAAAAAAATTCCAAAAAAATCAATAAAAAAATAATAAAAAAAAGATGGTGGCGCCCACAGACCAGCACCAACAGAACCGGTTCCGTGACGTCACCGTGACATCACCAGCGGGTCGCTACCGGTTCGGGCGAACCGGTGCGAACTGGGAGGAACCCACCTCTGGTTGACCACCTCTTCTTTGTGACAGTATCTGTAATGTAGAGCAGTCTCTTTACTCCTGCTAGGACTTTTTTTCCTGTAGCATTTGGTAGTAGTATAGAATGGAACATTCATTACAAAGGGACAAATGCAAAAAATCTGTAGAGTTGGAACTTCCCTAAAACCATCTTGTTGAATGTACTCCTCAAAATCAGAAAAATGTGTGGCACCAAATGATTACCAGCAAGATAGTAAATCAGAGAACACCTAAACCACTTGCTAGAGGGGAAATCAAAACAATCCTCAGGATTCTAATCAGTGCAACCTGGGGACAATTGTTTTCCTATGCACAACTGTGCAACATGTCTGTACCCCTCCCTGTCATAGTGTTTCCCTTATATAACAGGTAATTACCCACCACCTGCTTTTTTATTTTGCCAACAGCTTGGTGGCCAGAGGGGAGAATTGGGTAGGATACTGCATTTTTATGTAGAAAATAGCCTTGAGGGAAAACAATAGCTAGGTCTTCCTAGATGCTTTCCTGATGGTTAGAGGACAGTAACTGATAAGATTGTTATATAAGAACAAGGTATTTAATTTCTGATTTGTTTACAGTGAACCCCATATCTGCATTTTTTGTCCATTTAAGTGGATGAGGAGACTACCATAAATGTTAATGTGTATGTTTCCAGGCCAATGTGCCCAGAATACAAGATACTAAGTTCGGGATGAAGGCCAGTATACTCCCCCTACTACCTTCTATGCCTCCTATCTGGAGGATTGGAGGGGCCACTGGATCAGATTTTATGTGAGTTAAGTCTTGTAAAAGCAGAAGGGGTAAATGTGATCCTCCAATAGTATCCATTCTGCTAGTAGAAGTATAATTCATTTTTACTCTTTTCCTTGGACTCTTATTTTTTAAGTTGGTTGAATTGGGCAATACTGAGAACTGCAGAATCTAAAAAGTCTCTCTTTCCTTTGCAGAGCATGGAGGTAAACAGCACAACTCTATACAACAGCTCAAGTGGAAATCTTCTGACAGCCAACTACAGCCTTGCTCCATCCACCCCTATTAACCAGAATGTCAGCCTGCATCAGGCATCGCTGGTTGGCTGCACACAAGACTTCCCTTCCCTGTTCAACTCTGAAAGTGAAAGTCCCTCAGTGGCTGGTGGTTCAGCTTTGTTGCAACTGGTTCCTGATAACTCCACTGGCTTCAACACTATTGGCTCTACCAACCTAAGTGGAATCTTTTTTCCTCCCCAGTTAAACTGCACTGTAAATGAAACATCTGGGTCTGAACTCCCAGATCCTCTTGGAGGGCTCCTGGATGAAGCCATGCTAGATGAGATTAGTTTAATGGATTTGGCTATTGAAGAAGGCTTCAACCCAGTGCAGGCATCCCGCTTGGAAGAGGAATTTGATTCAGACTCTGGGCTCTCCCTGGATTCAAGTCACAGTCCTGCTTCTCTCAGCAGCTCAGAAGCATCATCCTCTTCCTCCTTTTCTGAGGAAGGAGCTGTAGGCTACAGTTCTGATACTGAAAATGTGGACTTTGAAGATGCAGAAGGAGCTGTTGGTTATCAGCCAGAATATAGCAAGTTCTGTCAGATGAGCTACCAGAATCCTCCTCAGTTGCAGTACCTGCCTTATCTTGAGCATGTGGGTCACAATCACACATACAACATGGCCCCTAGGACCTTAGACACTGATGAGTCCCAGCCAGCTAGTGTGGGAAAGAAGAGTTCCAAAGAGAAGCAAGCAGATTTTATAGGTAAGCAGATGAGCAGAGATGAACATAGAGCCCGAGCCATGAAGATTCCTTTTCCCAATGAAAAGATCATCAGTTTGCCAGTAGAGGAATTCAATGAACTCCTGTCTAAGTATCAGTTGAGTGAAGCACAGCTGAGTCTAATCCGTGACATTCGCAGAAGGGGTAAGAATAAGATGGCAGCCCAGAATTGTCGTAAGAGAAAGCTGGACACTATACTCAATCTGGAGCGGGATGTAGATGATTTGCAGAGAGACAAATCAAAGCTGCTCAGGGAGAAGGTGGAATTTCTCAGGTCCATCAGCCAGATGAAGCAAAAAATGCAGACCCTCTACCAGGAGGTATTTGGCCATCTGCGTGATGAGAATGGCCAGCCCTATTCCCCAAACCAGTATATTCTACAGCATGCCAGTGATGGCAGTGTTATTCTAATATCACGTTCCTTGGCTGACCAGCAGAGGTGGTGTCAAGAGAGGAAACAGAAAGACAGGAGGAAGTGAAAGATGATGAATATAATTTGGAAAGCATAAAACTTGCTGAATCTGCAACCTGAAGAAGGGCTGAGCCCAGAAGAATTTGGAGGAACATTCATGCCTTCTTATCTAATATACCTTCTCAAACCATGCTAGCTTCCAGCCAATGTATAGGAGCAGACTGCTGGGCAGGGGGGGCTACAAGTCTTGAGTGGTGGAATGGCAAAACATGTTGGGAAAGACCTGTGCTTCCAGAAGCCTCAAACCAATTGAACATTATGAGAGTGTGAATTACCTGGCATAATGTGTGTGTGGGAGGGGGGAAATGTCAGCAGAGGGTAGAAAATTTTAATTGTTTAAATGTCTTTTTTTTGTAAAGGAAGAAATGTGAAATGGATAGATTGAGGAGACCTAAGAGTATTTTTTTTCTTTGACTTTCCAAGTCTTGGGTATTTCAGGTAGCTGGTTGGATTTTTTAACTAGTTTGACGCAGCTCAAAGCCATGCCTAAATCTGAATACTTAGCCATGATCTCTTTGTAGATCTGTATGTACGTAACTACAGAGGGAGCACAGAAAATTGATTGTACTTAGGAGAGAAGAGAAACATTTTCCCTCAAGCTGAAAGTGTTTTCCATTCAAGGAATTTATATGTACTGCCATTTTGAACGTCAGCATTTATCATAAATGTTTGGCAGGGTAGGAGTGGAAAGGATTAATAGAATTACTATCCTAATGTATCTTTATCCATCCCACTTGAAAACTTTGTTAAAGATGTCCCTTGCCCACAGTGAGGAACCTGCATTAATTCTGGGCCACTATCAAGATGCCTTACAACATGATGTTGCATGGTAAAATTGCATACCACAAAGCTGTAGTCATCAATTTAGTATCCCATTGATTGGCTTAGAGACTGCTTTGAGTGAAGGGAACTATAGGGCCAAAGGCATAGATCTAGAGTCCACAAGGCATCTGACCATCACCATTTGGTCTATAGCACAGCTGGTTTTGCTTCTGTTAAGTGGGCATGCTTGTGTTGAGAGCCATCTACAGCAAGTCTCTTTTTGAATGGGCAGTTTGATTTTAATTTATTATGGTTTGTGTTCCTGTGTTGCTTCCCCTCCCCTCCCCTGTAGGGCTATAGAATGAACTTAAGAGTATGCATGTAGGAAAGAAGGGTGGTACTTCCCCTGAAGATCAGCTACTGAAGGTTGTTTCTGCCATAAAGACTCAGTGTGTTAACTGATTCCAAAGCTGGCTTCCCTTCTGTCCTTGGGTGTCATTCCAACTTCCCTCTTCCCCTCCATTGAAAGAAAATAAGGTGAAGGGTGTAGTGCCTTGAACACAGCTAGCCTCAAGCTCTGAGGCCATCCCTGAAGCTGTTAACTTGCAGTATAGCACAGCTGGGAGTATTACTGACTTGACCAGCAACTGTAGAGCTAAAATGCCTTTGGGTATTTCCCAGCCACTCAGTCCTGTGTATGTGATGATGTGTGAGGGCATAACACTGAAATGGGCATCCTCTGGAGGATTGTAGAGATATTATGCATTAATTGGTATAAAGCAGGGCTGTCAAACTCCCGGCCGCTGGCCAGATGTGTCATGCATTGGCCACGCCCATGCCGAGTTTAGCGAAGGGGAAAGTCCCGATACGTCACGTGAGGACGTGAGTTTGACACCCCTGGTATAAAGCAATGTTTGCAAACATGAGTTATTTTTTGCCTTGACTTTTTCCAGGAAAAACATGAGAGTGGATAAGAAGTAAATTTATAGTGTCTTCATTTCTCCTGCTTTTGGAATGAACAGCACAAAACTTGAAGCACAAAATGTATTGGAGCTGTAACTAGTTGTTGGATGTGTAGAATGGAGCCCTGTTGTGTGCATATGTTAACTTATTTCTGAGGTTTTATTTTGAATGGTTTCTATGATCTATTGAGAAAGTGAGAGAATGTGAGCACAGGACAAAAATAAAATGGCTTATTCACTATTTGAAAATTGGTTTTGTCTTCTTTACCCAGGACTAAACCCACTATATGTTTATAGCATTGCTCTGATTACTCTTCTGGAACTCTGCTGCCTTAAAAGACATGGTCACAATGAATACACAAATGGCTATTAGCTGTGATAATAGTATATATAGTGTACACTTTTAAAAAAGAAAGCTAATGTTGACCCTGGAGTACTGCATCCAAGGATATGCTGCATGTGCATTACTTTCTTCTCCAATTTTTAACACTACTCTCTAGATGTTCTAGATCCCAACTGCCATTTTTACTCCCTTTAAAAAATACAAAGTTAAAAGCCAGGAACGGAGATCTTTATCATCTGTGGGCTATTTTTACAATAAATTTTACTTTAAACAAAGGAATTCTGAAACTGGGTTGTTCCTCCCACTTGTACCATGGGCAGGACTGAACATTTTGTGATAATTCTTTTTAACTATCCAAGATGGAACATCTTTCAATTCTTGACTAGCTCAGATTTTTCAGAGTACCACATTTTCACTTTAAACTCACTGATTTTTTGCAAACAGAATTTACATTAAAGGTGGAAAGAATTCTGAAGTGATTTATCTTGGTCTGATTTTTTTACATCTCAAAAGCCTGCCATTTTAACGGGTGTGTAGACTTTCTATATCCACTGTAAGTAGCATATTAAACTACTTGTAACAGGTTATTCTAAGTTTACTCCAGAGAAAGTGCCACAAGAAGCTAGTAATTAAAATAAACCCAGAAGGGCAGTTACAACAAACTCACATATTAGTTGATACGAGTAATATAGCTGCTCTTTAAATAACCGGAAGCAAGAAAAGGTTGAGAAATGTGTGGCATGACTTAAGATGTTTTGGGCCTCTCTTCTACACAGTGCCATTTACAGCAGACTAAACAGGGTACTTTGTCACCCGTTATCTTAACAGCAGGACCTATAGGATACAATTGTCTTAAGTGTTGTACCATACTGTACAGCAGGGGTGTCAAACTGGTGGCCCGCAGGCCAGATGCATCACGTGCAGGCCACGCCCACCCTGGCTCCGCAAAGGCAAAAAATGTTGTGATACATCATGTGATGTGACGTGATCAAATTTGACACCCGTGCTGTAGAGTGTCATGAACAAATTTAAAACAATGTATTCTCTAAACCCTAGATTCACTTCCCATTATGTAATACTTGCAAGGGAGACACCTTGCCTAGAGGGAGAGGAAAAAGAAAGGTCAGGATTATAAATCTAAAATTTTATTAAGACAAAAGGACAGTTCAGTATGAAGTTAAAATCCAAACACTTAAGTTTTAGACATTTTCACAGAAGCCTAACACATGCTTTATTTTAAAAAAGATTTGTACAATACAGTTCTACATACATGCTGCCCTGTGAAGAAGTTGGTGGCTTACTCGGGCATATTCAGAGGTAAAATTATGACCTTTGTAAAAACAGAAGTCTATTACATTAAAAATAAAATCAGTGGAGGGCCAAAACAAAGTAATCATTAATGCCCAGGTCTGACAAAATTGTTTACAGACTATTCTGCAACTTATTTGTGTTGTAGGAAAGTAGATTTCATTCCTTTCCTCCCCCCACCCCTCACAATTCTCAAGTTCAAATACATACAGGAAAGTAAAGTAATCCTAGTTCTGTGGGAAGGGGAAGTTAAAAGGACACAGAAAAGAAAGGCTATTTTAGGACAAGGTGTTAAATTTTCCTCTTCCCTAATGTTAAATGTGACAATAATTCTTGTATTAGCTGCATTCATGGTTACAGTCTCAGCTGTTAATGCTAACACTTAATCAAAATGCTGGAGCAAATGTGTCTTAAGAGTAACCTATTTTAATTGCAGTAAGAGGCAGTTGTTTTTTTTTAAAGAATTATGACTCTGGCTATAGAATACTGTGAACCACTCTTTGTCTCAAGTCAGTTGGCGCATACCCTCCCTTCCCACCTCAACAATACACAAATAGCAAAAAAGGAATCAAACCTACACACACATGCTAAACTATAAGAATGCTGTTAATACTATTTGGGAGAAAGGTTGCAAATTTCAGGTAATCTTTACAGAACAAGCACCTGCACTTGCTGTTTCTGTTGGTGGCCTTCATTCCGCCAATCAAGGTGACAGATTATGAATATGCACATGCACACTCAAACAGAGATCTTGTCCAGTTTCTACAGCGGGCATCCTCCTCAGCCAAGATCTTCACTTCTCCCTCATGTTCAAACCCACAGTCTGTTCTTTTAATACAAAAGTCAGCCAAAGGAGGGATGAGGACAGAAGGGCAAGCAACTTAATTCTTGTCATCCTTCTTATCATCATCCTCTGAGGGATAAGAGTGCCATGTGAGCCTTTCCTCATAAAATGAGATGACCACCTGTGGACACTTGATGTTAGCTTCCTTGGCAGGAACCAGATCAGCTTCATCGGAGTTTTTCCTATATAATCAAGAGAAAAAAATGTTAGTGTTTATCTCACAGGGAGCAATAAAGATCTATTGGTATTAAAAACTCTTTTCAAAATACAGATGATCAAAGATTGTGCCATGTCACCTGAATGACACTTGTGATAATTTGATGGAATTTATTGTTTAAAGTTGTAAGGTATATCAAAGTCAATGTTTTCTGGTAGCAGGTATAACCATTTCATTTTTTTCTCTAATTTAAAAGATAACTTGCTGGATCTTCTATTTCCTAATTGTGGAGATGGATGAGCATCCCACTAAACTGCAAGGATACCATGGCACAGTTGCCAACCTCTGATGGACAATACATTTGCACCTATAACTGTCCTTTTAGACCACAGAAATAGACTGTAACCCTCCACGGATTGCAAGAGTAGTGGTCCAAATAGCCCATTCAATGTCAGGCGCAAGCAACTAGATCCACACGTGAAAAGTTCAAGTTGACTACTGTATTCTACCTATAAATATGAGTATCTCCCTAGACTGCTTGCACTCTATTGGAAACAAACAGATAAAGTTCCATGGAACTTAGAGGGGGGAGGTCAGTCCTAGGTCTCTTGCGGCTGTGCAATGACTCAAGGTTAACTCCCCGCTTGATCCCTCCTCCTTGCCTGACTGGTAGTTTCCTAACATCACCCCCCCCATAACAGCCCCTCCCTCAACCAAGTCGTCTTCATCTCTTGAGTTCTCACAGGAACTTGGGAGGGGTGGAAGCAATGCCAGTTCAAAGGAGTCCTCTGACCCCTGAGTCCAAAGAATCTCCCAAGCCAGGTGGTGCCTTCTGCAAAAAATCTAAATGATTAGAGAATTCCTCCCTGTTTCCTTCAGGAAGTGAAGCCCAGAAGTTGAAGGTCAAGGTTCATCTGCTTCAACGCTTTCCTCTAGAGGACGCCCCTCCGCCTAGTTAACTCCTTCACTCGTTCCTCTTCAGGCTCTGGAATATGGGGTTGGATACTTGGGAGTTTGGAAGTCCTTGGATAGTCTGGGAATCGCTGGTGGAACTGCTGCACCAAATCAGGAGCGTACGCATAGCTAGCATTTTCCCATGAACGCTCTGCTTCTGGATAGCCTTTCCAGACAATCAAGTACTGTATACCTTTACCCTGTCTCCTTAAGTCCAAGATTTCTTTGACCTTGAACAATTACTGGAGAGGGTAATGGTTGTTGCTATCATAAGGGGGGGCCTCTCTGACCAGCAAGGAATGCTGGAAAACTGGGTGGACCTTCATAGATAGAGGCAATTGCAAATGAGAAGCCACAGGATTCACCCGCTGGACAACCTTAAAAGGCCCTACAAACTTTGCATCCCGTTTCTTTGAGGGCCTGGTAGAAATCAAAAATTTGCTAGACACACACACTTTGTCCCCCTCAGCAATTGGCATCCTGTCCTGTTAGCTTTGTCTAATTCAGGGGTGTCAAACTCAAGGCCCCGGGGCCAGATCCGGCCCGTGGGGTGCTTAGATCTGGCCTGCGGGGCTGCCCTGGAAACAGCAAAGGACCGGCCCGCGGTGCCTCTGCCAGTGAAAACAGAGGCCATTGCAGCTGAAAACGGAGCTTGCGAGGGCTGCGGGCAGCCCTCTCGGGCTCCGTTTTCGCTGGCAGAGGGTTGCAGGAGGCCGTCGCAGCCGGAAATGGAGCTCGGGAGCCTGTTTTTGCTGGCAGAGCGCTCGGGCCACCGCAGGCGCCCCGACACGAGTGAGGTCGAGCTGGCCATGCCCACCCCGGCCCCATGAGGTCAAACACAACCCTGATGCAGCCCTCAATGAAATCGAGTTTGACACCCCTGGTCTAATTGCTCCCTTAAAAGGGTTTGAGCAGCACGTTGCTCCTGTAGAAAATCTACCGCTCCTGAGAAGGAGCCTTCCTGCAATGCTGCCAGTAAAACCCTTGGATGCCTGTCATACAAGGCCTGGAACAGGGTCCTAGCAATGGATTTATGGATGGAATTATTGTAGGAAAATTCTGCAAGTGGTAGGAGTGAGGGCCAGTTATCTTGGCTGTAGGTACAGTAAAATTGGAAAATACTGCTGCAACATCTGGTTAGTTTTCTCAGCCTCACCATTTGTAGCAGTGTGGTGGGCTCATGACAGGCTGATGTGGACCTTCAAAAGTTGGAACAGCGCCCTCCAGAACCTGGAAGTAAATTGACTTCCATGATCACATATTAGCCTTGAAACCATTCCTTTATAGTGAAAGACATGGTCCAAAAACAGCGGTGCTATCTCCCTCCCTGTGGGCAAGGCTTTACAACAGATGAAATGTGCCATCTTGTTGAAAAGATCTACCACCACCAATATGGAGGTATAGCCTTGGACCAGTGGTAAGTCAGGAATAAAGTCCAGTGATACCATGTGCCAGGGCTGGGGAGGTTTTCCAAGGGCTGCAACAGCACTGCCGGATTTTGATGCCAGGGTTTGTCCTCCTGCATATGTGGCAAGATACTACATATCAATTGATGTCTGTTGCCATCCTAGGCCAAAAGTCTCTCAATGTGTAGCGTCTTGAAGACACCTACAGTGGATATAAAAAGTCTACACACCCGTTAAAATGCTAGTTTTTTGAGATGGAAAAAAAAATCAGACCAAGATAAATCGCTTCAGAATTCTTTCCACCTATAACAAGCTATTCAATTGAAAAAGAAACTGAAATCTTTTGGGGAGAAAAAAAATAACAAAAATGTACAATAACGTAGTTGCACAACTATACACACCCTTAAACTAATACTTTGTTGAAGCACCTTTTCATTTTATGACAGTATTCAGTCTTTTGGGGTAGGAGCCTATCAGCACGGCACAACTTGCCTTGGGTATCTTTGCCTTCTCTTCCTTGCAAAAGCACTCCAAATCTGTCAGATTGCGAGGGCATTCCTGTGCACAGCCCTCTTCAGCTCACCCCATGGATTTTCAATTGGATTTAGGTCCGGGCTCTGCCTGGGCCATTCCAAAACTTTGATGATCATCTGGTGAAGCCATTCTTTTGTTGATTTGGAGGTATGCTTTGGGTCATTATTGTGTTGAAAGGTGAAATTCCTCTTCATCTTCAGCATTTTCGCAGAATTGCAAAAGCACTCCAAATCTGTCAGATTGCGAGGGCATTCCTGTGCACAGCCCTCTTCAGCTCACCCCATGGATTTTCAATTGGATTTAGGTCCGGGCTCTGCCTGGGCCATTCCAAAACTTTGATGATCATCTGGTGAAGCCATTCTTTTGTTGATTTGGAGGTATGCTTTGGGTCATTATTGTGTTGAAAGGTGAAATTCCTCTTCATCTTCAGCATTTTAGCAGACACCTGAAGGTTTGGTTCCAAAATTGACTGATTTGGATCTCTTCCTAATTCCCTCCACCTTGACTAAAGTCCCAGTTCCAGCTGAAGAAAAGCAGCTCCAAAGCATAATGCTGCCACCACCATGCTTCACTCTGGGTATGGTGTGCTTGTGATGATGCACAATGTTGTTTTTGCACCAAACATACTTTGGAATTATGGCTAAAAAGTTCAACCTTGGTCTCATTAGATCATAACACATTTTCACACATGCTTTTGTCAGACGTGATGTAGGTTTTTGCAAAATGTAACTGGGCTCGGATGATGGGCTTGATCAGAGTCAGTTTAATTGCATGCAGATGTATACTGTCTACTATTTAACATCGGTTTGAATGTGGTTGGTTAATTCTGAACACACCCATATCTCTACTTATAAGAGGGTGTGCACACCTATGCAACCATGTTATTGTACATTTTTTATTGTTATTTTTCTCCCTAAAAGATGTCAATTTGTTTTTCAATTGAATTACACAACTTATATGTCATATTAAAAGTGGGAAAAATTCTGAAGTGATTTATCTTGGTCTGATTTTTTTACATGCAAAAAACCTGGCCTTTTAACAGGTGTATTTAGACTTACTATATCCACTGTATATCATGCAACATTGCTTCCACTTCAGTTCAGATCCAGCAATATTTTCAAGTCTTGTAACGTGTTTATGTATAAGAAAAAAAATTGTTATGCACTCATAAAAGTGTTAGCATTTATTCCTGGTTTCAAATAAAAGCCTTTTGGTGCAAAACCTATAGATGTAATACTTTTCCATTTATAGAAAATTGCTCTTAATTTATGCCAAGAATTTCCAGGTCCCATCAGTCAAGCATCTTTTTCTGATAATATATCGTAGAAATATGAAAATGATAGTTACAAACTCTGGTATTTTGTATGTGTTGCAGTGAAGATAATACATGGGAGCCAGAGGAGAATCTCGATTGCCCTGACCTAATTGCAGAGTTCCTGCAATCCCAGAAAACAGCACATGAAAGTGAGAAGTCGGAGGGAAGCAAGCGCAAGGCTGACTCCGACTCTGAGGATAGGGGGGAAGAAAGCAGACCAAAAAAAAAAAGAGAAGAGGTAAGGCAGTTTCCTTCAATACATGATTCACTCAAGGTTGCTTATATCTTATAATTAAAGAGAAAAAAAATGGTTGACAGAAATTTTAAACAGAGTGTTATGACCCAGGTCGCTTAGGCAGAGGCAGGCTTCCATAGAGTCCTTTATTGCTCTGTTAAATTCCACAATGAACGGCCCTACAACAGCCGGTAAGGCCCTGCCCCACACTTCCCTGAAGGCAGCCATCCTCAGTCCCACAAACAAAAGCCAGTAAGCAACAAAACCAATTTGCAAAGGCAGAGAGGAAGTCCAAAGAGGAGGTGGAAGCTCACAGGGCAAGGTCCAGAGTCAAGGTCCACAGGGCAAGGCAAGTCTATGAGGCAAAAGGCAAGTCGTCTGGGCAAAACAAGTCCACGAGGCAACAGGTGTATTTAGGCCCTGGCTGAGGGAGACCCTTTCTGGGGGGCTCCTCCACGGTCTGGCGATCGACAAGTCGATCAGATCGGTGAACCACGGTCATCTGGGCCAGTGGGGAGCTACCAACAATACCTCTGCCCTCTCCGACACCACCTTCCGTATCACACCTGGGATTAGGGGAAGGGGGGGAAAGGCATACAGTAGATCCTTTGGCCACGGGCAGCATAGAGCGTCCACCCCTTCCACCTCCGGCGTCGGGAATCTGGCAAAGAATCTTGGAAGGTGAGTGATCGACGGAGAGGCGAAGAGATCCAGAATCAGGTGGTCGAACCATTCCGATAACTCTGCGAACAGACTGGGATGCAGGCGCCACTCCGACTGGTCGACAGTGGCTCGGCTCAACCAGTCTGCTTGCACATTGGCTAGTCCTGCGATGTACTCCGCTTTTATCGAAAGTAGGTGCTTCTCTGCCCACCTGCACAGTGACTCTGCTTCCTTCATGAGGGACCTCGACCGAGTCCCTCCCTGTTGGTTGACGTGGGCTTTGGTTGCCACATTGTCCGTGAGGAGGAGGATGTGGTGTCCCGACACCCCCTGCAGGAACTCCCTGAGTGCCAAACGGGCGGCTCTGAGCTTCAGACAATTTATGTTGTGCTGGAGCTCCTGATGTGTTCACCGCCCCTGGGCCACCTGGGACCCGAAGTGGGCCACCCAGCCGAAGAGGCTGGCATCTGACGTAATCGTCAGTCTATCCTGTTCCCTGTACAAACAGCCTCGTGTGATGGCTCCGGACCTCCACCATTGGAACGACCGAAGCACCCCCGGTGGTACTCGAACCCTTGTCGACGAGGTGCTGTGGCCCGCCCTCTGGAAGGGAAGCAAAAACCATTGGAGGGGTCTGGTGTGGAACCATGCCCAAGACACCATGGCAATACAAGAAATCATTTTCCCCAGGAGCTGGGACAGCAGCGCCAATGGTACTACTCTTTCCGCCCAAATCTGGCCTGTCAAGGCCTTGATGCTGTCCTGGTGTTCCTGGGACAAAAAGACCTGTCCAGTCACCGTATCTATGAGCGCCCCCAAGTGCAAGAGCCTTGTCGTGGGTATCAAATGACATTTGTCCAGGTTGACCGAGAACCCGTGATCCCGAAGAATCCGGATTGTTGTGCCTAGATCTTGCTCCGCCTGTAGGCGGGATGCTGCTTGGATTAGCAAGTCGTCCAAATAGCACTGAATTCAAATGGGACAGGCTCTGAGGTAAACTGCCAGAGCAGCCATGATCTTGGTGAATACCCGCGGGGCCGAAGACAGGCCGAACGGGAGGGCTGCATACTGGAAATGGCGCCCGGCATAGCAAAACCTCAGGAATTGTCTGTGGCATGGACGAATGGGGATGCGGAGGTAAGCCTCCGTCAAGTCCATGGAAGCCAAGAAGTCTCCTTCCCGGATACCTTCCAAAATTGAGTGAAGGGAGTGCATCTTGAACCTCCTTTAGACCAGATGTCTGTTGAGTCCCTTGAGGTTCAGGATTGCTCTCCTCCCCCCCGAGGGCTTTGGGATGACAAATAAAATTGAGTAAAAGCCCTGCCCCCACTGACTGTCTGGTACCGGCTGGATGGCTCGTATGTCCAGCAAGTGCTGGATCGCCGATGCCATGGGTTTCTGCCTTACCGGGTCCTTGGAAACGGGACAGCGCAGGAAATGTCTCAGAGGGGAAGAGAGGAATTCCAGGGAGAGCCCTGATCTTATCGTCTCCCTGTCCCAGGCGTCCGTCATGATCTCGTCCCAGCGATCTGCGAAGAGACTGAGACGACCCCCTATGGGGGGATGATGCCTGACGTCACTTAGGGCATCTAAACCCCCTGTTGTTGCCCCAAAAGGGCTGCCTGCCCTGAGGCTGCTGACGTCCTCTGCCACCGGAGCCCAAACTCTGGGACTGGTAGGTGGGTCTGGATAAAAAGGGCCTCTGGTGAGGGGGAAAGCTAGCCCCAGCTTCCCCCTGCTGAAAGGAGGGCCACCTGAAGTAGGGCGAGGGGCGGGAATCCGACCTCCTGCCCTGAGACGGGAGGACAAGGCTGCCACCTGCCTCCGGATGGTGTTAGGAGAGAGCCCCTTATCCAGGCCCGCTTGAAGAAAGTCAATGATGTTGCCAATGGAGAGTTGTACTGGTGAGTAGCCCTTTGTCACGCACCACGCGCAGAAAGCCTTCCAGGTGGCAGAGTATATACATTCGGTGGAAGGTCGCCTGGATGCCTGAATGGTTTTGATGGCCCTGGCAGAGATGTCCTTGCGCCTTAGGGCGCACCGCTCAAGTGCCAGGCGGTCAGACGGTACCACCTGGGATCCGGATGGACCAGTGCCCCCTGGCTGAGCGCAGACTCGGTGGCTGGTATGTGCCAGGGCTGTGATATTGACAGGGATATTAGATCCGCAAACCAGGCTCTCCTGGGCCAATGGGGGGCCAGGAGCAGGACCTCCGCCGTCTCTTCCAGGATCTTGGTGATGACTCTGGCCAGTAGGGGAAGAGGAGGAAAGGCATAGAGTAGGCCGGGAGGTCAGCTGCAGCGAAGGGCGTCCGTCCCCTCCGCGCCCTGGGTCTTGTACCGCGAGAAGAATCTCGGGAGCTGAGCGTTCTCCGGGGTGGCGAACAGATCGACCTGTGGAAGACAGAAACGACGTGTCAGCTCGTGGAAGATATCTGGATGCAGACGCCACTCTGCGTGGTCCACGTCTGACCGACTGAGCCAGTCCGCCTGGATGTTGGACTCCCCGGAGATGTGTGCAGCCGAGACGGAAAGCAGATGGCGCTCCGCCCACAGACCCAGTCTCTTGGCCTCCCACATGAGGGAACGAGATCTTGTACCCCCTGCCTGTTGATGTGGGCCTTCGTGCTCACGTTGTCAGTGAGCACCAGGATGTGTCTGCTGGATGTCAAATGTCGCAGTTGCTTCAGGGCCAGGTAGACAGCTCGTAACTCTAACCTGTTGATGCTGTGACTCGCTTCCGCTCTGGTCCAGCGGCCCTGAACCATCGCGGTCTGGGAGTGGGTCCCCCAACCTGACAGACTAGCGTCCGTAGTGACAGCGAGCCTCGCCGGCTCGTGGAAGAGACACCCTTTGGAGAGGGCCCCGGAGGACCACCAGAGGAGGGAGCGGTGCACCTCTGACAGGAGGAGAACCTTCACCATCGAGGAAGCCCGCCCTGACCTCTGAAATGGGAGAAGAAACCATTGGAGGTCTCTGGAGTGTAAACATGCCCAGGGAATGATTGATATGCACGAGATCATTTTACCCAGGAGCGTGGAGAGATTGCAAAGGGACCCTATGCTGAGTCCTAATCACGGAGACTAGGTTTGTTATACCGTCCCGTCGCTCCTGGGAAAGGTACACCTTACACTCCTGAGAGTCCACAATGGCCCCTAGGCAGGGGTGGGTTCCACTTACGTTCTCCACCAGTTCGCATCGTGACGTTCCCTCGTGCAATTTTGCTTCCGCACATGCTCAGTAGCTGCAATCAGCCCGAAACACAGCTGAGGAGCTGATCAGCTGTGCTTCGGGTGAAGGAATAAAGGTCAGTATAAACCCAGGGGCGGGCGGGAGGGCCCTTTTTCAAGCAGCAAAACAGTAAAAAATTCACAAAAAATTACCAAAAAAAGATGGCGGCGCCCACCGACCGAACCGGATCTGTGACATCACCAGCGGATCGCTAACGGTTCGAGCGATCCAGTCCGAACCGGGAGGAACCCACCCCTGCCCCTAGGTGGTTTATGCGAGTAAGTGGAGACAGGTGACTTTTCTCCATAGACATGGTCGCCTGGACGTCCCACACCGCTTGGTGCCTGGACGGGGCCTGAATCAGTATGTCATCGAGTGTTCTGCCCCAACGACGAGCCACCAATAACGCACACACACAAACTTCCAAACACTGTTCGTTTACTAATAAATGTCTCCTAATAACTTCTTAGGAGCAATGTAATAATTTGAACACAAAATAAAGGCAGAATAGGTTTTCCAAACCTCTGCTGGTAAATGTCTAATCTTTAACAGTTAAGAGATAAAGGAGCAGCTCTTACGATATCTGGCAAAACTCCCAGAACTTGAAATGCAAGAAACAAGACCCGTACTGGAACAAGTACACGAGCAGACTGGAGTCACAAAGTTCAAGAGGGATATCAAACGGTTGTTTCCTGCAACAAGGCTCACCGTGGTCAGGGCTTAAATAGTCTAAGGGTGTGACCACGTAGCCTGAAGCTCTACTCTCGAGGACACCTCCTCCTGAGTAGCCACTCTTGCCTTCTAGCAGCCCTGCATGCCCGAGCATTGAGAAGAAGAGGCTCCTCCTCTTCTTCTTCAGCCCTGATGGGCTCCTCAGGAGGTACAGAAGGCCCTGGTTGACTCTCAGCTTCCTCGCTCTCTGACTCGGGTGCCAAGTACACGGGCCGATGGTACCTCGCCACAACCGCCTCATCGTCCTCCTCGCTCTGACTCGAGCGCCAGGTGCACGGGCCGATGGTACCTCGCCACAACCGCCTCATCGTCCTCGGGATCCCTGAGCACCGGCACGGGACGCTGGCGGGCCACAACACTATCCCTCACCGCAGGACCCTTCCCCCGGGTCTGTCGGTCCGGATGCAGCCGAGATGGGAACTGGTCATGGAACCGGCCCTATATCCATCGGGAGTCTCAGATGCTGGCGACCTCGTACTCGGGTGGTTCATCACCATCACGGGGCACCGGCTGGGGACGGTCAAGAGGATGGAGCAGACAGGCGGGCTGTTCAGGAACAAGGAGGGACCGGTGGAACACTGGATGGACACGTAGGGACCGCGGCAAGGTCAAACGATAAGCCATAGGATTTATGACCGCTTCCACCGGGAAAGGGCCCAGATAGCGATGGTCGAGTTTGCGGACCAGTTGGTCGGAGGGGAGGTGCTTGGTGGAGAGCCACACTTGATCCCCTACAGCCAACGGTGGTGTTGCTCGCCGAGAGTGGTCTGCGACCCTTTTGTAGTCCTCCTTGGCCTTGGTCAAGTACTGCTTCACCAACTGGTGAACGGCCTGTAGCTCGGACAAGAACTTGTCCGCCGCGGGAACTGGAGAATCAGGGAGCGTGAGCGGAAAGAAACGGGGGTAATAGCCCAAATTGGCTAGGAAAGGAGTGGTTTGGGTGGAGGTATGTTGGGAATTGTTAAAAGCGAATTCGGCCACTGCAAGGTACTCTGCCCAATTGTCCTGCTGTTGGTTAACAAAGCAGCGCAGGTACTGCTCGAGAATGCCGATCACTTTTTCAGTGTCTCCCGTCAGTTTCAGGGTGATGCGCCAACGACAGACAAATCTGGACTTCCAGAGCCGACATCAGTCCTTTCCAGAATTGGGCGTTGAATTGGACCCCTCTGTCTGACACGACCCTATCTGGCAGGCCGTGTAACTGGAAGACATGCTGGATGAACATGCAGGTGGTGGCGCGAGCTGTCGGCAATCCTCGACAGGGGATGAAATCGCCATCTTCGTCAGCATGTCCACCACCATGAACACGGTCGTGAAACCGGCAGACGGGGGCAAGTCTATCAGGAAGTCCATAGAGACAGCGCCCCAGGGTCTCTCCGGCGTTGGCAAAGGCTGCAGCAGACCAGGAGGCGCTCCCGCGGAGGTCAACGTACGCGTCCTGCCGCTGTGCCTCTCAGATCTGTGCCCGTAGATCGATGGGCTCGTGGATTGCCGCGAACGACTCGACGGGCAGAATAGTCCGAGGCGGAAGCGGGTCCTCGACGTGGGCGTACTCGGGCTTTCGGGAGAGCGCATCCGCTCGGTTGCGCCCACTCGGGACGTACGTGACCCTGAAATTGAAGCAGGCAAAGAAGAAGGACCACCGAATCTGTCTTTGGTTGAGTTTCCGCACGGTTTGCAGAAACTCCAGGTTCTTGTGGTCCGTCCGCACTTCCATTTGGTGTCGGGCCCCCTCGAGGTGATGTCTCCAAGTCTCAAACACGGTCTTAATGGCCAGCAGCTCTTTTTCCAAGATCATGTAATTGCGCTTGGAACGCAGCCAGTTCAGGGTCCGACATTGAATAGAGCCGCCCGACAGGAAGCGGCGCGTTTGGTAGTAAGTCTATGGGACAATCATACGGCCAGTGCGGAGGCAATTGATCCGCCTCTTCCTCACTGAACACATCAGCAAAGTCCGAGAGGTCGGCCGGCAACGAGACGTCGGGGGGTCCCTGCACCTGGCCTGCGCAAACTTGGCACATATGATCCACGCACTGCAGGCTCGGGAAGGATATAAAATTCTGGGACCACAGGATGTGAGGATCGTGAGTCCGCAACCACGCCAGTCCCAAAACCAAGGGGAAATGGAGTCCAGCCGTCACATAAAATTGGATGGCCTCCTCATTCCGTCCGATGGTCAAGCACACAGGTTGCGTGATGGCCTTAATCAGGCCTGACAGAGGCAACCGACCATCGATGGTCTCGACCAGCATGGGAGGATCCACCGGACACCCAAAGCCCAAAGCCCTACTCTCAAGGACACCTCCTCCTGAGTAGCCACTCTTGCCTTCTAGCAGCCCTGCGTGCCCGAGCATTGAGAAGAAGAGGCTCCTCTTCTTCTTCAGCCCTGATGGGCTCCTCAGGAGGTACAGAAGGCCCTGGTTGACTCTCAGCCTCCTCGCTCTCTGACTCGAGTGCCAGGTACACAGACCGATGGTACCTCGCCACAACTGCCTCATCGTCCTCGGGATCCATGAGCACCGGCACGGGACGCTGGCGGGCCACAACATCGAGGTAGCATTGTATGCGAATGGGAATGTCCCTGAGGTGTTCTGCCACGACTGCTAGGACCTTGGTAAATACCCTGGGGGCAGAGGATAGACCGAACGGAAGGGCAGCATATTGGAAGTGCAACCCTGCATAGCAGAACCTGAGATATTGACGGTGAGATGGTCGAATCGGAATATGCAGGTACGCTTCCGTAAGGTCTATCGAGGCAAGGAAATCTCCCCTCTGTACGCTACCAAGAATAGTTGCCAACGAGTGCATCTTAAACCGCCTGTAGCGAACGAGGCGGTTGAGGCGTTTTAGATCAAGAATCGCCCTCCAACCCCCCCCCCCCCGGGGATTTTGGGACCACAAAAAGGATGGAGTAATACCCCTGCCCAATTTGGTCCACAGGCACCCTCTGGATGGCTTGAATGTCCAGGAGGTGGGCAATGGCCGAATCCATTAGGACCCGTTTAGCGGGATTCTTGGACACAGGGCAACGAAGGAAAAACCGCGGGGGAGCGGAAAAAAATGCAATGGAGAGACCAGATCGAATGGTCTCCTGCCTCCACCCCCCGAGGACTTTGGAACTACACAAAGAATGGAGTAATCCCCCTGCCCAATTTGGTCCACAGGCACCCTCTGGATGGCTTGAATGTCCAGGAGGTGGGCAATGGCCGAATCCATTAGGACCCGTTTAGCGGGATTCTTGGACACAGGGCAACGAAGGAAAAACCTCGGGGGAGCGGAAAGAAATTCAATGGAGAGACCAGATCGAATGGTCTCCCGGACCCAGGCGTCTGACGTAATCTCCTCCCATCGGTCAGCATAGAGGGCCAGGCGGCCGCCGATGGGAGGGTCAGACGGAACCTCACTTGGAACGTCGGAAGGGACGACCGCCGCCCCCACGAAATGGCCGCTTGAATGGCCTGCCCCTGCTAAATCTGTCTGAACCCTGTCGAGGCCTGCCCCCACACTGACCTTGGGGCCTGGGGGAGAACCCTGAAGAATCGGAGGCCCGAAAGGACCGCCTCTGATAAGGCATGTAGCGGAAGGACTCCCTCCTGGAGAAGGAGGACAGAATCTTCCTTTTGTCCCTGGACTCAACGAGGATTGGGTCCAGGGACTCTCCAAAGAGCTGCTGACCCTTGAAAGAAGAGGAGGCCAGGCACCACTTGTGTCGGGTGTCCGCTTGCCACTGCTGCAACCAAAGCATACGTCGGGCCACCACAGAGGAACCAATGGCCTGGGAGGAAAACCTAGCAGCTTGGAGGGTGCCATCTGCTGAGAATTGGGCCACAGCCAGGTGTCAGGGTTCCAAATAGCATCTAAAACTAAATCAGAGTCCGAGAATTGGGTCCAGGGCCTCTCCAAAGAGCTGCTGACCCTTGAAAGAAGAGGAGGCCAGGCACCACTTGTGTCGGGTGTCCGCTTGCCACTGCTGCAACCAAAGCATACGTCGGGCCACCACAGAGGAACCAATGGCCTGGGAGGAAAACCTAGCAGCTTGGAGGGTGCCATCTGCTGAGAATTGGGCCACAGCCAGGTGTCAGGGTTCCAAATAGCATCTAAAACTAAATCAGAGTCCGAGGCAAAGCATTCCTCTAATTTCCAATTTATTAATAGAGCCATGTTAGTACGGCTGTGGGAAACCCGAATCTGAAGCCTTCGGGGTTTCTCCACCCAGTTGAAAGTTCAAGCCTTTGTCCCCACACCCCCAAGTCCATCACATGAATCAATCTTCATCTGGCACTTGGTAGCAACTCCCATCTCCTTCCGTGCAGGTGCAGGACAAAGGATGACCTTGACAATCTAAAAGAAATTTGTTATGGCTACGTACAGACATCCCTCATGCAACAGCCCCTCCCAAATTCCCATAGCAAAGCATACATTCTAAAGCATAAAGTG
>QLTV01003501.1:72217-98076 GCA_003457575.1 Thermophis baileyi
CACAGGGTTGGGCTCCTCCAGGTCCCGTCAGCTAAACAGTGCCGGCTGGCGGGCCCACGGGGGAGGGCCTTCTCTGTGGTTGCTCCGGCCCTCTGGAACCAGCTACCCCCTGAGATCCGGACCACCCCCACACTGCTGGCCTTCCGGAAAGCGGTGAAGACCTGGCTCTTCCGGCAGGCTTGGGGCCGTTGATCTCGCCTCTGTAATTGGCGAGGTCCGGCCATGAAACGGTATGCATGAGTTTTTAACTGTTTTTAATTGTCGGCCCTCTGGAACCAGCTACCCCCTGAGATCCGGACCACCCCCACACTGCTGGCCTTCCGGAAAGCGGTGAAGACCTGGCTCTTCCGGCAGGCTTGGGGCCGTTGATCTCGCCTCTGTAATTGGCGAGGTCCGGCCATGAAACGGTATGCATGAGTTTTTAACTGTTTTTAATTGTTTTTATTATGGTTTTTTAACGGTTTTTTATATTGTTGTGAGCCGCCCAGAGTCCCTTGGGAGTTGGGCGGCATACAAATTTAATAAATAATAATAATAATAATAATACTATTACTCTGCCTGCACCCCACAGCCGATTCAAACCTGGAGCGGTAAAACTCAGGTGGCCAAATGATCCATTTAAGACTGCAGCTGCTCAGGCTGGGCAGTCTCCAGACCTGCCAGCCAGCTACAACACACACACCGCGTGTGTGGGGGAGCATAGAAAAACTCCTCCAGACACCTTCCAGCCTCTGATTGAGAGCACCGGGCTCCCTCCAACAAAGAAACCTGTTAAAAAGCCATCAGCTGATAATTGGAGCGTAAAAACTCCAAGCAGCAAGGCTAAGCACAGCCCGTCAGGCATAAATAGAGCCGCCTACAGGCAGAAGAGGCAATCGGCTTTATCCAGCTAAATCTTAAGTACCGAGCAATTAAGAACGAAAAAAAAAACAGCGATCCCAGTGGAGGGGGGTCGTTAGCAACTCACAGTTTGTAGAGAGGTGGATAAAATTAGCAACTGGAAAAACAGCAATTTCTCGATAGAGGGAGAGCTAGCAAACCACACATCCGTCCTTGTCTGAGGACTGAGTGAAGCTGGGGCTCCCAGCACACAGGCAGGAATAATCAGCTTAAAAGACTCAGTCCTATTGGATGAACGGACGAGGACAACCCATGTCTAGATGCTAGCTCCACCCTCTATGGAGAACTGGAGGTTGCAAGTTTGTAATTGCACGCATAACATTTCATTCCAGAGAAAGAAGTTGAACTTTCTTCTTCACAACATCACATTTATCTGGCTGTTCTGGGGTTGCCAAGATGTGAATCTTCCAGAACAGGAAATGTTTCATAATGCACTCATTGAATGTTCCACTGATTTATACTTAACCCTACCACAGGATAAGAAAGGTGGCTGAACTCTAAATTGAAAATTCACTTTTCAGAATTTATAGACAATTCTGTTTTTCAAAATGAATTTATACACCATCCTTTCTTTAATGGAAAATCTAAATCCAGATCAGAGTACAGTCCAGACAGTTAAAGTAGACAAAAATATTGTACCATCAAGAGACTTTATCCACCTCAAGTTTTAATCCTAAACAAGCAAACTAATTCAGGACACCATATATAGGCAGACAAGTTCGACTGTCAACAAGCTCAACAGCTTACACTCTGCCACAGGCAAACAAGATTAAAAAAACAAAAATAGCCAACTGTTAACTGAATACTGTATGAATCCTATACTAAGGAATTATATCCCCCATATTCTGACACAGACATTAAGCCACAGCATTTCCTCAACATTTATACAAGCAAATGTCATACTTCAGTTTGAAAAAGTGCAATGAGAACTTCAAAAATTAAAGGACAAATTTACCATTTCATTAGGAACATGAGCTCCCCACTGGAATCTGTGGCACCAATAATCCGTTCTGGCTCAAACCCTCTTGCAAACCCTCGAGGCTTTTCAGCCTAAAGAAAGAAAAAGAAATGTATGTCAGAATCATGTATAAAGTGATTGGGTTTACTAATGTATACTTAAACCATTAATCTATGTTTGTTGATATTGCTTTAAATGTATTGTAAGCTTGTTAACTGTTATATAAGGAGAACAGGCTAGCTTGAGTCAGACTGACTGCCTGATTAACTAAAGAGAGTTTGTTTCTGCTCATGTTCCTGATACTGCTACAGAACTACAGAAAAAAACTACAGACGCTCAAGGATTCTTCTATTATATTTCTGTAGAAGATTTATCTGCTAATGATTAATAGCTAAGTGCTAAATTCTTATTTTCATGTTAATCTTTTTTGTTTTGGATATTGTTAGTTTAATTAAGTAATTTATTTTTTAATACGGATCCTGGTCTACAAAATGTAAAACGTTATTAAGGAATGAGGGACTATGAAAAGTAGTAATCGATCCTCAAGATATTTCAGATTTGGATCCTGATGACGACGACGATGATGCCAAGAAGATAGAGGATTTCAATCGTGACAATGAGAGAGCGTTAAGTATCATTGTCCTAACACTGAAAGATCAACAACTTGTCCATATTTGGCAAGAGGAATCTGCTGCTAGGTGTTGGGACATGTTAAAACAAATTTATGTTCGTGATAGTGTGGGCGCACATATTCATCTTACACGAAAGCTGTTTAGAGCTCGTTTGTCAAAAGGAGGTAACATGTTAGCTCATTTAGAAGAGATGAAGAAAACGTTGCAGGAACTGCATGAAAAAGAGCTAATTTTTTCAGAACTACATCAAGTGTATATACTTCTTTCATCACTTGATGAGAGTTACGATTACTATGTATCTTCATTTGAAGTGTTACCCAGAGAGGAACTTACTGGGATAACTGGGAGATTACTCGAAGAGTAGAGAAGAAGGGAAGATAGAAGATAAATTAGATCAGGAGTGCAGAAACAAAAAGAAGAAGAGAAGCCATCTTCTAGTGTATATTATGTTAGAAAATGCTATAATTGTGGACTTAAAGGTCATATAGCAAAATATTGTAAAAAGAATAAAAAGCAAAATGTTATGCCATGCCAAAAGTTTATGATAAAACAGAAAAAAACTACAGACGCTCAAGGATTCTTCTATTATATTTCTGTAGAAGATTTATCTGCTAAAGATTAATAGCTAAGTGCTAAATTCTTATCTTCGTGTTAATATTTTTTGTTTTGGACATTGTTAGTTTAAGCAAGTAAATTATTTTTGAAGACTTTGAAGATCTCTGTTTTATTGACTCTATGATATCAAACTGCAACCCCACATTCTGATGCGTATACTCATTTCCTTAACAATGTTAATAAGTGCTGCATTTAGAGCAGGGGTCCCCAACTTCCAGTCTGTGGACTGGCACCGGGCCGCAGCATGCCAGAAACCGGGTTGCGCAAACAAGTGAAGCCCCATCTGTGGGATGCAGGTGTTGTGTCCTAGCACGGCAAGCCCTACGGAAAATGACGCACACACACTGTTTGTCAAATAATATTCTTTAGTACTAATAAAATTCTTAGTAACTAGAGGTTAAAGTCATTAAATCATAATAAAGTCCGTTGTGCCAAAAAGTCCGGTATAAAGTTGGCCAGAATTCAAACCCCCAAAGTAAACAGGCAATTAGTCCATCTGTTATCAGTGACTCACAGACGTTGGCAAAAAGCCCGGAATGAATTAGATCAGCAACTGAAAGTCCAGAAATCAAAGCCTTAGAAATCCCAAGAGCAGCAAGACGTGGTCAGAGAAAATGCAACAAGTTGTTTCCAGCGTCTGCTTCAGCATGCTGAAGCATTAAATAGCCTTAGGGCGTGGCCAATCCGCCTGCAGATTTACACACGAGGAGACCTACTCCTGCAGAGCCACTCCTCCCTGCTAGCTGCCCTGCGTGCCCTAGCATCAAGCAGAGGCTCCTCCTCTTCTCCTGAGTCACTCAGCTCCAACTGAGGAGGTGCAGAAGTCCCTGGTTGGCTGTCATCCTCTGGCACTGTATCTGACTCAGGTGCCAGGTGCACAGGACAATATTGCCACGCCACAGTAGGCTCTTGGTCCTCTGGATCCATGGGTGGCTGCGCGGGACTCGGGCAAACCACAACACTATCCCTCACCGCAGGGCCCTACCCCCGGGTCTGTCGGTCCGGATGCGGTCTTGAGGGGAACTGCTCATGGAAGGCACGCACCAGGTCTGGAGCATGCAGAAAGGTCGCACCAGGAGAAGTCTTCCGGCCCGTACCCCTTCCATTCAATGAGGTACTGGAACCGGCCCTTTATCCACCGGGAGTCCCAAATGCTGGCGACCTCGTACTGGGGTGGTTCGTCGGGAGCGCTGGACACTGGCTGGGGACGATCAAGAGGACGGAGCGGACAGACAGGACGGTCAGGAAGAAGAAGGGATCGGTGGAACACGTGAGACCTCCTCCTGCATAGCCACTCCTGCCTGCTAGCTGCCCTGCGTGCCCTAGCATCAAGCAGAGGCTCCTCCTTTTCTCCTGAGTCACTCAGCTCCCACTGAGGAGGTGCAGAAGGCCCTGGTTGGCTGTCATCCTCTGGCACTGAGTCCCCCTCGGTATCTGACTCAGGTGCCAGGTACACAGGATGATAGTGCCGCGCCACAGTCGGCTCTTGGTCCTCTGGATCCATGGGTGGCTGCACGGGACTTGGGCGAGCCACAACAGCAGGCAGCATGCGAAACCACACCCCCTCCAGTCCACGGAAAAACTTCTCTCCATGGAACCAGTCCCTGGGGCCCAAAAGGTTGGGGCCACTGATTTAGAGGATAGCACAAAAAGATCAAGCACTGAATATGGACTGATCAGAAAACACAAAATATTACTGCCAGAAAATGGTTTCTGCTATACTCTAGAAAGAAAGGAATCCTAAATCAAGAACAATATGGTACATATATTCTTAAAGTATGGAATTTATGTTCTTCAAAACTGTATGATTTCATGAACCCTAATATTTCATGTAATTTACCTGAAGGATAGATCTTCAACAAAATTAAAGAAATTTGAGCTGTTGTTTTGGTGAACTGATGTCCTCCTTAATGGCAGCTACCAGAGATCATGTATTCCTTGAAATTCTAGGCAATAAGCTAACAATAGGCTAGAGATAAATATTAATGGGATGAAAATTCTACATTATATTGCCATTAAAGTTTCATGGCTATAAATTGGGACTTTACTTCCAAGGATGAATAGAAAAAAAAGATATGACTTAAAAACAGAAAATAAATAGATAGTATATAAAAACTGAAATAAAAATGCTGAATACCTAAAAGAATGTTAGACTAGAGCAGTAAACCTGAGAGAAAGAATAAATTTCTTCAAAACCACAGGCAGCAGAACACATCTAAGGTATTTATGCACCTCAAAGATCCTTAAGTATAAACTAAAATTACGCCCCTCTGTGTCATGGCCCCATCGGATCCCGGTTCGGAGGAGTAGTTTGAACCGGGACTGTCCAACGGGGATAGCACATCTCCCTTGGAATGTTTGGAGAGGTCAGGGCTGAGGACAATGCTGTCCCAGGCCCCTCAGGCATTGGGGGAGGTGGTCGACTAGACTGAGAGCTGCCTGCCCTCACAGACATGAGAGGATCGGCTGCAGACAGGCAGTGCTGTTGAAAGGCAGCAGATCCCGTGATGAGGAACAGCTGCCTCCCCCACTCGATCCGAGGGCACGGAGAATAGAGTGGGGGCAAGCTCAAAGGAGGTCTGCGAGGCTGCTCAGGAGAAGGTTGCCCCGCCCCTCCTCACAAGGAACACCTGGCGTGGGTTGACTTAAGCAGAAGCCAGGGGAGATTGTCTTTGTCGAGAACAATTGTTTGTGTTTGCATACACTCCCCCGGCTTTGGAAAAACTTAGCTATGACTCGTGTTTCTGCCTGTGCCTTGCCTTGTGTCTTTGCCTCGTGGACTTGTTTTGCCCAGACGACTTGCCTTTTGCCTCATAGACTTGCCTTGCCCTGTGGACCTTGACTCTGGACCTTGCCCTGTGAGCTTCCACCTCCTCTTTGGACTTCCTCTCTGCCTTTGCAAATTGGTTTTGTTGCTTACTGGCTTTTGTTTGTGGGACTGAGGATGGCTGCCTTCAGGGAAGTGTGGGGCAGGGCCTTACCGGCTGTTGTAGGGCCGTTCATTGTGGAATTTAACAGAGCAATAAAGGACTCTATGGAAGCCTGCCTCTGCCTAAGCGACCTGGGTCATAACACTCTGTTTAAAATTTCTGTCAACCATTTTTTTTCTCTTTAATTATAAGATATAAGCAACCTTGAGTGAATCATGTATTGAAGGAAACTGCCTTACCTCTTCTCTTTTTTTCTTTGGTCTGCTTTCTTCCCCCCTATCCTCAGAGTCGGAGTCAGCCTTGCGCTTGCTTCCCTCCGACTTCTCACTTTCATGTGCTGTTTTCTGGGATTGCAGGAACTCTGCAATTAGGTCAGGGCAATCGAGATTCTCCTCTGGCTCCCATGTATTATCTTCACTGCAACACATACAAAATACCAGAGTTTGTAACTATCATTTTCATATTTCTACGATATATTATCAGAAAAAGATGCTTGACTGATGGGACCTGGAAATTCTTGGCATAAATTAAGAGCAATTTTCTATAAATGGAAAAGTATTACATCTATAGGTTTTGCACCAAAAGGCTTTTATTTGAAACCAGGAATAAATGCTAACACTTTTATGAGTGCATAACAATTTTTTTTCTTATACATAAACACGTTACAAGACTTGAAAATATTGCTGGATCTGAACTGAAGTGGAAGCAATGTTGCATGATATACAGTGGATATAGTAAGTCTAAATACACCTGTTAAAAGGCCAGGTTTTTTGCATGTAAAAAAATCAGACCAAGATAAATCACTTCAGAATTTTTCCCACTTTTAATATGACATATAAGTTGTGTAATTCAATTGAAAAACAAATTGACATCTTTTAGGGAGAAAAATAACAATAAAAAATGTACAATAACATGGTTGCATAGGTGTGCACACCCTCTTATAAGTAGAGATATGGGTGTGTTCAGAATTAACCAACCACATTCAAACCGATGTTAAATAGTAGACAGTATACATCTGCATGCAATTAAACTGACTCTGATCAAGCCCATCATCCGAGCCCAGTTACATTTTGCAAAAACCTACATCACGTCTGACAAAAGCATGTGTGAAAATGTGTTATGATCTAATGAGACCAAGGTTGAACTTTTTAGCCATAATTCCAAAGTATGTTTGGTGCAAAAACAACATTGTGCATCATCACAAGCACACCATACCCAGAGTGAAGCATGGTGGTGGCAGCATTATGCTTTGGAGCTGCTTTTCTTCAGCTGGAACTGGGGCTGTGCACAGGAATGCCCTCGCAATCTGACAGATTTGGAGTGCTTTTGCAAGGAAGAGAAGGCAAAGATACCCAAGGCAAGTTGTGCCGTGCTGATAGGCTCCTACCCCAAAAGACTGAATACTGTCATAAAATGAAAAGGTGCTTCAACAAAGTATTAGTTTAAGGGTGTGTATAGTTGTGCAACTACGTTATTGTACATTTTTGTTATTTTTTTTCTCCCCAAAAGATATATCTATATCTATATCTATCTATCTATCTAATGATTGTAACTTTTTTCCATTAATAACTAATGCAGAACAGTTTTTTTATTTTCCTCATTAACTGATAGATGTATGTTTTAAGGTAAGGCCTTTTCATCCTGAAGGGCAACCAACCTTGGATAACCCAGGTATTTAAGTGCCCCTTAGAAAAGGCATAATGCATGACAGGGACAGCCAATACATCCCTGGCAAAACAGATAGAAGCATCTGCTCTTCACCAGTAACCTAAATAAGTGTAAGCAAGGAACTGTCCAAATCAGAAAGCACTTTTTGGGGAAGAAGAACCTACCCTGATTTTTAAATGCACCAATATCCTGCAGGAACAGGTATAGATTCTTCTTCCCCAAAAAAGTACTTTCTGATTTGGACAGGATACATTGCCACAAGGTAAGATTGTTTTAAAAGTTGAACTGGATTTCTAAAAAGCCACAGTTCTAATAAGCACTATGGAATGTTAACACAAGGTTTGAAAAACTGAACCCAGCTGATCTTTCCGTTCAACAAAACTATGAAAATAAATGGACAGCAGCCTTACTCTGAAAAGCCTTTCCACTTGAGCAAGTACTCCACTTTGCCTTTCACTACCCGCCTGTCAAGAACTTTCTCCACCACGTATTCCTCCTCTTCCTCTTCTAAGACTTCCTCCACTTTCTTCTTGTTTTGCTTTTTCCCCATTGTGCTCGCCAGCTTTGCAGTTTAAAGGAGGCTGTTAGAGATGATGAAACAGATATCAGGAAGGAAAAATACTGATTGGGAGGGAACCTTTTGGAGTTCCAATGACAGTACTGAATAGAAGTTTCTATATTCTTTTCTAATCAGTATTCAACCATAAAACAAATAATGGAAAATTAAATCCAAAGATACCTGCATGGATACATGGGTAAAGATACAATCACAACGGCACGCTGGAATATATAATTCCCATCAACAACTATGCTCTAGAGATTTTATTGATTTATTTATTAAATTTGTTTGCCACCCATCTTGCTGCGAGGCTACTCTGGGCGTTTTAGAACATTAAAAGCAATAAAACCATGTGTGTGTGTTTGTATTCACAATAAAAATACAGGTTACGGCTGAACAATAGGGAGGGAGCAGAATGTACAGGGGTGAGGTGGGAACTACTATTGGTCCATCAACCACATTCAGCATGATACTCCCCCGTTGGGGCTCCAAGCCAACTAGCAGAGCCAGGTCTTCAGGCCCTTATAGAAGGGCAGAAGGGTGGGACCCAATCTGACCTCGGGGGGGGGGGGGCAAGGTGTTCCAAAGGGCAGGAGCCATGGCAGAGAAGACTTCTCCTGAAGTCTGCCAGCTACAATTCCGACCGACAGGGTCTGCAGTATGCCTCCTGTGCCAGCACATGTGGGGTGGGGTGGGCCAGTCCCATTGGGGTGAGGTGGTTCCTCAAGTAGCTGGGAACCATGCAATATAGGGCTTTAAAGGTGATAACTAACACCTTGAATTGCACCCAGAAGCAAACAGGCAGTGAGTGCAGCTGACAGAACAGCGGTGTAATATGGGCCACTCTAGGGCCCCCCAAAAACTGCCCCGTGCCACCGCACTCTGCACCAGTTGTAGCTTCTGAATGGTCTTCAAGGGTAGCCCCATGTAGAGCACATTGCAGTAATCCAGACATGAGATGACCAGGGCTTGAATGACTGAACGCTGAGACTCCTGATCCAGGAAAGCCCACAACTGGCGCACAACCTGAAGCTGTGCAAAGGCTCTCCTAGCTGCGATTGCCACCTGCTCTTTGAGGAGTCGTGAGTCCAGGAGAACCCCCAGGTTGCGGACTGGGTGTATCAGGGGTATTGCCACCCCATCCAGAACTAAGGATGTTGAAGTCTCCGATCTTGAAGCTCCATGAACCCAAAGCCATTCAGTCTTACCAGGGTTCAGCCAAAGCCTGTTGTCCTCCATCCCAGCCCCTACAGCTGCCTGGCACCATGAAAGGTCAGTGACAGCATTACCTGGGTCACCAGGGGTGGAGATGCAAAGCTGAGTACCATCAAGTGTACTGGTGATACCTCAACCCATAATTACAGATGATCTCACCCAGCAGCTTCATGTAGATGTTAAAAAGGAGTGGAAAGTGTACTGTGCCCTGCAGCATGCCACAAAAGAGCAGCCGTGGGCTGGATCTCTCACTCCCTATTAACACCGATTGGAATGGCCTTGGAGAAAGGAGCCGAACCAGCGCAAAACTGTGCTGACCAGCCCCAGACCCCATAGCTGGTCCAAAAGGATACCAGTGTCAATCTCCAAAACGGCGACGGCCAAGGCCAGGGGTTCCTGCATGCAGTCTCAGAGTTGCCACATGTGGGAGGGGGGAGGCCCCATCACAGAGGAGGAGGGCAATGGACCCACGGAGGGGGCTGGGGTGCGGGTGCACTGCGGAGCTGGGAGCAGCGGCGACTGAGCCCAGCGCGGGGATCCGGAGCAGCGCCGGTCAAGCATTGAAGGCGGAAGAAGCAACTGGGAATTGCCCTGCGTTAATGAACACCTTGCGAGGGATGGGGAGTTCTGAGCCTCCTTAGTCAGCTGGAGGGCGGAAGCCGTTAGCGCTTAGATTCACCCCGTGCCGAGACTCTGTTACCGAATAAAGAGGTTTGACTCTACCAGGTGTGTTGTGTTCTACTTCCCCTGCGGTACAGGGCTCGGAACCGTGACAGTAAGCTAGCACTGCTTCTCTTTACCTGCTGCCGCTCTTGTACCGGGCTCCCTGGGACCCACACAGTCGCCAGATAGCAGGGTAGCATCGGAAACCTCAGGAGCGATGGCTGAAGGAATGGCGAGAGGCTGATGCTGGAGCAGCAGAGGTGGTCGGCTCCGTGGCAGACCCCACGCCAGAGCAAGCAGCTGGAGATGCCCAGACAGACGCGCGCCCCAAGGAGCGGGAGGGGCTATCCAACATGCCACAGGATCGGGAAGAGCCTGCAGCGGGAGAAGGCCCGACGTTGGTGGTCGCAGGAGACTGGTGGAGAAGCTCATCGGCACCTGCCGACACTGGGGCCCCGCTACCGACTCCCAAGCTTTTCCGGCCTGTATTTGACGAGGTGGCGAGAGCGGAGGCTGACGGATGGTGACAAGGGGATTGGAGTTATTCAACCGCTCCTGGCAGCCAGACTATGGAGCAGCTGAGGGAGCGCTTTGAAGAGGCAAGCTTCCGGGACACTGCCCTGTGACGGCGTTCGGAGCCGGGGGGGGAGAGACGGCTGCCTGACCAAAGGACTGCGGTCCCACCCACTCGGTTCCGTCTGGCTAGCTCTAAGCTCTGCCTGGATGCCGGCTATATGGTCCCAGGAGCCCCAGCTGATGAGGGGAGTGGTGATGGGGGCCTCACTAGTGGAGCAAGGAGTGCGAACGGGACTGGTTCAGGAGACGACAGTGAGGCTAGCGGACAGTCGCTCCCAACGGCTGAGGCCACTGTCGGCTAGCTCTCCCCCTGGTCAGCAGCAAGCACCTCCTAGGGGACCAGAACAGCGTCCAGCCGCCCAGACCCCGCCAGGTCCTAGGTGGCCAATGGGTTATTGGCAGCCCGATCCTCTGCCCCTGGAGCCACCACATCTGAGGGCCACCTTTGATGGGGATCCCGCCAGGTTGGCACTGTTCCTGAGCCAGGTGGTAAGCCACCCGGACTGCTACGCCCCTATATACCCCACCCAGTGGGCCATGGTTGAAGCGGTGATGGCGGAATTGGAGGGCGAGGCCGCAGACAGGGTGGCAGACCTCTACAGTGAGAACGCCTGGGAGCTGGGGGATGCAGGCATGATTTTGGAGGCATTGAGATATCGATTTGAGGATGTGACCTGAGCTCAGCGGGCCGAAGGGGAGATTCTGGCGCTGAAGCAGAAGGGTAGACCGGTGCCCGAGTATGTGCGGGAGTCCCGCCGGACCACCAGTAAGTTGCGGCAGTGGTCGGAGCAACTGCTGGTGTCAACTTGCAAAGCATTCCTGATCTGCTCTCAAGTTGCCATAGGCAGGGGGATGGAGAACCGAGCCTCGCAGCTGCATCGAGGAACTTGCATTTCAGTCAAAACAAAGCACATTCCAGCCAGCAACGTCAAGGTCATATCCAGGGGGACCCACAGTGGCCGGAGGGAGTGACTTCTACAACCCGCAAAATTGCTTCGTTGGGGAATGTGACTGATGACACACTTTTGGGGGAGGGGGAAACGGGGTCAGAGCCAAGGCGCGAATTAAGTGAGGTCAGAGTTGGCTTCACTTGGTTCATGCCGACATGAAGCTACTAATAAATAACTGGATTTCTTCTGAAGCTTGGCTTGATGCTCATGATTTAATTAGGGCATCGGTCAGAACCCTGACAGCGGTCCACCATATCAAGGCAGGCCTTGACCTTACTTTACGCCAGGCCTGCGCCTACCGAGGCCTCCCTCACCAACTCAGAGTGGTATTGGGCGGCCACTGAGCTAGACGCAGAACTGAGGGAGTGTCGCCCCAAGGGGGAGGTGGGTCCTAAGCCGCAGAGGCTCCCCGAGAGGCAACCGATAATCAACCGGATGGGCCCTCCCTCGGTACCTGGTCTCCCAGAGAGGCCTGCCTGGCCGCCTATCCAGTGTTTCCGGTGTGGCCAACCGGGCCACCGCATGGCTGAGTGCCCGGCCCCTACACAGAGGATGAAAGTCGGGTCAACTGGGTCAAGGACGCCCAGGAAATTGCCCAAGAAAACCCGAGAAATCCAGGGCGGTGCACCAAGTGGTGGAGATCCCGCCAAGGGGGGGGGGAGTACCAGACGAAGGGGAGAACCAACTGACCCTGTACGACAGCGAGGACGAGGGGGAAGGAGATCCGATGGTGAGTGAATCCATCCGCCCTTTCGTTATCCCTGTGACTATCACGGCCCCTAAATCGGGAGGCCGTGGGGTGTTTGAGGCGCGGATAGATTCAGGGTGCACCCGTTGCCTGATCAGCCTATTGGCCACCACCAAGTTGGGGATCAGAGCGAGGAAGTTGGCCAAGGCTATGAGATTCGAATAGGTGGACGGCTCTCCGTTGGGGGGGGGGGTTCCCGGCCACCCAGATTACAGAACTGGTGAGGTTAGAGATGGCCCAACAGTGGGAAATGATTAGCTTTATCACTGTACCTAAGATGACCGAAGCGGTAATCCTAGGCCAGTGATGGGGAACTCTTTTTGGTTCGCATGCCAAAAGGGGGGGGGAGCGCAGGGGGGGTCGCGCACGTGTGCCCAAACCCATAATTCCATGCAGTCCCCCTGCGCATGCGTGGGTACCCCCCCCGCTCCTGGCACGCGATGGCACGCCTGTTTTTCGCTCTCACCAGGCTTCAGAGCCTTTCTAGGAGCCTGGGGAGGGCGAAAACCTCCCCCCCCGGAGGCCCTCCGGAGGCAGAAAATGGCCTGTTTGCCAACTTCCGGTTGGACCAGAAGGCCCGTTTTTTTGCTCTCCCCAAGCTCCAGAGCCTTTCTAGGAGCCTGAGGAGGGCGAAAACGGCCTTCCCCATCCCCCCGGAGGCCCTCCGGAGGCCAGAAATGGCCTGTTTCAAGTTGCCAGGTTCCTAGAAAGGCTCTGGAGCTTGGGGAGAGCAAAAAACGGGCCTTCCCCACCCCCTCCGGAGGCTAGAAACAGCCTGTTTCCCGACTCCCAGTGGGCCCAGAAGGCCCGAAAATCAGCTGGCCAGCGGGCGCATGCGCGCCGGACCTGAGCTCGCGTGCCCACCAATATGGCTCCACGTGCCACTTGTGGCACGCGTGCCATAGGTTCGCCATCACGGTCCTAGGCTTAGCCTGGCTGGGCAAATGGGGACCAACCATATGGTGGGAAGGAGGGTGCAGGAAGATGAAGATAGGCAGAGGGCTCCTCCCTCCACTGCACAAACAAGTCCGGAGGGAGTGGGGAAGCAACCTCCAAATATGCTGGGTCAACACAAATCCAGGCCCCAGGAAGCCCCTCCTTCCTTCCCCCCCCCCCGTATATGCGGATCTGGTGGAGGTGTTCAGCAAAAAGGAGTGCGATGCCTTGCCTCCCCACCGATTGTGCCATTGAGATCCTCCCAGGGGCGAAATTGCCTAAACCCAAAATGTACTCCTTGACGCCCAGGGAGATGGAGGAGCTGCGATGCTACATCAACAAAAACCTGGCCAGGGGGTTCATCCAGCCGGCACAGTCCCAGATCGCTGCTCCAGTGTTGTTCAAAGAAAGATGGGACGATGCGCTTGTGTGGACTTTAGGGGAATAAATGGAGTGTTACCATAAATGGAGTGACACCATAAATGGAGTGACACAAGCTCGACCTACGAAAGGCGTACTACAGGGTTAGAATTAGAGAAGGGGATGAGTGGAAAACCGCGTTTAACTGTCCACTGGGGAGTTACCAATTCAAGGTGATGCCGTTCGGACTACAGGGGGCCCCTGCTGTGTTCATGCAGCTCATTAATGAGTTGTTGCATGAGCACCTGTACAAGGGGGTACTAGTTTATTTAGAAAATATCCTCGTTTACACTGAGACGATGGACGACCACATCCACCTGGTGTGGCAGGTGTTGGAAAAGTTGTTGGCGGTGAACTTCTACGTAAAGCTGCCCAAATGTGAATTCCACCAGATCTGTCTGGACTACCTGGGTTACCGCATATCCAGCGCGGGGGTGGAGATGGATCCTGTGAAAGTAAAGGCCATTCTGGAATGGCAGGCACCCAAAACACGTAAGCAGCTGCAGAGTTTCCTAGGCTTCGCCAACTTTTATCAACAGTTGATCCCCTCATTCGCAAAAGTAGCCCTACCAATTACGGACTTGCTGAAAACTAAGCATGTAGCGACCAAGCCCCGGCCTGACCAGCCCCTCCAGTGAACGATGGAATCCCAGCGTGCCTTCGAGACTCTGAAGGGCCTGTTCACCAAAGAGCTGGTCCTCAAGCACCCGGATCCTGACCAGCCCTTCGTGATTCAGGCTGATGCGAGCGATGTAGCCGTGGGGGCCGTCCTTTTGCAAAACAACAAAAGAGGCGAGCTACAACCCTGTGCCTATACCTCCCAGAAGCTCACCGACACGGAAAGACGATGGACGGTGTGGGAGAAAGAAGCATTTGCAGTCCGTTGGGCACTGTTGACATGGCAACATTTCCTGGAGGGGAGCCAGGTGCCTTTTGAGGTGTGGACAGATCATAAAAACCTTGAGGCCCTTCAGACCCCGCACAAGTTGTCGCCTAAACAAGTTCGATGGGCACAGTACTTTAAGCGCTTCTGTTTCACCCTAAAATAAATTCCTGGAGGAAGGAACTTCTTGGCTGACGCCCTTTCATGGATACCGCAGTACAAAAGTGGCCAGGAGGAGGTGGTCCATGCCATCATTCCCCCTCCCCAACAAGCTGCTCAAGCCGTTAACAGGCAACACGCAACAAGGCAGGCAGGAATAAGTGCTAATGACCTGACCCAAACCCTGAGGGCTGAGCTTCTGACCGACCCCTGGTTCATGGATTACCAGCAACTGTTGACCAATAGGGAGGGGTTGGCATGGAAGGGTGATAAATTATACATCCCCAATACACTGAGGACACAAGTTTTACAGAGGTGCCATGACGCCAGGAAAGCCGGACACTTCGGGTTCCTGAAAACGCTACACTTAGCCAATAGACAGTTTTGGTGGCCAAAGATGAAAAAGGATATCGAAAGCTACGTCAAGAGTTGTGTGATTTGTGCCACCATGAAAAACTGACTGGGAAAACCCCTGGGGTTCCTACAATCGGTGGCCGACCCAGCTCGGCCCTGGAAAGATAGCCATGGACTTTATCGTGGAGTTCCGAGAGCAACGGGAATACAGTCATATGGACCGTAATCAATCTTTTTTCGAAGGAAGCCCATTTCATAGCGTGCCCAGGACTGCCTTCGGCCCATAAACTGGCGAAACTGTTCCTAACCCATATTTATCGCCTCCATGGAGTACCAAGAAGGATAATATCAGATCGGGGGGGGCAGGGGTGTCCAATTTACAGCCAAGTTTTGGAGGGAGTTTGTACGGGCAATTGGGTTTTCCCAAGACCTTAGCTCGGCTTTCCATCCGAGCACCAACGGGGTGGCGGCGCGGACTAATGCCATGGTAGAACAGTATTTAAGGTGCTACGTCAACTACCAGCAAACCAATTGGGCAGAACGTCTGCCGTTTGCGGAGGTGGCGTACAACAATGCGGTGCATAGCAGCACGGGTCTCACCTCCTTCAAGGTAGTGAACGGGGTGGAGTTTGTCCCAATCCCCGAGTACCCTCAAGAGGCTCCCTCTTCTGTTAGCCTGGCCGAGTGGATTGAGACATTGCAAGGGGTTTGGGGCAATGTGAAGCAGAGCCGAGGTGGCGCAGTGGTTAGAGTGCAGCACTGCAGGCTACTTCAGCTGACTGCTAGCTGCAGTTCGGCGGTTCAAATCTCACCGGCTCAAGGTTGACTCAGCCTTCCATCCTTCCGAGGTGGGTAAAATGAGGACCCAGATTGTTGGGGGCAATATGCTAACTCTGTAAACCGCTTAGAGAGGGCTGTAAAGCACTGTAAAGCGGTATATAAGTCTAAGTGCTATTGCTATTGATAAAAGCGGCGGAAACACAAAAAACACACGCAGACAAGAAACGGTCCCTGCAAAAGCCTTTCCATGTGGGGGAGAAGGTGTACCTCTCCACTAAATACCTAAAGTTGAAAGTGCCCTGCAGAAAGTTGGGACCAAAATTCCTGGGCCTGTTTCCAATAGTGAAGGTGATTAATCCGGTCACGGTGGAGTTGAAGCTTCCTTGCCTATTAGGAAGAGTTCATCCGGTGTTCCACAGCAGCTTGTTAAAACCAGTGTAACCCGTGGAACTAGGCCCTCACTGTCAACCGATCAACCAATAGCTGTCCTGGACCAACCGACATTCACATTTCCCGCGAAAGAGGACTGATCTACCCAGGGCGCGGTGCCTCAACCCCTGCATACGGGGCAACCCAGGATTCAACCAAGACTGCCCAGGAGAGACCGGTCAACTCTCCAGGCGACCCGAGCTACCAGCCCTCCGCAGCCGCTATAAGCTTGGTCGAGCCCCAACTCCTATTGGAGCCCGCCTGGCCGCAGGAGACCAGCCAGCCTGCAAGGTCAGTCACGACTGCCGCCGGCCGGAGAAGTGCCCAGGTTGGGCATATTACCCCGGGCAGGGCTGGGTCCAGGCCCAGTGGATTCCAGCCCTGCCAGTTACACCGCAGCCACCGGCCGCGCCTCCAGCACCGCCGCCGCAACCCCGAGAGGAAGCCCCACCTCGCTTCCGAGCAACATTCGATGGGAGTCTGGAAAAGTTAGCATGTTTCCTAAATCGAGTGTGGGCGCACATCGACCGCTATGGGGAGAGATATCGAGACGACCAAGAGATTGTCTCCATCCTCACTGACAACCTGGAGGGGGAAGCGTCGGAATGGGTGACCCAGCTTCACGATGTGGGGGCTCCTGAGCTAAAAAACGTCGGTGACTTCCTACAGAAATTAAGAAGCTGATTTGAGGACATATCCCACGGGCAAGAGGCAGAGAAAGAAATCAAGAGAATTAGACAGAGAAGCCGCCCGGCTAAGGAATACGTCCAGGAAGTCCGAAGAGCCGCCGGGAAGCTGAGACGGTGGCTGGAGCTGATGCTGGTCCACTACTTTAAAGAAGGTCTAGACAAGGAACTGCTCCAGATCTGCCTTTGCTGGGGAGTCCCAGATCGCATCCACGACTGGTATCGGAAGGCGGTGGCTATGGACTTAGAACTACGGTGGCATCAGAAGGAGACCCCGGAGAGGAAGCCCAAGAGACAACTGGGATGGTGAGCCAGCCCATGTCCGGCGAAGGAGCCACTTAGAGGGGCCTCCACAATGCCCCTAAAATGCTTCCGGTGTGGACAACAAGGCCGAGCGTCCGAGTGCCTGGACCCAGCCCCCGTGCCGCAAATGAGAGGCCAAACCTCTTCCTCAAAGCCAAAAAGACCGCAGCGAAAACCCACAGAAAAGGGGAAGTTCGCCCAGCAAGCCGTTGAGGTCTCTCCCCCCCAAGAAGGGGAAGAGAGAACTCCAGTTCCTGAGGTCCTGCCACTGATGAGCAGTGACAGCAGCGACGATAGTGAGGACAACCCGATGGTAAGTGAAGCCATCCATCCTTTCACAATTAAGTCAAAATTGGTGGTGCCAGACACGAGACGCCAAGGGGAGGTAGAGGCCATCATAGACACGGGCTGCACCCACTGCCTCATCAGCCCTTCCACAGTGACTAAGCTGGCTATAAAGACGAGACCCCTAGCAAACCCCATACGATTTGAGGTTGATGGGTCGCTAATAGGGGGGGTGCCCAGCTACACAAGTCACCGAACCTGTCAGACTAGAGATGGGCCGCTACTGGGAGCTAATCCGGTTTGTAGTGGTGCCAAAAATGACCGAGTCCATCATACTGGGATTGGTGTGGCTTGACAAATGGGGCCAAACGATCACCTGGGGAGGGGGTTACTGAAAACTGAAATTGGCGCTAGGCCCAGAACTGCCCCCAACCTCAGCCGAGAGGGAAGCCTGCTAGCGGCTGAGTGACACTAACCGAAGGGAGAAGGCTGCCGTTTTTAGTGTCTCAAACGTCAGTGGGCGTTTGAGACACTAAAGAGACTTTTTGCTGAGGAACCGACCCTCGAACACCCTGATCCCAACCAGCCTTTTGTAGTGCAAGCAGACTCCAGCGGCATCGCTGTCACCACGGTCCTACTCCAAAGAAATACAGGTGGAGATCTTCAGCCATGCGCTTATACTTCCAAAAAATTAACTGACACCGAAAGGAGATGGGCAGTGTGGGAGAAGGAAGCTTATTTATTTATTTTATTTTATTTATTTTATAAAATTTATATGCCGCCCAACTCCCGAAGGACTTATGCAGTCCGGTGGGCACTGCTAACGTGGAGACTTTCTGGAGGGCAGTCAAGAGCCGTTCGAAGTCTGGACCAACCACAAAAACTTAGAAGCACTTAAAAAAACCAGAAGACTCTCCCCAAAGCAGGTTCGCTGGGCGCAGTACTTTAAGCGGTTTAACTTTGAACTAAAGTACATCCCGGGAGGGAAGAACCTACTCACTGATGCCTCTGGTACAAAGAAAACAAAGATGCACTAACCCTCAAAGATGAACTAGCTTGGAAGGGTCCAAAAATATACATGCCTCAAAGCCTACACTTTCAAGTGCTTCAAAAAAAGCCACGACACCAAGTCAGCTGGGCACTTTGGCTACTTAAAGATGCTGCATCTCGCCAGGAGAGAGTTTTGGTGGCCGAGAATGAAGGACGTTGAGGACTATGTGAAAAGCTGTGCCACTTGTGCAACCATGAAAAAAAGACCAGGGAAGACCCCAGGTCTCCTCCAGCAAGTAGCAGACCCATCCCGATCATGGGAGGAAATTGCCATGGATTTTATTGTACAGCTTCCTGACAGCGGGGGGGAAGATGGTCATTTGGACCGTGGTAGACCTGTTCCCAAAACAAGCCCATTTCATAGCTTTCCCAGGGCTCCCATCAGCAAAAAAGCTGGCTAGGCTATTCATCAAACAGATCTATAGGCTGCATGGGGTACCCCGCAGGATTATATCTGACAGGGGAGTCCAATTCACGGCAAAGTTCTGGAGGGAAATTATAAAGTCCATTGGGTAATCGCAGGGGCTCAGCTCGGCCTTTCAGCCGAGTACGAATGGGGCGGCAGAACGAGCCAATGCAATGATAGAACAATATTTGAGGTGCTATGTAGACTACCAGCAATACGATTGGGCAGAACTACTGCCATTTGCGGAAGTGGCATATAAGAACGCAGTACATAGCAGCATGGGACTGTCTCCTTTCCAAATCACAACCGGAATGGAATTTGTCCCCATGCCCGAATTACCCAGAGAACCCCCCTCATCCATGTCATTGAATGGATGGAATCCCTGAAAGGATCGTGGTAAAATAGGTGTTGGACCTACCTGATACGCCTCTTCTCATCCGGGGGGAGCCAGCATTCAGGATGGGTTGTCCTCGTCCAATCAGATGAAGGACCGAGTCTGTCTATTTTTTTCTTTAGCTTAGTAGGATCCGCCCTGCTGTGACCCAGATTTGACGAATCCGAAGACTAGACTCGACGTGGCAAACTAATACGCAGGTAGAAAAACCTGGTGGACTCCCATCCACTTACGTTATGGAAAAAACAACAAGGTGAATATACTGAAAGGAGAGACAGTTCAAAGGGTGGGACTGAATGCTGGCTCCCCCCAGATGAGAAGAGGCGTATCAGGTAGGTCCAACGCCTATTCTCCATCCTGGGGTGGAGCCAGCATTCAGGATGGGACATACCAAAGTCTGGAGACCCCATAGGGTGGGAACTGTCATGTGAAGCCAATTACTGGGCACTCTCCACCACCCGTTGGAGAACTCGCCGGCCAAAAGCCGCATCTGCAGATGCGTAAGAGTCAATTTTGTAATGTCTGATGAACTGAGAAGGGGATGCCCAGGTGGCCGCCCGGCATACCTCGTCCAGTGATGCTTGTGTAGCCCATGCGGCCGATGTGGCGGCACTGCGAGTGGAATGGGCCGTAATTCCAGAAGGCTTGGGTAATGCTGCCATGTCATATGCGGTCACGATCGTGCTCCTAATCCAGCAACCAATGGTGGAAGACGAGACCTTAGAACCTAAGGAGCGAGGATGGAAGGCCACAAACATCGCTTCCGACTTCCTGAAAGATTTAGTCCTGTCAAGGTATACCTTGAGAGCCCTTCTGACATCCAAAGAGTGCCAACGGCGTTCCAACTGGTGAGCTGGTTTGGTGCAGAAGGACGGAAGCACAAGTTCTTGAGACCTATGGAATACAGAGTTCACCTTGGGAAGGAAGGTGGGGTCTAGGCGTAGGACCACCTTGTCCGCATGGAATATACATAAGTCTCCCCTCACCGATAGGGTGATCTCCGAGATCCGCCGGGCGGACGTGATGGCCACTAAAAAGGCCACTTTAAAGGAGAGGTGTTTCAAGGAAGCCTCTCTCAGAGGTTCATACGGATGTCCAGTAAGGGATGACCATACGTGAGGAAGATCCCAGGTAGGGTATCGGTGGACTGCCGGGGGACGAAGGTTGGAGGCCCCCTTCAGAAAACGCCGAATGGTGGGGAACTGAGCGTGTCCACTTGATCACAAGAAAATGGGAGGGCGATAGAGCCTGGAGGTCTGCAAACCAGGCCCGACGGGGCCAATGGGGGGCCAGTAAGATCACCTCTGCCCGTTCTTGTAGAATCTTCTGGATCAGGTCTGGAATGATCGGAAGCGGGAGAAAGGCGTAAAGTAGTCCTGGGGGCCAGGCGCTGAGAGCGTTCACCCCCTCCGCTCCCTGGGACTGGAAACGGGAAAAGAACCTTGGAAGATGGGAGTTTTGAGGGGTCGCGAAGAGATCGACCAGTGGGGGTCCAAATCGCTGAGAAATCTGTAGAAAAAGGGAAGGGTGCAGGCGCCATTCCGCTTGATCCACTCTGGCCCGGGAGAGCCAATCCGCCTGGGTGTTGGAGATCCCTGAGATGTGATCCGCGGAGAGCGATATTAGTTGCTTCTCCGCCCAAAGGCCCAGGCGCAATGCTTCTGTTAGAAGGGATTTGGAGCGTGTCCCCCCTTGGCGGTTGACGTGCGCCTTGGTCGAAATGTTGTCTGTCAGTATCAGCACATTGTGACCCGAAACCTGACGGCAGAACCGCCGCAGGGCCAGGAAGACCGCTCGGAGTTCCAGCCAATTGATGGAGTGTTTGGCTTCCGCTTGTGACCACTGACCCTGAGCCATCATGCCCTGGCCATGAGCCCCCCAGCCCGATAGGCTGGCATCGGTCGTCACCACCACTCTGTGAGCAACTCGGAAGAGAGAGCACCTTGAGATGGCGAGGAAATCCACCAGGAGAGAGAGCGGAGAACTGGCGTTGGGACCAGGACCTTGAGGGATGAAGTGCCGAGGCCTGCTTTCTGGAAAGGCAAAAGGAACCACTGTAGTTCCCGGGAATGGAGGCGGGCCCAGAGAACTATGGCAATGCACGATATCATCTTACCAAGCAAGGTTGCCAAAAGGGAAATGGGAACCCGGCCCTCTCTCTGAACCTGGAGAACCAGATCCCTAATACTGGCCTGTCGGTCCGGGGAGAGGAAGACCTGGCACTGAGCTGAGTCAATGGCCCAAATGGAGGAGGGAAGTGGAGGGAGACAGGTGGCTCTTAGCCATATTAATGGAGAAGCCGTGTTGTCTCAGGGTGAGCATGGTAATGCGGAGGTGTTCAAGCGCCAGCTCCCTGGAGGAAGCATGGATCAAAATATCATCCAGATAGCATTGGATGTGAATAGGGATTGACCTAAGGTGAGCGGCGAGGGCTGCCAGCACCTTAGTGAATACCCTAGGGGCGGAAGACAGTCCAAAGGGGAGGGCCCGATACTGGAAATGCTCCTTGGCATAGCAAAAACGGAGGTATCTCCAGTGCCGCTTGATAATGGGGATGTGGAGGTAAGCCTCCGTGAGATCCAAGGACGCCATGAAGTCGCCCTGATGGAGAGAAGCCAGAATGGAAGAGAGAGAGTGCATTTTAAATTTATGATACTTGATAAAAGAATTTAGACATTTTAAATCCAGGATCGCCCTCCAGCCCCCCGAGGCCTTGGAAACCACGAAAAGAACAGAGTAGAAACCCTTACCCTGTTGTTCCCGGGGAACCCTCTGAATAGTCCTGATGGAAAGAAGGTGCTGAACTGCCTCGTCCATTAAACGCCTCTTGGAAGGAACCCGAGAGACCGAACAGCAGACAAAGGACCTCAGGGGAAGGGAGGTAAATCCCAAGTAAAGTCCGAATTGAATAGTATTCCGCACCCAGGAGTCCTGAGTGGAGGCCTCCCAGGCCGCATAAAATTTGGAAAGACGACCCCCTATTGGAATGGAGGAATCCTCACCATTTGGAGCGTTTGAGAGATCTGAGGGCGGGACCCCCTCTGGACTGTCTGCGGAACTGCCTTCCCCTGCCCGTCCCGTCTGCCTGAGGCCGTTGGCGGGAGTAATACTGACCTGGGGCCCGGTGGAAGGAGAAACCCTAGTCAGTCATCCGAAAGGGCCGACGAGAGAAGGGGGACGCACGAGGAAGACCTCTCCAAGACAGAGAAGGCAGGACCTTTCTTCGATCATTGGTCTCCACTAACAGTGGATCTAGAGCCTCACCAAATAGGGACTTTCCTTTAATAGGACCGGACGCTAGACGCCACTTGTGACGCGAGTCCGCAGGCCATTGACGGAGCCAGTGCATGCGCCTGGCCACCAAAGAGGAAGCCAGAGCCTTAGAGGCAAAACGGGACGCCTGCAACGTGGCATCCGCCATGAACTGAGTGGTGGCGAAAATCTTATTGAGATGTTGTTGATTTGAGGCAGGGATGTGCTCCTGAATTTGGCGAAGCCATATTAGGGTGGTCCTGGCAAAGAAAGACGAAGTTGAAGATGCTTTAATGGACCAGGCCGCTGCCTGGTGAGCCTTCGTAAGCGCTTGCTCCATTCTCCTATCTTCTGGCTTCAAAAGCTCCTCAGCTTCTCCTGGCAAGGCGGTTGAGGAATGCAAGGCCCGGATAGGATCGTCCACCGAAGGGACAGCAAGAAGGTCAGCTAGATTAGGGGCCACATTGAAGAACTTCTTATCTAGAGAGGAGGGCGAAGGACCCGAGGCGGGAGTACCCCATTGACGTTCTACCGTGTCTAGAAACAGTTGAGGAGCAGGCACCACGTCCATCTCCCGTCTGGTTTCGGAAAACAAGGGATCTGGCTGTCCTTCCGCTGAAGACGACGTTGTCGTGGATGGAAGAGCTAGCCCTGCTGCTGCACGAGCCTTAAAGAGAAGATATTTAAATAGGCCAGAAGGAAACAGCCCTGCTGGAATGGGCTGGTCAGATGAAATACCCTAATCTTCTGAGAGATCCCAGATATTATTCTCCTCATCATACTCCTCCTCGGCCCTACTGCTATCCTCAGAGTCCTCTGAGGAATGATCCTGATTTGTCTGTCTAGCCGAGGAAACTGGGAAGGTCTTGGACCTTGAGACCCCCTGAGGATGTGTGGAAGTAGAAGCCACGGGCCCAGCAAAAGATTGTAGGCTAGCCATGAGAGCATGTTGAAGGGCTGCCGTTAACATGGCCTGGAGGTTAGCCTGGTCAAGGGACACTTGAGAGACCGAGGGCTGATTTTGGGCCTGTACTGCAGAAACCGGGTCCTCAGCTGCCTGGGCCTGGGTCATTGGAGACAGAGGGCCCTGTCCCTAGGGCATTGTTCGAGGCACCCCAAAGGTTCTCCTGAGGTCTGGGCAAATTTGGGGCATCTAGGGCTAAAGGGTCCCCCTCTGTGTCAGCCGATGCCACTGAAGGAGATGGAGCCTGATCTTCGTCCCTAGCTGAACGCTTCCTGGCAGACCTCTCACATATTTTTTGTAATGCCCTATCCATTCTCCTTTCAGTCCGCTCTGCAGCCTTGGAAGAAGGCTTTCCAGAAGTGCGAGACCTGGTGGAGGGGTGTCCAGAAGAAGAGGACAGGTCATCATCAGAATTCCCTTGTTGGACTTTCTGTGTCGTTTGCCACCAGGCTTGTCCTGGGGAGGGGCCTTATCTGCCATGGAGATAGGTGAAAAAATGGAGGGTCCAAAATGGCCGCTCAAAATGGCCGCCCCTGCCTCGTGGCCCCCGAGGCCTCTGCTGATCTGTCCTCCTGAGCAAGCTCAAGGGTTAATTAATTAGGAAGATCGCAGGAACAAGCTGGGCCCTCCCGAGCAAGCTCAGAGGGAATCGGGCCCAGGCACTTTAGAACAGCCGAGCCAGAAAAACGCGGCAATGCTGGGGCAATTCGGGGCCGCACGAGCGTTTGCTCCAGTGCAATGCTTTTGTGCACAGATGGGCCAGATAGGAGTGAGAGGCTAGAAACTTTCAGAATGAGGCTAGCAGAAGCCGGAAAACCGCCGCGAATCTGCCTTTGATTACGGCCGCGTGAGCGTTTGCTCCAGCGCAGGAGGCCTGAGTGCACATCGGGAGACCGAAAGGAGATCGGATGACGAAGCCCTGAATGGAAAGGGCCGATAGCAACTCCTATCAAAAGGCTGGAGCCGAGCTTGGTCTTCTCCCTCCCCCAGGCTTATCAGGAGAAATCTGGGCTCCGAAAGGGGAAGGGAGGGAAAGGGGGGGGGGCAAACCGCTGCACGCGTGGAGCTGCCGCTCCCCTTGCCTGTCCGTACGAGCCTGCAATCCTCCAATGTCAGTCACAATGACGAAGAAGAAAAACGTAGTAAGAGAGCCATCTGGTGGTCGATTGAGGGAAAAGTCCCGAAAAATTTTTGAAATGAGCCTAATTAATTGATTTGATCAGTCTTCAGGATGGGAGTCCGTTTGCCAGCGTCCTTCCTGTTGAAGGAATGAGCCAAATCTGGGTCACAGCAGGGCGGATCCTACTAAGCTAAAAAAAAAAATAGACAGACTCGGTCCTTCATCTGATTGGACGAGGACAACCCATCCTGAATGCTGGCTCCACCCCAGGATGGAGAATACTAAACACACTTTGAGAGAGGCGGCAAAAACCTATAAAAGACAGGCTGACAAACGCCGATCTCTCCAACCGCAATTCCGGGTGGGAGATCGAGTCTACCTATCCACCAAATATCTAAAATTAAAATTAGCCTCTAGGAAATTGGGTCCGAAGTTCGTAGGACCATTCCCCATAGTAAAGGTAATTAACCCCATCACGGTACAATTGAAAGTTCCCCAGCTGTTGGGGAAAGTGCACCCGGTCTTCCACTGTAGCTTGCTGAAGCCAGCAGCAAGTTCACAGCTCAGGCCAGTAGATCGGGCAGCCCCAAAGCCACTTGATTGAAAATTTATTTCACACTATGAAATAAAAAGGATGTTAGATTCCAGAGTACACAGGGGACAATTGCAGTACTTAATTTATTGGAAGGGGTACCCCCTATCTGAAGCTTCCTGGGTGAAAAGTTGGCAGGTAAAGGCAGATAGATTGCTCAAGCAATTTCTTAAGTACCCCCATAAGCCACAGGGCCTGCCTGGGGGGGGGGGGGGAGAGGTGGTTAGGGACCTCTCCAACTAACCTCTCCGTGATCTTTTTCTTACAGGAAACTTTCTTCAATTGAAGGGGGGCAGCCTATCAACCCTAAAGTTGGCCGAACTGTGGCCATTTTCTTTTTTGTAGTTTTCTCTAGGGAGGTTTCTCTTCTCACTGCTTCAGGGCTGACAGGAGCGAAGGGGCTAGGGAGGGGGGGTGTAGAGATAGGTGAGG
>QLTV01003501.1:105900-119615 GCA_003457575.1 Thermophis baileyi
TATATATATATATTCATTGATCTGCATACTAAAATGGTGGACAGGACCAGGACGGGCAGGTCTGCAACTAGGGAGACTCCTTCCAGAAGCCAGGATTCTTCCAGATCTAGTCAAAAAGCCCACAAATCTGGCAAAGGGACCCCTGAACAGGGCAAATTTCAAAAGGAGACTTCTAGAAGGTCTTCTTCTTCTTCAGTGGAGGACAGGGACGCTCAGAGGCGTCTGAAAAATCTAGAAAGACAGTTTGCAAAAGCATGTCAGCAAACTGCAGCCAGTAGGCCTTTATCTCCTGTACAGGAGGAGTCTCTTCCTCATCAGGGGGGATCTCCTGGAACTATTGATTCTATGAGGGACTTGTCCCCTGACAGGGCCATAGATCCTCCGGAACTAGAAGTTGCCACTGGCAGGGCCCCATCTGAGCCTCTTACAGGTCAAGGGACTGAATTGGGGCTGCCACGCCCGGTTAGTCGGACACCCCCGTCTGCCACATTCACTCCAACAGCAGCGGGTCTCCGTTCTGGGGAGTCCCAGGAATTAGCACTGCCTCAAGAGATCAGGGTTCTTATTGCTTCTGCCATTTCCCAAGGGGTTACTGCAGAATTGCAGCACAGAGGTTTTTCCCCTGGCTTGCAGGATCAGTCTGTCTGGCATTCCCAGCAAGGCCAATGTTCATTGCACTCCTCCATTCGCAGCAATCATTCGAGCATAGCAGAGGAAAGCCTAGACCAGGATCTTTCTGAGGATGAAGGTCTGGTTCCAGATCAGCCTTCAATTTCTGGCCTATTTAAGCCCGCCTTGTTCAAATCTCTGTTATACAAGGCTAAAATGACATCTAACATGGGATTGGCAGACACACCAGCAGACCCGGAACTGGGTCTTGATCCTACAGAAGGAGTGTTTTTCAGAGCCGGTTCTGGAGAAAGAGTCCATTCCGGCTCCAAAGATGTTTGTGGACATTATTCAACGCCAGTGGAGTCAACCTGCTTCACTTAACACTCCCAGCAATAATGACAAACGGTTTTACAACATGGGGTCGGAACTGGAGGAACTGTTGCAGCTCCCAGTAATTGACACACCAGTGGCCAATCTGGTCTCCTTCTCGGTTCTCCCTGCCGATTTTTCAGAGGGATTGAAGTTGGAGGACCGCAAAGATGAGTTGGCGGCCCATAAGGCGCATTTGGCCTCGGCTTGGTCCATCAGAGCAACCACTGCTGCATCCTTTTTCAACAGGAATTCCGTTTTGTGGATCAGGCAAATGTTAGCAAGAGTGTCCCCTGAAGACACACGTCTATGCCAAGATTTAAACAAGCTTTTGGCAGCAGCTGAATTTTCTGCAGATGCAACTCTTAACGCAACTAAATTTGCATCTAGAGCCATAGCGGCCAATTTCACTTCCCGCAGACTTCTGTGGCTTCGTCATTGGCAGGCAGATATGAGGTCTAAGTGGCGTTTGGCAGCTGCTCCCTTTAAAGGGGGCAGTCTATTTGGAGACTCATTAGATCCCATTCTGGTAGAGAGTAGGGACAAGAGGAAGGTGTTGCCCTATTCGTATAGGCGAGCCGATCGTTGTCCGACACCATACTTTAGACGGCAGCCAGTTTGCCAGGATCCAGGGTCCAGTGGCTCCCAATATCAGCGCTCGTACTACCAAGGTTCGAATCGCCCCTTGGACAGATCAGGTGGTAGAGACGGGGCAGGCAGTATTCCCAGACCAGGAGGCCATTTCGAGGGTCCGGCAACCGGCCCTTTCGTAAATCCAAGTGATTCCCAGACAGATGCCCCCATTGGTGGTCGGCTGCATCGATTCATCCACCAATGGGAGGTTACTACATTGGATACCTGGGCGCTTCAGACAGTAAGACTAGGTCTCACTCTAGAGTTCACCGCCAATCCACCAAGGCGCTTCATTCGGTGTCCAGTTTCCACCAATCAGGCCAAAAGACGTCTCATGGAAATCAAAATCCAACATCTATTGGATATAGCCGCCATAGAGACGGTTCCCCCGGGGCAGGAAGGTCGGGGGGGGGGTTTACTCCATCCTCTTCCTGGTTCCCAAGGGGGGGGGGGGGGGGTGAGAGCTATTCTAGATTTAAAGCGACTCAATCTTTATTTGGCATACAAAAAGTTCAAGATGCAATCTCTCAAATCGATCCTGAGTTGCATCATACCAAACGATTTTCTGACTTCCATAGACCTAAAAGAGGCCGACCTTCATGTGCCCATTCGACCATCGCACAGGTGGTTTCTAAGATTCAGTGTTGCGGGGGTGCATTATCAATACAAGGCCATGCCGTTCGGTCTTTCGTCCACCCCTCGCACCTTCACCAAGCTTTTAGCAGCGGTACCGGCCTCCCTCAGGGCGAGGCCAATAAGGCTGCAGTGTTACCTGGATGACATCATCATCCAGTCGTCCTCTCCTCTGCAAGCTCAAGACCACCTTCAGGTCACCATTCAAACCCTACAAGACCACGGCTTCTCCGTGAACTTTGCCAAGAGACATCTGGTCCTGACCACCAGCCTTCTTCATCTGGGGGCGGTGATCAACACAGACTTGCGAGGTATTTTTGTTGCAGGACCGGCTAAACAGCATTCGGCTCCTGGTCAATCAGGTACGGAGACTTCGTTTGGTTCCACTGGCTGTTCTCTCTCAACTACTGGGGAAGATGATCTCCTGGCAAACAGACGAGAAGTTAACCCATGCTTGGACTCTCCCGCAGCGCACATAGAAAGAACGTTCAGGTAAGACAACGTTCAATTTATAGTTTCTGTCCCACAACTTTTGCCATTTGTCCAATTCTATAGAATACTCAAAATTTTTAGCCCATGCTATCATGGTTTCTTGTACTTGCTCCTCTTCCATTCTAATAGTCAATAAATAATTATAGAATTTTTTAATCAGTTTCTCCTCCGGTCCTATTAAGATTTGATCCAATTCTGTTGGTTCTTTATAAAAACCATGTTTTAAAATCTTTATAATATCTAGATTGTATCTGTACATGCGGCCACCATGCTAAATTTATCATGGGCCGCGGTGGCGCAGTGGTTAGAGTGCAGTACTGCAGGTTACTTCCGGCTGCCAGCAGTTTGGCAGATCGAATCTCACCAGGCTCAAGGTTGACTCAGCCTTTCCATCCTTCCGAGGTCAGTAAAATGAGGACCCAGATTGTTGGGGGCAATATGCTGACTTTGTAAACTGCTTAGAGGGCTGTAAAGCACTGTGAAATGGTATATAAGTGCTATTGCTATCCCTTGGCTATTCAATTCCTCTTTGTTTTTCAATGCCCCCTTCTCATTTAAAATATCTTTGTATCTTACAATTTTTCCCATTGTTGTGGCCCGCCAGCGTCCCGTGCCGGTGCTCATGGATCCCGAGGACGATGAGGCAGTTGTGGCACAGTACCATCGGCCCGTGTACCTGGCACCCGAGTCAGAGAGCGAGGAGGCTGAGAGTCAACCAGGGCCTTCTGTACCTCCTGAGGAGCCCATCAGGGCCGAAGAAGAGGAGGAGCCTCTTCTTCTCAATGCTCAGGCACGCAGGGCTGCTAGAAGGCAAGAGTGGCTACTCAGGGGAAGGTCTCCTCGAGAGCAGAGCTGCAGGCTGTGGCCACACCCTTAGACTATTTAAGCCCCAACTGTTAAAGATTAAACATTTAACAAAAAAATAATAAAAAACCTATTCTGCCTTTATTTTGTGTTCAAATTATTACGTTGCTTCTAAGAAGTTATTAGGAGACATTTATGAGTAAAAGAACAGTGTTTGGCAGTTTGTGTGTGCGTATTATTGGTGGCTCGTCGCTGGGGGCAGAACACCCATATCCATCACATTTGGGTATGTTAGTGCCTCCATTGTGGAGAGCCAGACTGGTATTTTCAAATAGTGTTTTTCCTTGATTTTTGCCCATACTGAGAGCAGAGCATTTCTAATGTAATGTCCCTGAAAGTATTTACGTGCTTTGTATTTCTTGTACCATAGAAAGGCATGCCACCTCAGTTGTAAATTGTGTCCCTCCAGTACAAGTAATCGTCTATGTCTCAGTTATCCATTCCTTTAGCCAAGTAAGGGCAGCTGCTTGATAATATAGTTCCCAATTTGGCAACCTGTTCTGACCTAGGCTTCCTGATTAAATAACACGGCACAAACCTCTTTTATTTGTAACAGCTGCTAATTATTTTAATTAGCAGTCATCATAAGTCCAAACAAAGTAAAGCAAGTCCGACTAAAGTCTTTCAAGGAAAGGCAGATAAAAGTCCTAACAAAGTAAAACAAGTCCAACTAAAGTCTTTCAGGGAAAGGCAGATAACACACACGAACCTTGCTCTTCTTTGGCAAACTGCTAAAGACCAATTTGCAGGAAAAACTTGGCAAGTTCAAACAGGAACAAAAACTGAATCCCAGTTGCAATGACGAGAACGAGAGATGAACCGAATTGCTTCCTGCAAGGAACCCTTTCGTGTTCTCCACTTATATAGCCTATGGGAGGGGCCAATTACCCCCAAGCCTTACTCCCGAGTAGTCCTTCTCCTCTGTAACTGTTCTTGCCTTCTGGCAGCTCTGCGCCTACGCGCATTGAGAACAGGCTCCTCCTGTTCCTCTGCCTCGCTCATGTCAGTCTCTGGAGGTTCTGAAGGCGGGACAGACCTCCCCAATGGCCCTGGCTGGATCCCTGCCTCTGGCACCGAGTCTTCTCCAGACTCCAGGCCTGGCCCAGGTTCCTCCCCAGCCTCCTTACTGTCCGACTCTGCTGCCAGCACCGCAGGCCGCTGGCGGACCACAACACAACCTATTGCATTAATTTCAGCCTAATTATTGCCTTTCTACCTTGCCATATAAATTTGGTTACCATTCTATTTAGTTCCTCGAAATATTTCCTTTCTAGCTTTATTGGGATTGTTTGGAACAGGTATAACAGTCTCGGTAAGATATTCATTTTAATAGTGGTTTAATAGTCTTCTATATTTTCAAAATATATAAACTCAAAATAGTCCAAAAGCCTTTATGAGATGAATATTCTAGAAAGCAATGAAGTTCTTGGAAAGTCCCCAGTTCATTTAGTGACCATTCAAAGTTACAACAGCACTGAAAAAAAGTGACTTATGACCATTTTTCACACAACTGTTGCAGCATCCCCATGGTCATGTGATCAAAATCAGATGCTTGGCAACTAACTCATATTTATGACAGTTGCAGTATCCTGGGGTCATGTGATCACCTTTTGTGACCTTCTGACTAGCAAAGTCAATGGGGAAGCCAGATTCACTTAACAACCATCTTACTAACTTAACACCTGCAGTGATTCACTTAACAACTGTAGCAAGAAAGGTTGTAAAATGGGGTAAAATTCACTTAACTGTCTAGCTTAGTAACAGAAATTTTGGGCTCAATTGTGGTCCTAAGTCAAGGACTACCTGTACCTTCTTAACTAAAAAGGGCGTTGGTCTTACCTGAGACCCCTTTTCTCTGGGTGGTGGAGATAGCATCCAGGAATGGGACATACCAAAGCTTGGCAGTCCTCACCGGTGGGCAGTCGTCCGGTCCTGGGCCATGTCCTCCGTGTGCACCCTCTGCAAGACACATCGACCAAATGCTGCCTCAGCCGAGGCAAACGGGAGAAAGGACACAAACAAGGATTCAGACCGTCAAATCTGGGAGGTCCTGTTAATATATATCCAAAGAGTACGTCTAACATCTAGTGTGTGCCATCTTCGTTCCAGACGATGGACAGGGTGCGGGCAGAAATTTGATAGCACTAATTCCTGGGCCCTGTGAAACCAGGTATTTATTTTTGGCATGAATGAGGGGTCTAGTCTGAGGACCACTCTGTCTCGGTGAAATACGCAGAGGTCCTGCCTAACGGACAAGGCCGCCAATTCTGATACCCTCCTGGCCAATGTGACTGCTACTAGAAAGGCCACTTTAAAGGAAAGGTACCGGAGGCAGGCCGACTGCAAAGGTTCTGTTCTGTCCCCAGTGACGAGCCACCAATAATACACACACACAAACTTTCAAACAATCTTCTTTTACTCAGAAGAAAGATCTCCTAATACTGTCTTAGGAGTCGGGGAACACAAAATAAAGTCCAGCTTGTTAATATGTACTCTTAACAGCTGGCCGGAGTCCAATAGATAAGGAACAGCTCTTACGGTCTCTGGCAAAACTCCCAGAACTTGAAAGGCAAGAAACAAGACCCGTCCTGGAACAAATATCCGAGCAGACTGGATTCACAAAGTTCAAGAGAGATATCAAACGGTTGTTTCCTGCGACCAGTCTCCGCGTAGTCAAGGCTTAAATAGTCTAAGGGTGTGGCCACTTAGCCTGCAGCTCTACTCTCGAGGAGACCTCCTCCTGAGTAGCCACTCTTGCCTTCTAGCAGCCCTGCGTGCCTGAGCATTGAGAAGAGGCTCCTCCTCTTCTTCGGCCCTGATGGGCTCAAGAGGTACAGAAGGTCCTGGTTGACTCTCAGCCTCCTCGGTCTCTGCCTTGGGTGCCAGGTACACGGGCCGATGGTACTGTGCCACAACCGCCTCATCGTCCTCCTCGCTCTCTGACTCGGGCGCCAGGTGCATGGGCCGATGGTACCGTGCCACAACCGCCTCATCGTCCTCGGGATCCCTGAGCACCGGCACGGGACGCTGGCGGGCCACAACAGGTTCAAAGGGGGCTCCAGTAAGAACGTTTAGGACCTTTGACAGGTCCCATGTCGGATACCTGTGAACTACTGGAGGTTTGATGTTAATCGCTCTCCAAATAAACCTTCTGACCACCGGATGCTGGGCTAGGGAGTCAAAGGGCCCAATGGTCAGCACCGAAGACAGGGCTGCTACATGTCTTTTGATGGTATTAGGGGCCAAAGCCCTATCTAACCCTTCTTGGAGAAAGTCTAACACCTGAGGTAGGGAGACCTCTGTAGGGGAGATTCATTTCTTGGAGCACCAAGAACAAAAAGATCTCCAGGTAGAGTCATATATGCGGGTGGTGGAAGCCTGCCGTGAGACCCCGGAGAAGTTGTCCCGGCTCAGGATCCTCCGCTCAATCTCCATGCAGTTAGCTGGTACCACTGAGGGTCCGGGTGGTCCAGTGCCCCTTGGGAGAGGGAGATCCTGTCCCGCGGAATTCTCCAGGGTCGAGCCACTGAAAGGCTCATCAGGACCGCAAACCAAGTCCTCCTGGGCAAAAATGGGGCCAGCAGCAGGAGTTCGGCCTTTTCGTCCAACAGTTTCTGGATGACTCTCTGTATAAGCGGGAGGGGAGGGAAGGCGTATAACAACCCCGCTGGCCACGGGCTGTGAAGGGCATCCACTCCCTCTGCCCCCGGAGTCACGAACCTGGTAAAAAAGCGAGGAAGGTGAGTGTTGCCTGGGGTGGCAAACAGGTAGACTGTCGGGCGTCCAAAGCATTCTGCTATCTCCCGAAAGAGGGAGGGGTGCAGTCGCCATTCCGAGTGATCGATGGTAGCTCTACTCAGGTGGTCCGCCCACACATTCGCCACATGTGCTCTGCTCGAATGGACAAGTGGGACTCTGCCCAAAGCCCTAATTGTGCCGCCTCCTCCATCGGGGCGGGATCGGGTTCCGCCCTGATGATTTATGTGGGCTTTGGCCGCCACGTTGTCTGTGAGGACGAGAACTTGTTTGTTGAGTATCGTCCTCTCGAAGCTCAGCAGGGCCAGATGGATTGCTCTGAGCTCGAGCCAGTTTATGTTGTTTTATGTTGGAACCCCACTGTCTCTGCACAACATCCAGAAAAAGTCTGGGAGAGGGAATTACCTCCTTTTCTACTGTGGGTTCAGAAAACAAAGGGTCAGGAGGAACCTGAGCCTCAGACCCCTGATCCTGCATAACCTGGGTGGAACCCAATTTGGTGGCCTTGAAGGCCTTGAATAATAAAGATCTAAACACTGCTGGGCGAAACAGGCCCACAAAGGCAGGTTGGTCAGGGATCAAACCCTCATCATCAGACCATTCTTGTTCTCTAGTTATGTCCTCTGCTAAGACAGAGGAATGGGAAGAAGAGCCCCTAGGATAAATCCCTAGAGGGTAAATATCCCCAATCTCCTGAGGGACCTGTTGGTAATCACCGGGTCTAAGGTGCTCAGAGGCCTCTGGGTAACCTCTACGGTGTAAGGCTTCCTCTATGCCCTGTCTGATGGCATCAGAAATGAAGGCACCTAGGTTGGCTGGGATAGGGGGATCTGCCTGTTCAGATGACCGAAGGCCAGCAGCCATTGGTGTAAAGGTTGCTTCGGCTGTCTCCGACCTGGTTCTGGGAAGATGCTCTGAGGAAGGCTCAGATTCCCCATGCCCTGGCAGGCTTTGAAAAAATTCAGCTACACCCTGCATAATGGAGGCAGAGGTAGATGGAGGGTCCCCTTCGCCATCAGGTGACCATGGCCTGGCATAGTGGTCCTCTGCAGTCACAGGTAACATGGGGGCTGTCACGGCTGAAGCCTGAGAGGGATCTGGGATAGCTACAGGATGGGAGCTGCCTTGATCCTTGGGCGCTTGTCCCCGCTCTCTCCTATGTTCCTCCCTTTGGGCTTTAGTGATGGCCCTAAGGCCTGCTGCCGCCTTTCCTCATCCTTTTTTGAGGCTTTAGATGCCCTTTTTGAATTACCCGTCCTGGGGTTCTGAAGAATGCCTCTTCTGTGCAGCCCTCGCTCCCGAGGGGCCTGCAGCCGAAGGTTGGGAGGCCTGGGCGGTTTGAGTGTTTCCCGCCCTTGGAGGAGCCGAATTCAAAATGGCGTCCGCCATGCGGCTAATGGCCACAAGGCAGTCACACCCAGCCGGGTTCTGCTGCTCTGAAACTCTCTGCAAGAGAGGAATGAGGAATCAGGCTGTGGATGCACCTAACCCCACTTTTTAGGGGAGAAACCTTGGCAATTAGGGTGGATTGAGATAACCACTCATCCCCACGGCCTTGCAGAAGCCTCCAATGGTGCTCAATCGCGCAATGGCCGGCCGCCACAGACAGAGTCTGGAGGGCGCCGCTCCGTAAGAAGCCTCTGCTCCTGGTCCCCGGAGACTCGGCACCACAATTAGCCTGCCAGAAATATAAAACATTCAGGGTCAGCGTTCTGGAGCATAATTGCGGTCGCTGTTGTGGTCCACCAGCGGCCTGTGCAGCTGGTAGCTGATTCGGACAGCGAGGAGGCTGGTGTGGTGATGAAGAGGAGGAGGAGGAGTCTGTCATCAATGCACGCGTGCGCAGAGCTGCCAAAAGGCAGGACTGGCTCCTGAGAAGGACTACTCAGGAGTAAGGCTTGGGGCTAATTGGCCACTCCCATAGCCTGTTTAAGGGATGACAACGCTTAACCAATTTACAGGAAACAACTTCGTTCATTCCACATCTTGTGCTTCGACACTCCTGTTTCAGCTCTTGTTTTAAAAGGCGTCATTTTTCCTGCAAATTGCTTCTGGGCATTCTGCCAACCTCAGTAAGTTTGTGTGCTGTTATCAGACAGACTCTTCGTCGGAATCTTGGTTTCGTTTTGCTTGGACTATTGCCAGCTGTTAAGAAAGTAATTAACAGCTGTTGCACCGAAAAGACTGATTTATCATTTCATTGACTTTAGAACAGCTGCTAAGACAGTTAATTAGTAGTTTGTTACTATTAAACAAGGTTTGTTTGTTACGCTGTTGTGCTGTGTTCCGTGGTTCGGCAGCTGGGTCAGAACAGTCGCTGCCCAGTTCCGCTGCCCCCACGCAGTCGGAAAAACCGTCATGCGGTTTTTGGCAGACTCGGGCCGAAGCCCTTCACGCCGGAACAGCCAAATAGTCGAATCGCCGCCACGTGGCCTTCGGCAGACTCAGGCCGAAGCCCTTCACACCGGAAAAGACTTCCGAGATAATTGCCATCTCGCGGCCTTCGGCGGGCTTGGGCCGAAGCCCTTCACGCTGGAATCGATAAACTGTAAGAAATTCACCGCAACGCGGCTCTCAGCGGCTCGTGTGCACGCTGGAATATAAAAATCGTTTCTTTTGCTTCTGTTTTTTTAAATTTGCCAATCGGATTGTTAGTGAAGATAGAAACCAGGAATGGGAACTCACAATTCACGTCTAGTCCTTGAGATCGACTGAGTCTAAAAGCGGGGAGTACGACCGGAGGAGGCGTGTCGTTAAGCTTGCAGACTCAGTCCAATGAGAGGACAGACAGAGTTAACCCATTCCTGGATGCTATCTCCACTCACCAAGGAGAATACACAGAATAGCAGGCAAGCAGTTGATCTCTCTTTCAAATACTATAAACTCTGATCCAAATCTGAGACTGCATGATCAATTGGACTAATTATAATAATCAAGAATTTGAACAAGATGAGATTTGAGTATTATTTTCCTTTTCCAAAAAGTATATTATTTCTTATTGGCTTTAAGTATTAATATTTTTAAAAATGGAATTCTATTAAATTCTTACAGTCTTTATGTACATTTCCAGAGCTTCCTGCAGTCTGTGAAGTGACACTGTAAGAAAGTCTTTTATCAAGACTTATTTCAATTACTTCCTTCTCCATGATACACCAAAGGTTTGTGCTAAAGAGATGGAATGCAGTCAGGAAATGCACAGCCTTTCTCTACAGTTTCATCTTCTCATGGCATTTCCCATTTCAGTATGTAGAAATGGATGGGTAGGGTTACAGTGTCTACTCTTGATGTTCACCTATCTTTGAAACTGGGAATTACTCTAGTGTGATTGTACTTTTCAAAAGCTCTATACGTTGTACTGATAAAAAGAAATGTGTTTTACTTCCAGCAGGGATGTCACATTCCTTCCAACCAAAAATGCTATTGGTCAGGATGGAAGGTGTGTAAGCTATATGAAAAGAAAGATGTAAAAGATTTCCCTAGTTTCCATTTCCTCATCTGCTTCAGGAATGGGGAAGAAAAGCTCAGAGAGGATTTCTTATTTACATTTTCCTCTCCTTAACCCCGCTTCAAAATGCCTGCTTTATAACAAAAATGCAGCCGAACAGCATTACAACAGGGCACATGCATTGACAAAACTTCCTTCTCCCAATATAGCGCTACAAAAACAGCATTTTTAGTCTATTTCCCCCTTTTTTGGCGTCAAATATATCCTTTTATTATGAATGACTTTCTTCCATGTTTTGCTGTCTCTCTTCTCCACTAAAACCCATCTGTTACCCTAAATTTCTCCATTAAACGTACTTTCCCACCACTGAAACCATACACTTTTAAATGTGCACTGAAGTTATTACTGAAAAAGCAATCTGTTCCATTACTCATATAGCAAAAACCAAACCCCCAAAATGTAGTTCAAGTAGGCTGGATATAGAGACATCAAGACAATCCAAGTTAAGTATTTCAATCTCTATAAAAATAATGGGAAATTAAGTCAAATGTTTGCAATTTATTTCCAAAATAATGACTGCTACCGTGTTTCCCCGAAAATAAGACATGTCCCCATAATAAGCCCAATCAGGCTTTTCAGAGCATGTGCTGAAATAAGCCCCCCCCCCCGCCCCAACTACTTAAACGCATGCGCAGCCGGTCCCCATTTCCACTGGTTGCTTTACATGAGGTGAGGCGAGGCCAAAGGGGGGGCAAGCCACACGCACCCTACACGCCCTTACTGTACCTACCAGTAGGGCTGATGACCGCACAAAATGAGCGGCAGGCCAGCGACGCACCTCGCGATCAATGGCAAGGAGTGGGTTGCAAGGCGCGTTGCTGGCCTGCCGCTCATTTCGCGCCCCACTCCTTGCCGCTGCAAAATGAGCGGCAGGCCAGCGACGCGCCTCGCAAACCACTCCTTGCCGTGGATCATGAGGCACGTCGCTGGCCTGACTCTCATTTCCCGCACCACGGCTTGCCACGGCAAAATGAGCGGCAGGTCAGTGACGTGCCTCGCGACTCACTCCTTGCCGTGGATTGCGAGGCATGTCGCTGGCCTGCCTCTCATTTCGCACCCCACTGCTTGCCACGGCAAAATGAGCGGCAGGCCAGCGACGCGCCTCGCGATCCACAGCAAGGAGTTGCTGGCCCGCCCCTCATTTTGCCGCGGCAACACGTCCCGACCCAATGGCAACAGCAGCCCGCCATCTGTTTATCGAGAGGGGTGGCAGGTGGGGCGGGGGAGAAGCGAGATGAGCGTCCTACCGTACCTGAGACTTGCAGCTCCGTCGGGTTCCTTGCCGTTGTGTCCAGGGAAGCACGTTGCAAAAAAAAACCTCAAGCAAGGTTTTTCGCTCCACGGCCCACCTGCCACCCCCCTGTATACCAGTAAAAGATGCCAGAAATAAGTCTTTGTGAGACTCAAAACAAATGAGAGAATGGGGAGAAAGGAAGAGAAAGGAAGAGAAGAAAGAGAAGAGAAGGAAGAGAAGAAAGGAAAGGAAAAGGAAGAGAAGAAAGGAAGAGAAGAAAAGGAAAAGGAAAAGGAAAAGGGGAAGGGGAAAGGGAAGAAGGAGAAGGAGGAAAAGGAGGAAAAGGAAAAGGAAAAGGAGGAAAAGGAAAAGGAGGAAAAGGAAAAGGAGGAAAAGGGAAAGGGGGAAAAGGGAAAGGGGAAAAGGGAAAGAGGGAAAAAAGGGAAAGGGGGAAAAGGGAAAGGGAAAAAAGGGAAAGGGGGAAAAGGGAAAGGGGGAAAAGGGAAAGGGGGAAAAGGGAAAGGGGGAAAAGGGAAAGGGGGAAAAGGGAAAGGGGGGAAAGGGAAAGGGGGAAAAGGAAAAGGAGGAAAAGGAAAAGGAAAAGGAGGAAAAGGAAAAGGAAAAGGGAAAAGAAAAGGGAGAGGAAAAGAGAAACAGAAAACAGGGAGAATGGGGAGAAAGGAAAGAAAGAAAGGGAGAGGAAAAGAGAAACAGAAAACAGGGAGGGAGGGAAAGAGAGACCCATTTGCCACACACAGGGAAACCACAATCGCAAACCCTGAACCCACACACAGGGAAACCACAATCGCAAACCCTAAACCCACACACAGGGAAACCACAATGCCAAATCCCAACCACCACACCCCCAGGGTTTTGGATTAATGGATTTAATGATCTAAAATGACTTTTATTTTGACCCCCAGACAAGATGAGTTCAAAAAGAAAGAGCTACTCCATGGAATTCAAGAAAGGAATCGTGGAGGATTCCCAGGGCAAGAATCTGGCAGCTTTCTGCAAAGAGAAGATGTTGGATCTCCGTATGGTCAGAAAATGGAGAGTAGAGTACGAGGCCCTCAGTCAACAGGTGCAGAAGGGAAATGGCAAGAAGCGCAAGTGTGGATCAGGTCGGCAACCATTATTTCCTGAACTTGAAGACAGCAACTCTGAATGGATCGCTGACAGGAGAGCAAAGGCTATGGTTGTACGCAGGGCTGATATTCAAGCATTTGCCCTTGAAATGGCACCACAATTACAAATTCCAGAGGAACAATTCAAAGCCTCTAAACATTGGCTAGATAACTTCCTACAGCGTCATGAACTGTCTCTGAGGAGATCCACCTCGCTTTTCAAGCTGGAGGATGGTGAACTTGTAAAACGGGCAGTTGCTTGCAAGGCATTCGTTGATGGGATTGACTTTGGCAAGTACCAGCTATCGAACATTATCGCAATGGACGAAACAGCAGTCTTTATGGGCCAAGGGGCTCAAACCACCATTGACCAGAGGGGTGCCACGTCCATTTACATATCCTCCACAGGATACGAAAGCACTCGTGTGACGTGCATTTTGGCCATCCGGCTGGATGGGACCAAAGTCCCACCCCTATTGATAGGCAAGGG
>QLTV01003503.1:3957-35584 GCA_003457575.1 Thermophis baileyi
CAGAGTCCAGACTAATTAAATAAGGAAACATAGGTTGTCTAGGGAAATTCATGTTAAATTTACTAAAAAATATATAAGAGATGAGATTTATAAAATTACAAGGACTGGACAAATAAATTACAAAGGAAAGAACATCATAGTACTCAAACAGATCCCGAAAAGAATAAGAGAAAAAAGAAGGGACTTTCAATACCTCACAACTAAACTAATAAGAAGAGAAATAACATTTAGATGGCTAGTTCCAGAAGGACTCCTGATCACATGGAAGGAGAAAAAGATAAGAATAGATACAATAGAGAAAGCAGATCAATTTATTGAGCAATATTTAGAACCCGAAGGAGAAAGTAGTATAGAATTGGAAACACAAAGTCAAGAAGAGCAAAATACAGAAGAGAAAGAGAAGTTAGAGAAAGAAAAAGAACAAAATAGGAACCAAATAGAGACTCGGAACATGAGAATAACAAGAGCAACAGCTAGACAATAAGATGGAACATTTAGTTAAAATCCTATCAGTCAATATAAATGTAATAAATTCGCCAATCAAAAGACAAACTTTCAATAAATTGCAAAAACAAAATTTAGATATAATATGTTTGCAGGAGGTACACGTCAAAAAGGATCACATCAAACTATTAGATGCACCAAAGCTAGGGAAATTGTTTACATAGCAATAGCACTTAGACTTATATACCGCTTTACAGTGCTTTACAGCCCTCTCTAAGTGGTTTACAGAGTTAGCATATTGCCCCCAACAACCTGGGTCCTCATTTTACCCACCTCGGAAGGATGGAAGGCTGAGTCAACCTTGAGCCGGTGAGATTTGAACCGCTGAACTGCAGGTAGCAGTCAGCTGAAGTAGCCTGCAGTGCTGCACTCTAACCACTGCGCCACCTCGGCTCTAAATTGGATCATTGGATGATTCCAAAAAATCATCATTGGATGATTCCAAAAAAAGGGGAATTGCAGTATATGTTAAAAATTGGCTACAACCAAAACAAATATACCAGGATAAAGAAGGCAGAACACTCATAATAGAGATTTCAATAAACCAGAAGAAAATAATACTCATAACAATATACACCCCCAATAGTAAGCAAAAGGAATACTATAAGGAATTACATGAACAAGTAATTAAATTAGAAAAAGAAAATATTTGCATAGTGGGGGACTTTAATGCAGTATCGGATATAAAATTGGATTACAAATCAGTGAATAAAAAACATTATGAAAGAAAGACTCTACCTGGTAATTTTTTTGAGCTGGTTAGGGAATTTAATCTCAGAGATGCCTGGAGAGAAAATCACCCCAATGAAAATCAGTATACATATCATTCTACTCCACAGAACTCCTGGTCAAGAATAGATATGGTTTGGACAGATATAGCAACACTGAATAATATGCAAGAAATTGAAATAAAACCAAATATATGGGCTGACAATAATCCCATAATATTTACAATAAAAGGGAGGAAAAGGGGGAATAAGAGATGGATCATGAATCAGGCCATAATAAAAGAAAAAAATTATATTGATTACATGGAAAAAGAGTTATTTTTCTTCATGAAAGAGAACTGGAATGATGAGACCACAATCCAGAATTTGTGGGACACCACAAAAGCTTATATTAGAGGTCTAACCACAACATATACTATAAGTAGAAACAAAAATAAAAACAAACAAATTAATGAATTGCAAAAAAAGATTGGAGAATTAGAATATAAACAATGAATGGAACCATTAAATGATAGAATTAGAGAAGAAAAAGATATAGTTAAACATAGAATCAATATATTAACACAGGAGGATTTGGCGCAGAAAATTAAAATATCAAAACAGAATTATTTCGAATATGCCAACAAGTCAGGTAGGTGGTTAGCCTATAAATTAAGAAAGGAAAAAGAAGAAAAATACATACAACAATTAAAAGATGAGAATGGAAATATAATAGTAACAATAGAGGAGAAAAAACATATAGTACTTAAATATTTCAGTGAATTATATAAAAAAGAGGAAGCAAGGGAGGAGGAGATACAAGCATACTTGCAACAAACAAATATTACACCAATAATAGATTCGGATAGAAATATATTAGATGAAGAAATAACACTCCCAGAGCTAGAGAAAGCCATACAAAAACAAAAAAAAAATAAAACAACAGGACCAGATGGTATACCAGCAGAGTGCTATAAGGAGTTACAGAACTCACTGAAACAATTATTATTAATAACATATAATGAGGTTTTAAACAAAGGGGAAATTCCTAAAACTTGGGCAGAGTCAACAATAACATTGATTCCTAAAGATAAAACGGGTAATCAAAAGATACAAAATTACAGGCCAATCTCGCTGCTGAATGTGGACTATAAGATCTTCGCAACAATAATGGCTGAAAGATTAAAAAATATAATCAACAAAATTATTCACTCAGATCAAAATGGTTTCCTTCCGAATAGACATATTAAAAACAATACGAGAACGATCATGGACATATTAGAGTACTATGAAGTAAACCCAGGAAAATCTGTAGCTCTCATGTTCCTCGACGCACAAAAGGCCTTTGATAATTTAAATTGGGACTTTCTTATAAAAAAATTAGAGATGACGAATTTTGGCCCCAAATATATTAGAATGATTAGAACAATATACTCGAGACAAACAGTTAAGATAAATCAAGATATAACAGACGAATTTAATATTCAAAAAGGAGTCCGACAAGGATGTCCATTGTCCCCCTTGTTATTTATATTTACCCTAGAAACGTTATTACAGCAAATAAGGCAAAATCCAGATATTGAAGGACTTAAAATTAGAGAACAAGAATATAAACGCCAAGCCTTTGTGGACGACATGGTTTTTAATATAGAAAATCCATTGGAGACAGAACCAAAATTATTAGAAGAAATAAATAAATTTGGAAAGGTAGCAGGCTTAAAAATTAATAAAAAGAAAACTAAAATAATAACTAAAAACTTACCAAATAAACAAATTCAGGAACTAGAAGATAAATTGGAAATCCAAGTCGTAAAAAAATCAAATATCTAGGAATAATATTAACAGCTAAATGTTAACGATTAAGAATGATAATTATATAGAATTAAGTAAACAAATAGAAAAAGACCTGGAAAAATGGAACAAACTACCTATTTCGTTGATAGGGAGAATATCTGCTATTAAGATGTCAATATTACCAAAAATATTGTACATGTTCCAAACTATTCTAATTAAACTAGATAGAAAATATTTCAAAAATTTAAATAGGATGATATCGAAATTCGTTTGGGCAGGGAAAAAGCCAAGAATTAGATTAAAATACCTACAGGATAATAGGAAACAAGGGGGCTTTGGACTTCCGGATTGGGAAGCATACTATCAAGCAGCAGTACTCCAATGGATAACGGATTGGATACAAATTAGTAATAAAAGGATATTAAAACATGAGCGAGGGACATGATCTACAGATTGGATGGCATGGCTTTCTATGGGACGAAAAATATAAAACACACTCTTACTTTCAAAACCACAAAATTAGAGAATCATTAAACAAAGTATGGGCCAAAATAAAACATCAACACTATAAAGAAATTCCGATTTGGTTTTCCAGTATGGAAGCAATTACCTATCCCACTACAACAGATATACATAAAATGGTTAAATATATGGAAATTTTGGACGAACAAGGAAACCTAAAAGATATTGAAACCTTGAACCAACAAGGAATTAAAATAGACTGGTGGCCATATTATCAAATTGGATCCAGATTAAAAGAGGATAACAATAAATTTGGAATAGCGAAAAAGAAATCAGAATTGGATAAAATTTTATTGGGGCAAGGAAAAAAATGATAACAAAAATTTATAAATTTTTATTAAATTATAAAATGGAAGAAGAAATTGTTAAGGGTAATATGATCAGTTTGGCCAAAAATTTTGGATATAGCATAAATTTGGAACAGTGGGATAAAATTTGGATTAGAAACTATAAATTAACTAAATCAGTTTCTTATAAGGAATATATATACAAAATGTATTACAGATGGCACCTACCACCAGCGAGATTGGCCAAAATGTATCAAAATATGAATCCTAGATGTTGGAAATGCCAACATAAAAATGGAACATACTATCACATGTGGTGGACCTGCCCAAAAATTAAAACATTCTGGCAAAAAATACGAAACTGGTTAGAAGAAATAACAGCACAAAAGATAAGTATCAAACCGGAAGCATTTTTATTAGGGATACTGGAACAGAGGATAGAAAGAAAGTATTGGTATATTATAATACACATTCTGACAGCGGCAAGAATATGCCTGGCACAATATTGAAAACAAGGAGATGTACCGACTGAAAATATAATTATTAGAAAAATGTTAGAATGTGCAGAATTAGATAAGCTGACAATGGAGTTAAATCAGAAAGAGGATTCGGAGTTTTTTGAAATTTGGAATATATTTTATAATTGGCTGGAAAGGAGGAAAGGAAAAAAAAATATTGATTGATGTTTAATCTAGGAATTTAAATAAGATTATATAAGTTTAGCTATTATAAATGTATATATAGTATTTACTAAGAATATAAAAAGTTATGCATAGTTATACAGTTATATATCAGCAAAAATGTACTGTTAAGACATGCTCCGTAAAATCACCCAAGAGGGTTATATGTATATTTGTAAATGTATTGTTTTGTTTTGTTTGATGTTTGTTCGTCATTTTTTTAATGTTTATATTCAAATAAAAATTATTTAAAAAAAGAAAAAGAAAAAGAAAATACCAGTCAGGTTCTCTACGATGGAGGCATTGATACATGCAAATGTGGTTGATACGGAGAAAATCATAAGATATAACGGTATTTTGAATGAGAAAGGGGAATTGAAAAGTAAAGAGGAACTGAATAGTCAAGGGATAGATTTAGCATGGTGGCTGCAGGTACAAATACCATCAAGATATTAAAAAAATGTTAAATTATATGGTTTTTATAAAGAACCAACAGAATTGGACCAGATTCTAACAGGAACTGATGAGAAATTAATTTACAAAATTTACACTTATTGAGTATTAGAATGGAAGAAGAGCAAGTAAAAGAAACAATGATAGTGTGTGCTAAAAGCTTTGGTTATTCTATAGAATTGGATAAATGGCAAAAGTTGTGGGATCGAAATTATAAATTAACAATGTCTACTTCATACAAAGAAAATTTATATAAAATGTTCTACAGATGGCACTTTCCACCAGCAAGACTAGCCAAGATGTATAAAGATATGTCAGCTAAATGTTGGAAGTGTAATCAGACCCCAGGCTGGTACTACCACATGTGATGGACGTGCCCAAAAGCAAAAACATATTACCGTATTTTTCGGACTATAAGACGCACCAAGATTTCGAAGAGGTAAGAAAAGTTTTTGTCCTCCCCGCCCCTCAGGAGCACTCTGCAGGCCTCCCAAACCCTCTGTGCGCCCCGTTAACCCGTTTTTGCAAAAAACGGGTTGCGCCGAGGGTTTGGGAGGTCTGCAGAGTGCTTCTGGGGGCTGGGGGAAGGGAAAAACACCCCCGTTTTTGCGAAAACGAAGGTGTTTTTGCCTTCCCCAAGCCCCCAGGAGCACTCTGCAGGCCTCCCAAACCCTCTGCGCACCGTTTTTGTGAAAAACGGGCCCATTTTTCGCAAAAATGGGATGCGGGGGCGGGGCTTCGGGAGGCAAAAAATGGCTGTATTCGGTGTATAAGACACACCAACATTTTCACCCTCTTTTAGGGGGGGGAAAGGTGCGTCTTATACTCTGAAAAATACAGTAGACAAAAATACATATTTGGATAGAAAAAATGATAAAGGAACATGTAGATTTAAAACCAGAAATATTTCTATTGGGTATCAAACCAGAAAAATATAATGAAGGGACTATGTATTTAATATTACATGTGTTAACAGCAGCCAGAATTGTATTTGCACAACACTGGAAAGGTGTGGCGATCACCACAGATGAGAAGATAATAAAAAAAATACTAGAATGTGCAGAAATGGATAGATTAACACTTGAAATTAAAGAGAAGGAAGATACGGAATATTTTGAAACATGGGGTTCGTTTTATCTATGGTTAAATAACAGGAACAGAAGTTAGAACATTTAAAATTATAAGAGAAGGATTAATTTTACCATGAGGGTTTATTATGTTTATTATCAATATGATTTAGTATTAACAATTATTAATATTATGTTGAGAAAATACTATCATGATCACTACTAATGAACATTATGATGATTATGACTATTGCTCAAACTAACTGTAACCAGACAACACAGTTTATATAAACATTGAAATTGTTTCTCTTTCTTTATATAGTAAAAATAAAAAAATTATTTGGAAAAAAAAAACCAGCAGGCATTTTAGAGATGGTGTCAACATTACTGTCAGACAGGGGGCCACAGTTCCAATCCCAGTTTTGTAAGGCCATTCAGTACAGATGCAGATGTCAAACACTGGATTGATAAAGCCTCAGCAGTAGTATGTGGTCAAATCTAATAATAGATAAGACGACCAAGTTACAGCTTTATAAGACAATAGTTGTATCAACAGTGATCTATGTTAGTGAAACATGGGCAATAACAGCATGCACAGCACAAAAGCTGTGCGTGTTCCATTAACGTTGCCTATGGACAATTCTGGGTATCACATATGCGACCATGTCACCAATAAGGAAATTTTGCAGCGGAGTGAATCCAGGAAGTTACAGGCCATTGTGAACGAATGTCGAATCTGCCTTTACTTGCTACAATATCGCTGTCCCAAAAAACCACTGTATAATGGGAACCACCAGAGAGAAAACACAGGCGAAGTTGACCATGCAAAATTTGGTGTCAGGGTTCCGACGGATGCCCTAATTATTTCATGAGCCTCAAGCCAAGCTTCAAAAGAATTCCAGTTATTTATTAGGAACTTCATGTTGGCACGTTCCAGGTGAAGCCAACTCTGACCCCACATAATTTACAGCCCAGGCTTGACCTGGTTTCCCCCCTCCCCCCAGGGTGTGTCATCAGTCACATTCACCAACGGAGCAATTTCACGGGTTGTAGGGATCACTCCCCTCCGGCCACTGTGGGTAAACCTGGGAGACAGCCTTGACAGAGGTATGTCTGGAATGTGCTTTTGTTTTTGGCTGCCGTGCTGCTTCGCCGTAGCTGCAAGTTCGTTTTCCCATCCCCCTTGCCTATGGCAACTCGAGAGCAAGCCAGGGATGCTTTGCGAGCTGACATTCGGCTCCCCTCACTTCCTGAAGGCAACCTGTGCAAAGCAAAAACAATTTGAATACAGGTATAGATTTTAGGGTTGCGATTCTCCCCCCCCCAGGCTTGTTTGGGTTGTCTGCGTGGAATTTTGCAATGAGGCGGTCAGCCTGGATATTCCTACTGTTTACCCAAGATGCTTCTGATAAGGGGTAGCCCTTCCACTTGATTAAGTATTGGAGTTTTCTCCTGTGCCACCTCGAATCGAGGATTTGCTGCACCTCATAATGGGTTTGGCTCCCTATGACCACAGGGTTCAGGGGCTCATGGGGTAGTGGCCTCAGGGTCGATCCGACCACGGGTTTTAAGAGGCTGCTATGGAATACCGGGTGTATCTTCCCTAGCAGTCGGGACAATTTTAATTGCACCGTGACCGGGTTGATGATCTTTACTATGGGGAATGGTCTCATAAACTTTGGCCCGAGTTTCTTGCTAGGGAGTTTTAACCTCAAGTATTTTGTGGAGAGGTAGACCTTCTCCCCCAATTGGAGTGGCCATTGCGGAGCTCGGTGTTTGTCTGCCTGTTTCTAATAGGTTTGCGCTGCTTTAGTTAGTGCTTTCTTGACATTCTCCCAGGTTGCTTTCAGCGTTGACAGCCAGTCTGTCAAGCTGACTGAGGATGGGGGGGGGGTCCCTTGGATATTCTGGCATTGGGACGAAGTCCATGCTGCTCACTACTTTGAACGGAGTTAGTCCTGTGTTACTGTGAATAGCATTATTAAACGCGACCTCAGCGAAAGGCAGGAGGTCCGCCCAATTGGACTGCTGATAGTTCACGTAACACCTTAGGTACTGTTCTACCATGGCATTCAGTCTCTCTCCCCTCCCATTGGTGCTCAGATGAAAGGCCGAGCTAAGGCCCTGGGAGGACCCAATAGACCGCAGGAACTCCCTCCAGAACTTAGGCGTGAACTGGACCCCTCTGTCTGAGATAATTCTTTGTGGCACTCCATGCAGGCGGTAGATGTGCTTCAGGAACAGTTTGGCCAGCTGGTGGGCCAAGGGTAGTCCGCTGCAGGGTATGAAGTGTGCCTACTTGGAGAATAAGTCTATTACAGTCCAGTTCACCGCGTTCCCCCCACTTTTTGGCAACTCCACTATAAAGTCCATTGCGATTTCCTCCCATGGCGTTGGCTCTGCTACCGGTTGCAGCAGTCTGGAGGGTTTTCCTGGTCATTTTTTCATTGTGGCGCAGATGGTGCAACTTTTCACATAACTGTCCACGTCTTTCTTTATGCCGGGCCACCAGAATTGCTTCCGTGCTAAGTGTAAAGTCTTTAGGAACCCGAAGTGGCCTGCCGGTTTGACGTCGTGGCTCCTCTGGAGGATTAGGGTGCATAGGGATTCTGGGACGTAGAGTTTCATCCCCTTCCACACTAGGGTCATCTCTTTTTGTCAAGATGTGTTGGTTGTCACGGAACCAGAGGTCAGTTAGCAGTTCGGTTTTGAGTTTCATGGTTAGATCGCTTGGAAGTTGATCTTGCCGGTTGCGGCGTTGTCATCTGGTGGTCACTTGGGCTGCTGTTTGGGTAGGGGGGACGATGGCATCTACTACCTCCTCCCATTCGCATTTGTACTGGGGCATGTGGGAGATGGAGTCAGCTAGAAAGTTCCTCCCCCCTGGGATGTGCTTTAGCACGAAGTCGAACCGGTTGAAGTATTGAGCCCAGCGTATTGTTTTCGTGAGATCCTAAGGGCCTCCAGATTTTTGTGGTCAGTCCAGACTTTGAACGGTCTCTGCCCCCCTTCCAGCAGGTGGCGCCAGGTTAGCAGTGCCCATCTCACCGCAAAAGCCTCTTTTTCCCATGCAGCCCATCGCCTCTCTGTGTCCGTGAGTTTGGGGGAGGTGTAGGCGCAGGGCTGTAGGTTTCCTTGGCTATTTCTTTGGAGTAGCACTGCTTCCACTGCCACGTCGCTGGCATCTGCTTGGATAACGAAGGGTTGTTTGGGGTCAGGATGCTTCAGCACCGGTTCCTTTGCAAACAGTTCTTTTAGTGTTTCAAATGCCTTTTGGCAGGTTAGGTCCCACTGTAGGGGTTATCCTGGGCGGGGTTTCGTCCCTGGGCCCCCTGTCTTTAGGAGGTCCGTCATGGCTTTGGCAATTTTCGCGAAGGAGGGGATGAATAGCCTGTAGAAATTTGCAAACTCTAGGAAGCTTTGTAGCTGTCTGCGGGTGCGAGGGGGCTGCCAGCATAGGACGGCTTGTACTTTGGCTGGGTCCATCTCTATGCCCTCATTTGACACTCGGGTAGTCTAGCCGTGGGCGGTGAAATTCGCATTTTGATAGCTTGACGTACAGGTTGGCCGCCAGAAGTTTTTCCAGTACCTGGCAGACTAGGGGTATGTGGTCATTCATGGTCTCAGTGTAGATGAGGATGTCGTACAGGTAGACGAGGACCTCTTATAGAGGTGCTCGTGCAGCACCTTGTTTATTAACTGCATGAACACCGCTGGGCCCCCCTGCAGTCCGAAAGGCATGACTTTGAATTGGAAGCTCCCTAGGGGGCAGTTGAATGCTGTTTTCCATTCATCTCCCTCCCTGATGCGGACTCGGTAGTATGCTTCTCTGAGGTCTAATTTGGTAAAGACTTTTACCTTGGCTAGGTGAGATAGCATGTCTTTCATGAGAGGGAGGGGGTATAGTTGTGTATGCATACAGTTTATACCCCTAAAGTCAACTCATAATCTCATAGTTCTATCTTTTTTTTCTTTGAAAAAGGACTGGAGCTGCGACCCGTGGCTTGGCTGGCTCGATGAACCCCCTTGCTAGGTTTTTGTCTATGTATTTGCGCATTTCTTGCATTTCCTGGGGCGTCGTGGCGTAGTTTGGGTTTGGGTAGTTTTGCCCCGGGGATGATTTCAATGGCACAGTCTGTCTCACGGTGGGGAGGTAGGACGTCGCACTCGGCCCCTGTTGTGGCCCGCCAGCAGCCAGCAGAGCTGGCAGCAGATTCGGACAGTGAGGTGGTTGGGGAGGAACATGGGCCAGTCCTGGAGTCTGTGGAAGGCTCGGATGAGGGCTCTGTGTCGGAGGCAGAGAGGGGGCCAAGGCCATCTGGTAGTTATCAGCTGCCTCCGGAGTCAGACATCAGCGAGACAGAGGAACAGCTGGAGCCTGTTCCCAGTGTGTGCATGCGCAGAGCTGCCAGAAGACAAGAACAATTAAGAAAGCAGGGTCGACTTGGGAGTAAGGCCACACCTTGGAGATGATTGGCCCCTCCCATAGGACATAAAAGAGGAGCGAACGGGACGTGGGCTTTTGCAGGAAGCAATTAGTTCATTTGGTCATTTCAAGATTGGAAAGTTCTGTTTGTGACTCTAATAGACTCTGTGCCAAGTTTTGCCTTGCCCTGCGTTTGGAAATTAGTTCTCTGGCAACATTCCAAGTGAGATAAGGTGGGTGTTAATAAACATTTCTCTGAAAGACTGTTTGCCAAGCCTTGCGGACTGTGAATGAAAGGAATTCACAGTCGTGTAAATAAAAGAGGTTTTGCCAGGAGTAAGACTTTGCTTCATGCTTTCTAAGGAAGCCTAGGTCAGAACAGCCTCACTGAATACTTCCGCGAGGTCCTGATATTCTCTCGGGATCTGTTCGGCCTCTGGGATTTTGTCGGAGGTGGCTGCCAGTTGTTCTGGTGGGCCCTTTGCAAGAGTTCCCTGCGTGGGCGGTGCGTCTATTTGCTAGTGTGGAGGGGGTTGGGGTCCTCTTGCTATCCTCAGCCTTCGGCTGCCCCCTTGCCACCAGATGGTCGGGCCCCACTTGTCTAGCCAGGAGAGTCCCACTATGACCACATCTGTCATTTTGGGGGCTATTACAAATCTAATTGCTTCCCAGTGATTTGCTAGCTCTAGCTTCACTGGTTCGGCCAGGTGGGTGGCATAGGCTCCCCCCAATAGGGACCCATCGACCTGTTTGAACCTGATCGGGTGGGCCAGTCTTTTCGCTACAATCCCCAGTTTCAGGACCGTGGTTAGGTTGCTCAAGCATGTAGTGCAGCCTGAGTCTATTAGGGCTTGAAAAGTCCCCTGGATTCCTGTTTTTGGGGCTGTGGGGCGTATTAGGAAGACGAAAGGGTGGACCGGTTCACTCACCATTGGGTCGTTTTGGCCCTTGTCCTTGCTGTCGTAGGAATCCGGCAACTGGTCGTCGTTGGCTGGAGTCCCCCCCCTTCGGCTGGGTGGGGAGGGACCTCTGCAGCCTGGAGGGCTTTTTGGGACGTGTCAGTAGCACCCCTGGGGCCTCGTTCTGGTCATGCCCTGGGTGGTGGCTCTGGCTTTGGTTTCGGGGCTGGGGTCGCGCATGCTGATGCCATGTGGCCTATCCTTCCGCATCTGTAGCATTTCATCTGGCTTCGTGGGAGAGTTGGTTTTGGGGCCAGCTGTGGTGCTGTGGCTTCCCGCCGGCTGGATGGACTCTGGTCTGGTTGACCTCTCTCTTTGGTGTCCGGTTGCTTTCTCATGTCCTTGGGGCGCAATCTGCCGTCGACTTTTATGGCTACTCAGAACCACTCAGAGAGTCAGTTCGGGATGTCCCGATAGGGCAATTTGCTTATCCAGTCTTGTTCTGAAAAAATGAACTAACAGCCGGTCCGGCTTCCCCATGACTCTCCTGAACTCACGGATGTGTTCCTTAATGGGTCGCCCTCTCTGCTTTAGGTTTCTGAGCTCATCTTCCGCGTACAGATCCTCCTCCACTTCCTCAAATCTGGCTTATAGCTGTCGTAGGAAGTCATCTACCTCTTGCAGTTGGGGGGCTCTCCTCTTGTGGAGGGCTGCTAGCCATTCCCTTGCTTCTCCCTCTAGCCCCTCGGCAATGGTATTCACCATGGCTCTGTGGGATGGGTAGAGGTGTCCGTAGTGCTCTAGGTGGATCTCAGCGGAGTCAAGGAATAGAGCCAGCTGATCTGAGTCTCCATCGAATTTCCCCGAATCGGGGCAGCTCGTTCAGCCCTGCTCCTCCCTCCTCATGTTGGCCCCTGTAAGCCTGCACTTGATGTGGCTGGCCATCTTCCTCAGCTCTAGTTCGTAGAGGGGGGGCTGTCTGCCTTGGGCAGCTTGCCTGTTGCGTGGAGGAGGCACTGGCTGCAGCCTTGGGCTCCTTCTCCTTCTGGTGGGTGGAGAAGGGGAGCTGCGTTCCCATCTGCGTCTCCTCACTTCAAAGGGCTCAGCTGCAACTTCCCTTTCTTTTGGGCGGCATGACGGCCCCTCATCACGAAGGGTGGCCTGGTCAAATTCCTCCCTCAGTTGCTCTCCCCAAGGGTTCCGTCAGGGGCTTTGGGAGCCTGGCCTGTGCCCAGTCCCATATCTATTCCACTCTACCTAGCTCGCTCAGGGGCATACCCCCTTCTGGGCACTAGGATGGGGGAACTTGACCTCAGCTGCTTTTTGCTTTGCTTTGGTCTTTGGTTTTGTTTTGTTTTTTTGCTTTTGCTTTTGCTTTTTTCCCTTTTTGCTTTGGTCGCTGGGGCGGGCGTCTCGGCTTTGATGGTCAGGGAGGGCTGCACTCCGGTTGCGATTGGGCTGCTGGGTCCTGGAAGTCCCTAGTTGGAGGCAAGTTCTGTCTCTTTCTGGGTCGCCTGGAGCAGGCTCTCTTCGGATAGTCTGCCCTCTGCTATGGTAGCCTGAGTTTCTCTCCACGCACCCCAGGGGTTGGGGAGCGACTGGAGAGCCCGGGGCTCAGGAGTCCCTGTTATTTTGATTAGTTTTGAGAGAGTTGGCTTGCTGTCAGGGTTCCGACGGATGCCCTAATTAAATCAGGAGCCAAGCTTCAAAAGAAATCCAGTTATTTATTAGGAGCTTCATGTCAGCACATTCCAAGTGAAGCCAACTCTGACCCCACGTCATTTATGGCCCAGGCTTGACCCGGTTTCCCCCCTCCCCCCAGGGTGTGTCATCAGTCACATTCGCCAATGGAGCAATTTCGCGGGTTGTAGAGATCACTCCCCTCCAGCCACTGTGGGTAGCCCTGGGAGACAGCCTTGACAGAGATACGTCTGGAATGTGCTTTTGTTTTTGGCTGCCGTGGTGCTTCGCTGTAGCTGCAAGTTCGTTTTCCCATCCCCGTTGCCTATGGCAACTTGAGAGCAGGCCAGAGATGCTTTGCGAGTTGACACTCACATTAAAAGATGACTTACGGACAGTGGGCATCAAATGGATAGATGCTGAAGACACTGCCACGGATAGGATTCACTGGAAGAAGCTTGCTGCCCTATGCGCTTTGTGCAAAAGGAACTGATAATGGTGATGTTCCACCTCTTGAATGTCCAAGTCAACCTATCCTCAGCCCACCACCCAGCCACAAATGGTGAGGCAGAGACTAACCAGCTTCTACAACATTTAAGGTGTCATTGCACCTCCAGCCGAGACAACTGGTCATCGTTATTGCTCCTTGCAAAATAGTCCTGCCCCCCTCCTTACAAGGAACACCTAACATGGAATGATTTAGCCAAATTCAGGGAGAAGCCAGATGCAGGGAAAAGGTGCATTTGTTGGGAATAACTGTTTGCTTCAGTGCGCACTTCCCTGGCCTTCGTAAACCCTGCTTTGTGGACTCTGGATCACATTTCTGCTTTGTACATTCTGAACCTTGTTTGTGGACTTCAGACTTTGCTTTGTGGACTCTGAACTTTCTTTCTGGAGACTTCCTTCTTGCTTTGTGTGTCGGCTTTGGTGACTGGGACCTAGTTTGTGAACTGGGTTATACTTACTGTGGGTGGCTGCCTTCATGAAAATTGGAGTGAAACTTTAACTGTCCAATAAACAGACTCTATTGGTACCTGCTCCCACTGGCGTGACTCGGGTCAGAATATTGCGCCTGACACACATATGGACCACTATACATTGGAAATATAGGTGCAAGTGATACAAATAACTTTGGTTGGCAGAAGAGTAAACATGTGGAGAGGACTGTATTCGATCCTGTCCGTTTCCCATTGTCCAGCAGCCATGCATGCAATGTCAGCCTCCTGTAATAAAAATTCTGGGAAACTGTTCTCCAAAAGACTATCATAAACATTTTCCTTTTCCCTTCTGGAAACTCAGGAACTCATTACTCTTTGGCTTGATGGTTTGTATGCAGGGCTTTGTTTTCCCACTTGTATGAAATGAGCATCACTTTAAGTGACCACTGCAACATGGGATGCTTATCTTTCTCTCAGGGTGATGACAAAATAATATAGGTGAGTTAAGATCTTGATCTTAACTGATGAGTTCTGGACTTTCCTTTAGACCCCATTTTTGTTTCTTTCCCAATTTCTACACTTTTTCACCAACAGTTCAAGAATTGCATTAGGTAGCTTCCTGACTTCAAACTGTAAATTCTTGCAGGTTAGTTTCAATAATAGTCCAAAGCCATCAATAATTTGAACAGCAGCAGCACTAAGCCCTTGGACAACTTATGAAGGACCTAAAGGCAGTTTACCCAAAGAGATAAAATGGAGAATAACTTGTAGAAGCATGAGTGTGACTACTGTATGAGACAACAAGGGATTGATGGTCTCTTCACTTCCTTCTGATAGCAGCATTTGCAGTAGATATAATTAAAGCCCTCACCACCCTGGTCCTAGTGTGGTTTGATTAAATCCCTCTGTTCTCAAGGAAGCATGTTGTATTTGTATTTTGGATCTGCCAGCTTATTCTTGCTTAGGCACCCTAACAGTACGCATAGTGACAGGATGTCTCAAACGCACACCAACTGAGAAACTGTACCCTCTTTTTGGTATTTGCTCCACCTAGGATTAGGAGAGAAGTAGCAGCAGATGCCAAGAGAACCAAACAAGAATATGATCCTGGCATCCTCTGAATGGATATTGGTCACAAACCTGTCAACTTAGATCCAGGAAGGGTTTTATGGCAAGAACAAATATTTTTGAAGGCACACAGGAGCAAAATCAAATTAGAAGATAGAGGAATTAACAGAACAAGAAATAATCCCAGGAAAGAACATGGCTGAGGGATCTGATCTCCCTTATGTTACTTGGAGCAAAGTTCCCCAACCTTTTCGGCTTTGCGGACTGGGCGGGGGGGGAGAGGGGATGGTTCCACATGTGTGGTGGGCAAGTGCATGTGTCCGCAACTCCATTTACGTGAGCAGCGGGCCAGCGCTCCCACCACTCGTGCAAATGGAGCGCACATTCATGCCCGCTGCTCATGCAAGTGGGGATGCACACGTGCACTCGCCTCTTCTGCAACCCGGTCCCAAAAGGTTTAGTAGATTGAGGAAGGGAGTGCTTAAACCCAATAGGCTCAAGTGGGACGTTGCTGGCAAATAACAACACACTATGTCCGTGATAGCGAACCTGTGGCACGCAGAGCCATATCTGAGGGCACGCGAGGCATTGCCCTATGTCAGCTCCAGTGCACATGCGCGTGCTGACTAGCTGATTTTCGGCCTTGGGAAAGGCCGTTTTCGTCCTCCCCAGGCTTCAGAAGGCTTCCCTGAAGCCTCCAGAGTGCAAAAAATGGCCCAACAGGCAAACCGAAAGTCCGTTTTTCCGAACTTCCGGTTTGCCCGTTGGGCCGTTTTTCGCACTCCGGAGGCTTCAAGGAAGCCTGAGGGTGAAAAATGGCCCAACGGGGGCCCCTATGCGTAGGCATGCACGCATGCGCAGTGTGGCGCGCCTGGGAGGTTGTGTGTTGGCACACGCACACGCTAGCGTGCGCGCACTCCCATTTTTGGCACACAAGAAGAAAAAGGCTCACCATCACTGCACTATGTGAATATGGGAGACGCAGAGTCTGACCATTTGTTGGTCTGTCGATTACTACCAGTAGAATACACCTAAAGGTGATTGTTTCTGGCCAACAATAAAGCCAAAAAGATGGCCTCATTTTGGTAGTTTAAAGTTTGATCTGGACATGAAATAAAATAAAAACCCTGCCAGAATCTGGCACCATATTAATCTGAACAGGATCTCACCGACTCAGTCAGGGTCTACTGTAGCTGGTCTTATTGCCTGCCAGTTTTTCAGCTACCCTGTCAGCCCTTCATCTTCAACTTTAGCCCAAAGAATTCAAACAAAGTCAAACAAGTTCACATTATGCCCTAGTTCTGAACATATATGGGCAGGCATCCCATATAATGGATAAATGTAACCCAGTTTAGGATCATCTCTTCAACTGAGATGTTTGGCATGTCTTGTGAACACCATCCATAGGTTTGCGAAAGCTTACCCTCCTGTGTGCATTATTTTTAGGGGTGATATAGGATTGTTTTATTTGCTGCCACTAATAGCCGAATGAAAATGATTGGTGATACTCTGCTCCCTCAAGTGGGACTATTCCAACAGTAGCTTGGAATATGGTTTCCCCAAATTAATTCCCGCAGCAATTTCAGCTTTTCCAATCTTCAAGTGGCATTCACCAGAGGAAACGAGGAATATTGAATTCAGTGAATTGTGTCTTCTAATCTGAGGGATCTTTAGATGAGAGGCAACCACTCATGGGGTTATTTTCAATTACACTAAACATATCGGTTCTTTCTCCATAAATTGTTGGAAGTCTTTTTCATTTAAAATTGCTTGATTCAAAGTCCATCTGTACTTTTTCTTTTGTCCTTTCAATGTTACTATAACTGGGTTATAGTCTGCCCAAAGGTTTGAATCAATATTTATTTCTTGTATATTGTCCATTAAATCAGTTTACATCCATATAATATCTATCCTGGACCATGACAAATGTCTATTTAAATAGAAAGTATATTGTTTTTCTTTCAGATGTCTATTTCTCCATACTTCTTGCAAGCTTAGTTCCTCTATCATTGTGAAAAAAGTCTTCGGAAGTGTCTTTCTGGGTTTCTTATTTGTTTTCGTCGTTTTATAGTCCAAATGGGCGTCAATTATCACATTAAAATAACCCATTATGCATATATTTTCATATTCCAATTCTAATATTTTTCTTCGTGGTTTCCCATAAAATTCCTCCTGTTTCTCATTTGGCGCATATAATGCTATTAAAAGTATTTGTTTAAAGTTTATTTTTACTTCCACCATCAAGATCCTCCCTTCTTCATCTACAAAAATTGACTTAGGCTCTAATTTTTCTTTTATATATAATGCTACACCTCTTTTACTTTGTTGTAACAGTGAAGTAAATAGTACTCCTAATTTTGAATATTCTAATAATTTTGTGTGTTGTTTTCTAATATGTACTTCTTGTAGACATATGATATCCATCTTTAATTTATTCAGCTTGTTTAAAATTCTGTTCCTTTTTAACGCCGAATTTAATCCATTGACATTTATTGATATTGCTTTTAGTTCTTCTTCCATATTTTATTTATTACTAACTTTTGATCTAGTCGCTCATCTCTCTTTGTTCTTTTACCTCTTTTGCTCTTGCTTGTCTCATTGCTCTTTCTTCCTGTTCTTTTGTTCTTTCCTCTTTCTCCTCTACAGTTACCTCTTGGTATCCAGTCTCTCTTGCTTCTCCCGCTTTTCCATCTTCCAGTGGTCCCCAAAATTGTTCATAAAATACTTTTGCTTTTTCAATGGAATCTAATCTGTGTCTTTGCTCTTGCTATGTCACCAATATTCCTTCTGGTATTAACCACCTGAAACTCACTCCCTTTGTAATTAAAAGTTTTGTTAAAAAATGATATTCTCTTCTCAAGTCTCTGACTCTTCTAGGTATTTGTCTCAACACCACTATCTCTTTGTCTTTGTATTTCAATGCAGTGTTTCTGGTTATTTGTAAAATCTCTGCTTTTATCGCTTTCTTTGTAAATCTTACATGGACTTCTCTCGGTAACTTTTTTCTCATTGCATATCTTGTGTGCACTCTGAAAACCACATCCATCTCATTTAGTATCTTCTCCTTGGGTTGTTCCATCACTTCTGCCAACATCTCTGCCATCACCTCTGGCAAATTTTCCCCTTTCTCTTCCTCTATATTTTGAAATTTTAGATAATAATCAGATCAATCCATCTCGAGAGAAATGATTGTTCACTCTTGATTTTTGTCCACTGATGTCAATTTTTCCTGTAATTCTTCCACTTTCTTCTCTGTCAAATCCGCTTTTTCCTCTACTTTTTGAATTCTTTCTTCATTTTTCCCAATCATCTCCTTTACTTCTTTTAGATCTTCTTTCAAATCATTATGGAGCGACTGTATAAGTTTTTTTAAATCCATAGTTTCTGATGATTTCAGTGATTCTGTAGTAGCGGGACTTGCTGCTGAGTGCAGATGTGCTGTAAATTTCTTCATCTCTTAATGTTGTAAATCCCGAATTTATAATCCACTTATGGTTTTTATTTGTAATCCAAATGTCTAATTCACCCCAATGGGTGAATTAGAAGGGGGGGGGAGAAAAAGAAAACCAAGAAAAAATAAATAAATATACAAAAAACAAAACAAAAAGAAAGACAAATCCAATCTGCCCCCAAAATGAAAAATATATCCCAAAAATAATCCAGCTGAAAAAAAAAAAAGAAAAGCAAAAGCAAAAAGAGAAAAAAAACCCAAAAAGTTTCAGGCTCTTCTTGCCTTAATCCAAATTTTAAACGAGCCACAGTCATCTTTTTTCACTTATACAAAGAAATAAAAAAAAAAACCCCAAAGATCAAAAGTTTTCTCTCCCTTCTATAGAAAAGGCAAACAAAGAACAAAATAGAGAAGAAGGAAACATGTCCAAAACGACAACTCCAAAACAAAGTACTTCAAAAGGTTCAAAAAGAGAAGTACAAAAATAAGGATCAAACAAATAAAAACAAATTCAGCACTCCAATGTCTTCATTCTTTTCTAGAACAGCTTTCTCTCTTCAACAGCTGTTCTCTTATCAGCACAATCAACGTTGTCAAAGACAAGTTAGATTTATAGCTAATTCAAAGTCTTTTTAATGTCTTTTCTTTCTTGCCACTAGATGGCACTGCAGTATAACAAAACCACACAGTTCTGAGCTTCAATTCCTACGATCCATTTCCAATTAGTTTAAATTCATTCGTAATCCTTCCCACCTTCTCAAAATAATCAATCCATTTTCTAACTTCTTAGTTTCAAAACCACTCTTTCAAGTCAATTCTCAGTCCATTTCTCAATTCATTTACTTCATATGTAAAAAAAAGAAAAATCTCCCTTTTGGGCTTTCACTTTCTTCGCCGCTTCAATATCGGAAATGGAGAGCCGATACACACCCGCTCTCCCTCCTCACTTTAGCCCCTTTCCACTCTATATTTGTTAATTTCAAGTGGGTATGAAAAGAAAACTTTCAAAACTTTCAATTTTAAAGCCAGGTTCTCACCCAGATGATGCACTTTCTCTTGCTTCCACTGCTCTGTTGCGGACCGCCCCAGCTTCTTAGCGGCCTGGCCGCTTTCCCAGATGTCCGGTTTGAGAAGCTACCTTTGATCAACCCGGGAATTTGCAGATTCCCTGAGTTAATCAATCCGTGCTTCTCTCGTTTGCCGTCCCTACGAGACGGCTTAGGTCAATTAAGACCCCCGATCAGCTGGGATATCAGCGGTTTTTCCGGAGCTCCGAAAAAAACCGGCTGTCACGCTGTGACGCTGGCCACACCACCTCTTGAGTTTTTCTTAAAATAAATAAAAAGGAAGATACATCACTTCAGAATGTATGGGATACAATGAAAGCATATATTAGAGGCTTGGCAATAACATATTTGGGGGGAAAAAATAAAAAGAAAAGAACATATCAGTACAGTTGTTCTGTGTTAACCACTTCCATATGTTGACCACTTTCCTTCACTCCCTTGGGTAGTCAACTTTCAGAGGTTTTACTGTATGTACCAAATGTAAACTAAATGAATTACTAGAAGTAAAGGGTCTAGAGCCGTGATGGCGAACCTATGGCACACGAAGCCATATCTGATGGCACGCGAGGCTTTGCCCTATGTCAGCTCCAGCACGCATATGCGCGCTGGCCAGCTGATTTTCAGCCTTCCGGAGGGCGGGGGAGGCCGTTTTTCGCCCTCCCCAGGCTTCAGGAAAGCCTCCTGAAGCCTGGGGATGGTGAAAAACAGCCCAACAGGCCTGCTGGAAGTCCAGAGGCTTCAGTGAGGCCTGCGCGCATGTGCGGGGGGGCAGCGGGGGGGTTGTGCACGCATGCACGGGGGGAGGGCATTGCATTATGGGTGTGGGCATGCACGCGCTATCGCATGCGCGTCTTTTTGGCAACTGAGAAAAAAAAGGTTCGCCATCACTGGTCTAGAGTGATGTCTCTAGCCACTGAAACTGAACCTACAATTTTTTTTCCAAAAAAAATTTGGAACTGATGTTGTATATGCTGACAGCAACAAGAACAACAAGGATTCTGGGAAATTATTCTCCAAAGGATTATCATAACCATTTTTCTTTTCCCTTCTGGGAACTAGGAACTTACTACTCTGACTTGATTGCATGTAGAGCCTTGTTTTCTCACAGGCAGGAAATGGGCATCACTTTAAGTGGCCTCAGTGCAAAATGGGATGCTTCTCTCAGGGGGGTGACAAATACAGGTGAGCCACTTCATTGACAGGCACAACGAAACAAGAGACCCAAAACCAATAGTTTCAACTGCCAATAGAAAGAAAGTATTTATTGAGCTGCCATTTAAGGGGGATCAAATAGCATGCTTGAGTTTAAACACCTTAATTGAAACAACATTAAGTATGGCCGAGCTTTACGTACTGCATCAAACCCAGAGGCAACTGCTACCATCAATCAAGGAAGCACAACCTATCAGCGCCAAAGCCCATTGTATTTACCAATTTGTTTGTAATTGCGGAGACAATTACATCGGCAGAACTGATAGGTGCCTGGCTTTCAGAATGAAGGAGCACTTTCCGAAATGGGTTCAGACAGTACTGAGCAATCCAACAGCAAACCATGGCCACAAAATGCCTTCTTCTGCTATCACGAGACATATACTAGCTATGGGTCACCAAGTTGATTCAAACACTGCGTTCAAAGTTTTGCTGCGCCACAGAAACTCTCGTTTTCTGTGTTTCGCCAAATAGCAATAGCAATAGCACTTAGACTTATATACCGCTTCATAGTGCTTTACAGCCCTCTCTAAGCGGTTCACAGAGTTAGCATATTGCCCCCAACAATCTGGGTCCTCATTTTACCCACCTCGGAAGGATGGAAGGCTGAGTCAACCTTGAGCCGGTGAGATTTGAACCGCTGAACTGCAGCTAGCAGTCAGCTGAAGTAGCCTGCAGTGCTGCACTCTAACCACTGCGCCACCTCGGCTCCTTGCCATCAATCAACTGAAGCCTCCTTTGTGTGTGCAGAAACAATTGTACGTCAATCTACGCCTTCTGTGGGCGTAAGGTTTGTCATGGGCTAGTTTCCGCATATGTCACATGTTTAATTAACACTCTCGCTAGACTCTATGTTCTATGTCGCTTTTAACTGTGTTATTGTAAGTTTGGTACTGACGAGTCAATACAAAATGCTTGCATCTACCGCTGTTCGTTTTTTAACTGCAATGTTTAAATTATTAAAGGGGACTGTTTTAAAAATACAGGTGAGTTAAGATGTATAGTTCAGATCTGCAATGCTGAAAAAACCAGGATCCCATATTTCAGGGGTCACTGATCATGCCCTCAAATGACATGGAGTAATCTATGGACATTTCCAATTTGTATAAATTGATTGTGTTTGGATGGAGCCATCTCCTAGCTTTGTTACATGCTTTAAAGTTGGATGGCTGACTAGCTGCCTGAGGATGATTTGGAGCAAAGAAATGGCATAAAGGGAAAAAGTTAAATATCCTTGCCGTCAGTTTTCCCTGATTTCTTTCATGTGTTCAGTCTGCCTTTTACAATGTTCACCCTGACAAATGACTTGCACAAATTGTTGAAGATGCTGTTTGAATGTTGCCTTAATTGTCCTTTACTGCAATATTTCTCAACCTTGGCAACTTTAAGATGCGAGAGTCAACTGCCAGAATTCTCTAGCCAACAGACTGGCTGGGAAATTTTAAGAGTTAGAGTCCAAACATGCTAGCAGGGTAATTCTGGGAAGCAGTTTATACCCATTAATGGTTTATAATTTAAAAAAAACATGATTGGCCACTAGATGTCAGCAGCTGCATTGCAATTCAAAAGAACTCCCTTTACTTTTAAACAGTGATTTCAATTATCTTCAAATAGATTGCAGAAATTCACAAGGAAGACAATTGCTCATTCTCCAATCGGCTTTTTCCAATCTAGCACCCTCTAGAGGGGCTGTGACTAGAAGGGTCAATTGCCCGCCTGATTGTGCCCTACAACAGGAGTTTTTAAATTGTGTTTCATGAGAACTTGATGGATTCCATGAGAAACTAAGAGAAAAACCCCCTAAATTCACTCAAGCACAACCAATTTTCTAGCACTTGATCTCTACCTCTAATTCAGGCTTCCAGGGATTTTTATTTTTTTAACACTTCTGCAGCCTGAAAAAGTCTGAAAACACCTGCCCTAGAATTCCTAAGGGGAACTCTTAGGCATCAATGCCACAACTAGGAGCACCAGAAAGGCCTTGTCCCTGTTTGTACCTATCAATCAATCATTTGTAGCATAAACCACATGAAAATCCTTGCTGGTTCACTACTTTTTTGTTTCAATGGTTTCGTTTATGAACCAGGGTGCGCTGTATGAAGCAAGCCATGGGACCTAGAAAGAGTTGGGATAATGGGTAAAATGGGACAAAATGAACAATTTCTGTAGCTTATTGGGGCATTCTTTGGAAAGGAGGATATGTTCACATTACCATCTCTCTTCTGTGTGCTTTTCTTTTCCTGTTATGGATCTCAGGAGAATCCTGTAAGGAAGAGGATGGAGGGCAATTAGTTAATAGGAACAGGTTCCTCCCCCACCCACCCAATTATAGATATGGATTCTAGATAGATCCTGCAACTCTTCTTATCAAAGGCCATTTAGACCATCTAGCAGGATGGGCCATGTTAGATCCTTAACGCGAGGGCGGAAAGTACTGAGGCGAGCCAGGTCGTGGATCGGAACAAGCCTTTATTAAGGCTGACAGGTTAACAGCAACTACAGCAGAAGAACAGCTCCGTACAGCCAGCAAAAGCCGGTCGCGTCTGACAGCTCTTTTATAGCCGGCTGTCAGATGCGCCGGCCAATGGGAGTGCTCTAAACTCCCGCTCTCAGGCAGCTCGCGTCTTAGCCTATCAGAGCGGTTCCAAGGCAGACTTGCTCGTCCTGAGGGGACGTAGCAGGCCACATGCCACTGAATAAATAAATTTTATCTAGATCTTGCAGGACTCAGATCTCACACTGTGGTCTTCTCAGAGGGGGTACACAAAGAGAGGTGGCCACATGCTTTTCAGAAATTAATAGATTTAGAGAGATCATGAAGTCCTTGTGCCTTGCTCTCATCAGTGCTCCCTCCAGGAAAGCATTGTGTGGTCTCACGGTGCTGTCAAGCCAGCTCCTTGGACCCTTCCCAGACTTACGATGAAGAGTCATGCAAAAGATTATGTCCCAGAGGAGTGTTTCCCTCCCACCCAGTTATGTATTAGTGGCAAATATCTGTAGCTCAGGTGTAGGATGAGGGTAAAGGTTCATTCTCCGAGCTTGTGGGTTGGTTTCCGAACATTTTGAAAATGTAATAGAACAACACTGACACCGACATCTCCTAAATTCCACTGAAGATGTTACCTAGCCTAGTAACGAAACGTTCAGAAACCAACCCACAAGCTTGGAGAACTAACCTTCATTCACCCTCATCAGTTATGCATCTCCACCCCTGGCTGACCAAGTGATGCAGGCCCAGTTGCATCCCGTTCCGGCTAATACCAAAAGGGACACCAGGCAAAATTTCTGACTCTTGCTCAGCCAAGCTGCAGCTAGTGTCAGGGGGCTACCCGTCCATTCCAGGAATGAAGCAAAAAATCCACTTCCACAAAAATACCCAGAGAAGATTCCTTTCCACCTCCAAGAAAACCTGAGGCCACCCTAATTACCCTTTCATTAGTCAGTTTCACCGGATATGGTTATCTTGATCTGGAGACCCACACCATCATACAGGTTTTGTCCAAATAAATCAAGCATATTAGAACTTGGTATCACCTATTGATTGTGTTAAATACTAGACTGCCCAAAACAAATTGTGCTGGACATCTTCAAGGAGAGGGATGTCAAAAAGTCAATGTAGTGGTTGCAATAACATGCCTGTCATAAAGGGCAAGACTTCAACCACACAGGAGTAGCCACCATGCTGACTTTTTTCATTTTTTAATAATCTTTTATACAAATGGCTTTTCTTTACTTTGTATTTTATATATTAATACTACCTTAATACTATATATTATAGTTTGTCATAACTGTAGGACTGTTTTGATCCCCTTAGACACTCTTTATCTTTTTAATCACTATCTTTTTAATCTTCTCAACTTTACACATTTGTTTTTCCAATAATTGGAGCTCAAGAGATAGACTGGGGTGGTGCAGCAGGAAAGGAGTTGAGACCTAGGAGTTTGAGGATTTTGCATAGTATCTTAGTTTTTCCTAGTCCTGTATTTTTCTGGAGAGAAAGCTCTAATGTTGTTCCTGGGATCTGTTGGAGCCACTTTCCCAGCTTAGGAGTCACGGCTCCAAATGCTTCCTACCTCCATTGGGACCATTTTGGCCTTTATTTCAACATCCGCTCTAGTTCCTCCTTCAGGGCTTGGCAATTTTCCAGGTTCTCATACTTCTTCATGATGCTGCTGTCACTTGGCTCTGCTGTATCCATGACCACCGTTGTCATCTGGTTCTTGTCAACTACCATGATGTCTGGTTGATTAGTCAGTACCTGCATGACCTTCTGGATTTGGAAGTCCCATGGGATCTTAAGTCTCCATAATTAGTGGTCTCCATAATTCTGTGGAATCTGCAATCTGAACTTCAGAGAATCTAGTACACATATTCTTATACAAAATGCCCCGTACTTGGTTGTGGAGCTCAGTGTATGCTGTTTCTACCTACATCTTACACCCTGCCTAACACAGTAGACCCCTGCATCTATGGATCTGGGGCTCAATGCCTGTTCTGGTGCTGCTACAATCAGTGCCTCAGTACTCTTTAGTCCCACCCTTCCCTTTCACTGGTATAATTTTCCAATGTCAGCCACTCAGCTATCTGTCGATGGTACATCCCATGCACCATCTTGTCTTGCCATGGCAGTTCCTTTGCTTGATCTTCCTCGTCTGCTGCTGCCTCAAGCATTCTCTCCACAGCTCATCTTTGAGTGCCATCATAGTGATCTACTCCTGGATGTTCTGGGTTTCATCCAGCACAGTAGCTTTGACACCCCATCTTCCTCTCTTTCCAGATGTAGTCTCTGGATGTTGGACTTGGGTGGAAACCTCCATACATTGTGAGGAGATTCTGGGTCTTCACATTGGTAGTTTCCATGTCCTTCATTGGCCAGATCAGTATACTGGCACAGTAGTTGATGATGGGCACACACGTTGATGGTGTGGATCTTGTTCTTCCCATTAAGCAGGGTAGCTGATGACTGGCAGGGCACATGTGTTCTGTGGGTCTTCTTTTTCCAATTGAGCTGGTTCTTCAGGACCTTTCTGTTCCTTTGGTCATACTGGGATGTTGTCTTTTCCTTTGGTGGACCTTTCACATCCTTTGTGGCACTTGATTGTTAGCTCTTCCTTGCTTCCTCATGGTAGTTCCCATGCAACTGTGAGATACCAAGGTACTTGTACAGATAGTCCTCAACTTACAATTTGTTTAGTGACTGTTCGAAATTACGGCATTGAAAAAAATGACTTATGACCATTTTTCACACTTATGACCATTGTAGCATCCCCATGGTCATGTTTACATTCAAATGCTTGACAACTGACTCACATTTATGATGGTTGCAGGGTCCCAGGGTCATATGATCCCCTTTTGCGACCTTCTGACAAGCAAAGTCAATGGGGGAACCAGCTTTACTTAACAACCACGTTACTAATTTAAGAACTGCAGTGATTCACTTAATGTGGCAAAAAAAAAGTTGTAAAATGGGGCAAAACTCTCTTAACTCATTTCTCAATGTAAAATTTGGGCTCAATTGTGGTCCTAAGTTAAGGACTACCTGTAGCTGGTCTATCTCTACCATGTGGCCCACTGATATCAGTACCTCATCAATCTTAATTACCTGCCACAGCTGCTGGCAGGTGTGGCCTCTCCTGCCTTTCCCTCTTAGCCTACTATCCCAAAGTGCTTCTTCAAGAGGCAACTGGACTTTTTTGTTTTTCTTTGAAGACGTTTCGCTTCTCATCCAAGAAGCTTCTTCAGCTCTGACAGGATGGTGGCGAAGTTTCTTCAGTCAGAGCTGAAGAAGCTTCTTGGATGAGAAGCAAAACATCTTTAAAGAAAAATCAGAAAGTCCAGCTGCCTCTTGAAAAAGCACCTTTGGGACAACTATGACCTGGTTGACTGAGAATCTCCATAAACGGTCCTTGGCCTGCAAATTTCTTCTCAGCCTTCTCTCAGTTGGGGCCTTCCAAAGGATTGTTGCTCTGTGAGGAATATGAGCAGTCCCCAAATTCGATATATAAATTGTGTGGGCCACACTGACGAAGGGCTTCTGAACAGACTCCGAGGAGCCAGATTCAGCCACAGGCCAAACGCCCCGCTTTCTCGTTTTACCGCGTCGTGTGAAGCGGCCAACACGCCAACTCCAAGAAGGCACGTGCGCATCCCCGGGCAGCCGGAGAGACTCTGTCTCCCTCTCTCTTTTCCCCCCATTTCAGCTGCTGTCTCGATCGAACGGCTTTGCCAGCGGACAACGAAACCCACCAGGGACGACTCTGGCTCGGCCACACGCCGCTCCAGCGCCGGCTGATGTGCTATTTCTCCTCACTGGATCAGGCGGGAAAACGAGGCGGTATGCGCAGCTGTTGCTGGGTGAAATCTGCCGCCTCGGACCAATGGGAGCCTCTCTTGGTGACGTCATGCGCCCACCAATGGCTGTCCTTCCAAACCTTCCAGCCAATCCCACAGGGGGAGGCAATTCCCCTCAGAGAGGGAAGGGGAAAGGGAAGATGGGCAGAATTTCAAAAGGAGCCGCCGTCAAGGGACGCACCCCGCCCAGCGCCTTTGTACCGCGGGCTTAGCCGTTGTTGTTGTTTTTTAATTCCCCCGGGCTGGAGTCATAAATAAAGTCCCTGGCGCAGAGGGCGCGCCGGGAAACCGTGGGGAAGGCAGCCGGCGCGCGCAAACGGTTGCAACCATGTGATAATGGCGGCTTTGCCTTGGCGACGGCTCCGCCTCAGGGCTGCTCCCCGCGAGGGTCCGCGTGCCGTGGGGTGTCTCTGCCCCGTTTGGCCAGGGAAGGCCTTGGGTGGAGAGAAGAGGAAAACTCAGCAATTCCATCAATAAAGATTAATAAATTGATGGTTTACAACAATTGTTTGTCAACCTTGGCCACTTGAAACTCTGTGGACTTCAATTCCCAGAATTCCTCAGCCAGCTGTGCTGGCTGGGGAATTCTGGGAGTTGAAGTCCACACATTTTCAGTTAGCCAGGGTTGAGAAACTGGTTTACAACAAACTTTGCAAGATCTTAAGAAATATTAGATCCTTTTTGCCCTTTGAAGATAATTAATCTCCAATAATAATAATAATTCTACCAAAATAAAATATATATTTTATTATAATAAGATTTATTATAATGATTGTATTAAGAAAATCCCTTTGAAGTCTCTTCCAGATAGGTGGATTTCAACTCCCAGAATTCTCAGCAATGGTCATGGGGAATTCTGGGAGTTGAAGTCTACCTATCTTAAAAGTTGTTCAAGTTGAGAAATGCTGATCTAGGCAAATATACAGGTAGCTCTCGACTTACAACAGTTCATTTAGTGTCGGTTCAAAGTTACAGTGGCACTTCAAAAAGTGACTTAGGACTGTTTTCACATATGAGTGTTGCAGCATCCCCATGGTTACGTGATCAAAATTCAGACGCTTGGCAACTGATTCCTATTTATGACGGTTGCAGTGTCCCGGGATCATCAACTCTTGCAACCTTCTGTCAAGCAATGTCAATGGGGAAGCCAGATTCACTTAACAACTGCAGTGATTCACTTTACAACTGTGGCAAGAATGGTCGTAAAACGGGGCAAAACTCAGTTAACAAATGACTCGCTTAACAACAGAAATTTGGAGCTCAATTGTGGTCATAAGTCGAGCACTACCTGTACAGTTTTCTTGGAAGTTACCTAGCATCTGAGGCTATTTCTGGTCATCCATGATCCTTAATTGCAACTCCAGGAACTTCTACTTATTCTTTGCCAATCTTTTTCATTGCAAGGATCCAGTTTGGATGTGGCAAAAACTATAGAAGTTGGTGCTCCCAAGCTCTGGTGCATTCCATAATCCACAGCCATCTCAGCTATGCTGGTTCAGAACTCTGGGACTCCCAGCCTCTCTGGAGGGTAGCAGGCTTACGTGGAAGTAAAGACTTCAGGGAGCTTAACTTGTGGTTAACTGGGTAACCAAGCCTAGCTGCAAACTATATTTTCCAAGATGTGATTCTGCTACTCAGTCCTGGAGTTTCCTAGTCGTCTCCCATCCAATTACAGTTAGTCCTCAAATTCCGACCACAATTGAGTCCAAAACTTCCATTGTTAAGCAAGATAATTAAGTGAGCGTTGTTCCATTTTGAGACCTTTCTTGCCACAGTTGTTAAGTGAATCACTGCAGTTGTTAAGTTAGTTAAATGAATCTGGCTTCCATATTAACTTTGCTAGTCAGGAGGTCCCAAAATGTGATCATGTGACCCCGGGACACTGCAGCCATCATAAATACATGCTCGTTGCCAAGCATCCAAATTTTGATCATGTGACTGTGGGGATGCTACAATGGTTATATTTGTGAAAAACGGTCATTAAGTCACTTTTTTCAGTACCATTGTAACTTTAGTCACTAAACGAATGGTTGTAAGTCGAGGATTTCTTGGATGTCTCCGCTTAGCTTGAAAAAGTCAGCCATGGTGAGCCAGGCTGGGAAAAGCTGCCTTTGCCTTTTTAAAAAAGTTTTTTTTTTTAAACATAATCTTGTTCTTATTTTTCATTTGAATTTTGTTTTGCTTTTAACTTCTGGGCCACTTTCTGCAATACCCTGAATCTGTTTTATTAAATTCAACCATTTCCTACGTTCATCAAATTACCAAGAGAGCGCTGTTCATATGCATGGCCAACTACAGAAACCATAATTTAGGTCATCACTAATCAAGATGGGCTTCCTGAGGAAATGCAGCTGCTAGTTCAGGGTTGCTCAAAGTTGACCACTTTAAGATGGGTGGACTTCAACTCCCAGAATTCCTCAGCCAGCATGTGTAGACTTCAACTCCCAGAATTCTCCAGGCAGTGCATTGGCTAGGGAGTCCTGGGAATTGGTCCATATATCTTATACTTGCCAAGTTTGAGAAACACTATGCTAGATCTTGTCCTGACCACACATCATCATCATCATCATCATCATCATCATCATCATCTCCTCCTCCCCCTCCTCCTCCTCCTGATGGAAGCAAAAATGTGATAGGCCTAATAGAGTTCTCTCAAGCTATTATTTGAACCATCCTAGGTAGGAAGACATATTTCCCTACCTCTCTTAATGGTTCAGCTCAGACAACCAACTATGGTTAGTATATTCCTGCATTCATCCATCATTCTTATCCCAGTTCCTGAATCCACACCATACGTAGCATCTTTAACTAGGCCTTTATCTTCCCCTCTTAAAGATGCTGTGTGAACTGACCCAAAGGTGGTTGCCTTACTAAGAGGAGCAGAGAAAACCCGTGAGAAACAGGTGGTGTTATTTCGAGAGAGGCCAGCAGATGGTGCTCTTGACTCACACACAGCACACACCCATCTCCTGAGTTTCTGGCAGCTAGAGGGAAGGTGTGAGCTTGGCAACTGTCTGGATGCTTGCCAGATCACTTGAAGCTTTGCTCCTGTGAAAGGCTCTCCTGGTCTCCAGGGGAAGGAGCTGCTGTTTTGTACACACAGGCTGCTTCTCTCCAGCTCTTTGTAAGGCAGCCGTTGCTAGGTGGAGTGTGGCAACAGCAGGATGATTGACAGCCCCACAAGAGCAGCAGAAAACAGGACCCTGGCATTGAACCCAGAAGCTGATGGTTGCATTCACACAACCCACGCAACCCAGTAATTGCATTAATCCATTTCCAAGATTTTCGTGAGATCGAGAACCTTACATTATTTCAACAGGCTGGGTTCGCACGGCACACTAAGCCAGCACAACCACCAAACAAAGATAAGCCTAGCATGTTGTGTGAATATGACTCCTTAAGTCTTTTCCTGATGTGGTTAAGTGTGTTGATCAAACACAGCCCCAAAGTCAACCTGGAGCTTGGAGGGTTCAAATCAAACATCACTTTTGTTGTCAGCCAAATTTCCCCAATCATTGTAGTCTGACGAGGCATCTCCCGTAGCATCAGGCCAGTGCCTTTTGGAGTTTGCTCTAATATTGTACTAATATATACTAATATACTACAGGTAATCCTCAACCTATGACCGCAACTGAGCCTAAAATTTATGTTGCTAAGTGAGAAACTTGTTAAGTGAGTTTTGTCCCATTTTACGACTTTTCTTGCCACATTTGTTAAGTGAATCGCAGCAGTTTTTAAATGAGTAACCTGGTTGTTAAGTGAAACTGATTTTGCCATTGACTTGGCTTGTCGGAAGGTCGCAAAAGGGAATCACATGACATGACCACGGGACCCTGCAGCCGTCATAAATGTGAGCCAGTTGTCAAGCATCTGAATGTAAATCAGGTGACCATGGGGATGCTACAATGATCATAAGTGTGAAAAAAAGTCACTTTTTTCAGGGCTGTTCAAACGATCACTATGTGAATTGTTGTAAGTCAAGGACCACCTGTATAATAATATTAATAGGGAGGGAGGCGTCCTTGGAAGTTTTCAGGTTTCGTTAGAGAAAGCCAGCAAGGCTGAAACACCCCCAACTTGTGTTTGACTCAGGACAATGGATTCTGAGTCATCATCACACCGGTTGCTGTTTTAAAAATTAACTATTTTTAAAATATTCAAATGACAGGCATTGAAAGTTGTATTAGTAGAGGGCTATTTTTTCACCCAAGCTGTATAACAAGCTATATATTTCAACTAAAACAGAGCAGCTGCAGAGAATAGAATAGAATAGAATAGAATAGAATAGAATAGAATAGAATAGAATAGAATAGAATAGAATAGAATAGAATAGAATAGAATAGAATAGAATAGAATAGAATATTGGAGTTTAGAGTAGAGTAGAGTAGAGTAGAGTAGAGTAGAGTAGAGTAGAGTAGAGTAGAGTAGAGTAGAATAGAATAGAATAGAATAGAATAGAATAGAATAATAGAATAGAATAGAATAGAATAGAATAGAATAGAATAGAATAGAATAGAGAATAGA
>QLTV01003503.1:53545-73140 GCA_003457575.1 Thermophis baileyi
AGTGTAAAAAAGCTAAAAGTACTTTGTGAACTATATTCTAGACTGTTTCACTGCTCAGTCTGAACTCTCTCTCTCTCTCTCTCTCCCTCCCTCCCTCTCTCTCTCTCACACACACACACTTATTCTTTCTCATTTTCTCTCTCTCTTCCTCATTCTCTCTCTCATTCTCTCCCTCCCTCCCTCCCTCTCTCTCTCACACACACACACTTATTCTTTCTCATTTTCTCTTTCTTCCTCATTCTCTCTCTCATTCTCTCTCTCTCTCTCACTCACACACACACACACACACTCACATACACACACTTATTCTTTCTCATTTTCTCTCTTTCTTCCTCATTCTCTCTCTCCCTCCCCCCCTCCCTCCCTCTCTCACACACACACACTTATTCTTTCTCATTTTCTCTCTTTCTTCCTCATTCTCTCTCCCTCTCTCTCACACACACACACACACTCACATACACACACTTATTCTTTCTCATTCTCTCTCTCTCATTCTCTCTCTCTCACACACACAACACACACGGTCAGGTATTCGCCAGCTGTTAGGATCTGTAGGATCCCTTGCCACGGCCGCCCTCTGGATCTGCCCCCGCCTTGCCCAACAAGCCGATGCTCTCCGGAACCCATCATCCACGGCCCCTAGAAGCGACTCTAGCCCGTGGAATCGAGCCTCCCCGTTTCGAAAAACCCAGCAGCCAGTGCGCAGTCCGTCCATCACCGCCTTGCTCGCGGGGTGGTGGGAGAGGGTGTGGATCCCCCCCCTCCGGGGAGGAGAAGACCACCCCCCCCCCCCCCCCCACCCCACCCTCTCGCCCTGACTCCGGTACCAATCCAGGGTGGGGATACGCCGCCCCTGGGGGTTGTCTGCTGGAAACACGCGGGGACACGACTCAGAAGGGACGCGTGCAAAACGCAGGGCCCGCCTCGCGTGTCCGGGACACTTTCTCCCACGCCGAAAGAGGTTTGGGGACGTCGCCCCCGATGCCCGAACGCAGCTTTCCTCCTGCGCCCCAATTTCAAAGGGGAGAGATCCCCCCCCCAACTTCCGTGGATGCCCTCGGAATCGCGCGCATCGCAGCCAAAGGAGGAGGGAAGAGCAACCCCGTGTGTGTGTGTGTGTGTGTGTGTGTGTGTGTGTGTGTGTGTGTGCGTGTGATGGCTCTGACCCTCTTCCGCATCCCCCCCCCCGGCCGAGCCATCCATCCGCTGCTATTAATACCCGGCACGTTTCGGACGTGCAGTCCGCCGGCGCCTTTGCAGAGGGGGGAGTTGCGCAGCGCTTCTGCAGAGGGAGGTTTCCGCCGCTGCGCAGGGCAGCCGAGGTGGGCTCCGATCCTAGCCAGGGCTGAGGCTGGGCAGAAGCCCTAAGCTGGCCTGCTGGACGAAACCGCCTGGTCTTGTCTCTGGCAAAGTTTTGGGTTCTGTCTTCTACTATTGGTAGTCCCCGACTTATGACCATAATTGAACCCAATATTTCCTTTGCTAAGAAGACCATTAACCAGTGGAACAGAAGTCAGTTGCAGAAGTCAGAAGTTGTGGGTGCTTCATCACTGGGGGTTTTAAAGAAGAGACCGGACAATCACTTGTCTGAAATGGTGTAGGGTCTCCTGTTTGAGCAGGGGGCTGGACTAGAAGACCTCCAAGGTCCCTTCCAGCTCTATTCTAGCAATAGCACTTAGACTTATATACCGCTTTACAGTGCTTTACAGCCCTCTCTAAGCGGTTCACAGAGTCAGCATATTGCCCCCAACAATCTGGGTCCTCATTTTACCCACCTCGGAAGGATGGAAGGCTAAGTCAATCTTGAACCGGTGAGATTTGAACCACCGAACTGCAGCTAGCAGTCAGCTAAAGTAGCCTGCAGTACTGCACTCTAACCACTGCGCCACCTTAGCTCTTTAATACCTGGCATATTCTGATTCTGAAATGGTGTAGGGTCTCCTGCTTGAGCAGGGGGCTGGACTAGAAGACCTCCAAGGTCCCTTCCAGCTCTATTCTGATTCTGAAATGGTGTAGGGTCTCCTGCTTGAGCAGGGTAACCAGTGGAACAGAAGTCAGTTGCAGAAGTCAGAAGTTGTGGGTGCTTCATCACTGGGGGTTTTAAAGAAGAGACCGGACAATCACTTGTCTGAAATGGTGTAGGGTCTCCTGCTTGAGCAGGGGGCTGGACTAGAAGACCTCCAAGGTCCCTTCCAGCTCTATTCTGATTCTGAAATGGTGTAGGGTCTCCTGCTTGAGCAGGGGGCTGGACTAGAAGACCTCCAAGGTCCCTTCCAGCTCTATTCTAATTGATTGACTAAGCAGTATCAGAACGTTTCTCTTTTTTAATAGGATTTTTATTGAAACTGAAACAAAGAAGGTTAAAAAAAAAACTAAGAATCTAAAAGGTTAACGGTTATTCAGTAAGTTTTGCCCCCATTTTACGACCTTTCTTGCCATAGTTGTTAAGTGAATCCCTGCGGTCCTTAAATTAGTAACACGGTTGTTAAGTGAATCTGGCTTCCCCGTTGACTTTGCTTGTCAGAAGGTTGCAAAAGGGGATCACGTGACACCCCCCCCCGACACTGCGACCGTCATAAATACATGCCAGTTGCCACACGTCTGAATTTTAATTATGTGACCATGGGAGATGCTGCAACGGTCATTAAGTGTGAAAAATAGTCATAAGTCCTTTTTTTCCAATGCCTTCGAACAATCACTAAACAAATGGTTGTAACTCGAGCATTACCTGTGGAGAAGGTTTAGAGTAGAGACCACTAAGAGATCCCAAGTGTGGGAAATTGAGAAAACCTCTAACGGACCTCTTAGGGTTGGCACACGTACCCAGCCAAGTCCAGATGTTGCCAAGAATTGAGTTTGCCGCCCACCAGAGGAGATTTTCAGCCTTATAATCTGTATTTTCGGGGGGGGGGTGAGTTGAATCCAGGGATTGCAGTTTAATTGGTGGAAATTCCTTTCCTGAGACCTGGTTGGAATCTGGGGTGCCAGGAGGAGCGCAGCCAGCCAGCTGAGTAACTCCTGACTCACCAACTCAGTGATGGGTTTTTCCCCAGTAGTTGGGAAAAGTTTTCCCTCCCGCCTGTGAAATTCCATGGAGCCTTTTCCACCCCCCCCATTTAATCCTTTAGGATTTGTCAGTATCAGGGCTGGCCCTGAGCGTCTCTCTCTTCCTGAGCCTCTTCCAAAACTGAGAGAGACCCGTGTAGAACAATAGGATTGGAAAGGATCTTAGAGGTCTTCTAGTCCACCCTCTGCTCAAGCAGGAGATCCTATACCAGGTGTTGGCAACTATGGCGACAGCTTTACGACTTGTGGACTTCAACTCCCAGAATTCCTGAGCCAGCCATGGGGGCTCAGGAATTTTGGGAGTTGAAGCCCACAGATCATAAAGGGGTCATAGTTGCCCAGCCCTGCCCTATACCATTCCAATCAAATGGCTGCCCAGTCTCTTATTAAAAGCCTCCAGTGTTGGAGCGCCCATGACTTCTGGTGGCAAGCTGTTCCACTGGTTAATTGTTCTCTCTGTTAGGAAATTTCTCCCTAGTTCCAGGTTGCTTCTCTCCTTGATTAGTTTCCATCCGTTGCTTCTTGTCCTGCCTTCAGGTGCTTTGGAGAATAGATTGACCCCCTCCTCTCTATGGTAGCCCCCCAAATATTGGAAGACTGCTATCATATCATCCCTACCATTGACTCCTTTGACCTCTCCAAACAGCATGTGAAGAAGCCATAAATTGCAGGTAGTCCTCGACTTACAACCGGTCTCTTAGTGGCCATTCGAAGTTACGAGGGACCTCAAAAAGTTACGAGGGATGGTGGGTTTGGGTGCTGAGCAACCAGGCCACATTAACAGCTCTTGGCAGCGTCCCATGGTCATGTGATCACAATTTATGAAGTTTTTGCTGAAGTATAAAGTTTTTATTTCCAATTTCTGGCAAAAAAAAATGCCCCATAACGAACAATGGGTTTATTTAATGACTATCGCAAAAAAAAAGGTTGTAAAATTAGACATGGTCACGTGATGTCCTGTTTAATGATTGTCTTTGTGGGCTCCATTATGGTCCTAAATTGAGGATTATCTGTAACAGGGAGGTAAGGAATAAGAAGAGAATTTTCCTTCTCACAGAGCCACGTGTGAAATGTAGGAAACAACGAAGAGGAAAGAGATTAGAGAAAAGAAAGGAAAGGACCTGCTGTCTAGTATGTCATCAAAGTTAAACTTCACTGGCTGTGTTCACACAACAGACTTAAACTGGGTCAACTGGACAATCTTCGATTTGCGCAACGCATAAAACTGGGCAAGGATTAATTTGGCATTTCATGATTCATGCATGGTTCGTTTATGGATTGGTGTATTCTGGGGATTCCAAAAATGGGTTAATTCAGGATGCAGGTTCATAATGTTGTGTGAATGCACTCATTGGATGTATGCAGGGAGGGTGTTCTGGGAAATACAAACAACCATTTCAGACTGTCCTAGTTCCCAAAGTGAGTTGTACTCGCTGCCTCCGCCGGGAATTTGTTTCAGCTGTCTCTTTAATCTGGGATTAACACCGCAAGGAAGCCAAGAAACATGGCTTCCTATTTTGGTCAAGAATTTTTTTTTTTTCCCCAAGCACTCCCCTGCTGCAAAGAGGACCCTTCCGCTCTGACTTCCTTCAAAACACAAAGCTTGACAAAACAGGAACAGGAGTTGTTTACATGAACTACTCCATGACAGAATTACCGTCACAACAGCAATTTTAAGGTTTTAAGAAGAGATTGGACAGCCATTTGTCTGAAATGGCACAGGGTCTCTTGCTTGAGCACGGGGTTGGACTAGAAGACCTCCAAAGTCCCTTCCAACCGTTAAGTCTGCTATTCTGTTAAGTGGATCACATGAATCAAGTGGATTTATTTATTTAGTTTATTTATACCCAGGGGTCCCCAAACTTGGCAACTTTAAGACTTGTGGACTTCAACTCCCAGAATTCTCCAGCCAGCTATGCTGGCTGGAGAATTCTGGGAGTTGAAGTCCACAAGTCTTAAAGTTGCCAAGTTTGAAGACCTCTGATTTATACCCCACCTTTATTATTTTTATAAATAACTCAAAGTGGCGAACATGTCTAATACTCTTTCTTCCTCGTATTTTTCCCATAACAGCAACCCTTTGAGGTGGGTTGGACTAAGAGTCACTGGCCCAAGTTTAACCAGCCAGCTTTCATGCCTAAAGCGGAACTAGAACTCAGAGTCACCTGGTAATTGGTCCAAAGTCACCCAGCCAAGCTTTTATACCTAAGGCAGGACTAGAACTCACCGTCTCCTAGTGATTGGCTCAAAGACCCTCCAGCTGGCTTTTGTGCCTAAGGCAGAACTAGAACTCAGAGTCTCCTAGTGATTGGTCCAAAGTCATTTAGCCGGCTTTCATGCCTAAATCGGGACTAGAACTCACCATCTCCTGGTTTCTGGGCTAATACTTTAACCACTGGACCAAAACTGGCTTTGAATTCATTCATTTCCTGGGTTTGCAAAATCCGCTGAACCCTAAATTAAACAGATGAACTGTTTGCATCCTAAGATAAACCACAGGGAGAAAAGCACAAACCCCAATCTATCCATGTTAGCATCTAGGTTTCAAGGAACCTCAGATCCTTCAACTAACCCGGTTACATGTGTTTGGCAAACACAGCTCAAAGTTAGCTTGTTTCCTTTTAGAAAAACCAGCCCGGGTTCGGAAACCACACATACACACACACCCGATAATATTTATTTGGGGGAGGGGCGGAGCCATGCCGAAGGCCTCTTCCCAGCTGGCAAAGTCCAAGGAGGGCCGAGAGTTGGCACAGCCCGAAAGAGGGGAAACACAACAAAGGAAGGTTTGATTGGAAACACACAAGCGGATTTGTGTTTGCATCACTGGTTTCCTGGCGCCACCGAAGACATTTGCCCAGAGAGGCTGCCTTGCACACAAGCGGGGAGGGAGTAAATCAGCCCCCAGATCCCTCCCACCTGCCGCTAACAGGGCCTTCCACATTTTAATTTCTTTTTATTTAATGGGGAGGGGGCTTCCTTTATTTAATGGGGAGGGGGCTCCTCCAGGGTCAGTTTTGCAGGAGAATGAACCAGGAACGAAATGACAACAACCCGACAACCCTTCTCCTGCTCAGCTGCCAGCTGCCCCTTTGTTTCCTTCACACGATAGTTGGGATATTTTTAACGTGCATTGTTAAAATAGAAGCAAGACCCACCCTCCTAAAGAAGGGGGAGAAAGGGGGGAAATCCAGGGCCCTCCCCCCCAGGGCACAATCACTCTGGAAACCATAAGGCTGGAGATGAAACAAACATTTTGTCTCCTTTCTCTCTTTTTAAAGATCCTCCCTTTGACTCATCCAATTTCTCACTTTTTCCTGGCTCCGGTTCTGGCTTCTCAATCCACACCTCTTTTCCATATATTTTTATTTTTAATCTACGTTTCTAAGCGTTATTGCTGTCTCCCCAGCCTGAAATGGAAGTGGGGGCAGGCCTGTACGTTCACACCAGCATCATAACCCCAGTTAGGAAAAGGTACAGTTGGTTGCATTCACACAACCTGCTAGACGTGGTTCAGGCACAGCCAAGTCTTTGATGTAGCTCTGTACAGGCAGTCCTCAATTTAACGACGGCAATTGGGGCAGAATTTCCATTGCTATGCAGGATGGTTGTTAAGAGCAGGGGTCTTCAACCTTGGCAACTTTAAGCCTGGCGGACTTCAACTCCCAGAATTCCCCAGCTGGCTGGGGAATTCTGGGAGTTGAAGTCCGCCAGGCTTAAAGTTGCCAAGGTTGAAGACACCTGGTTAAGAGGATCATGCCCAATTTTACGAACTTATTTGCCACGGTTGTGTTAAGCAAATCACTGCGGTTGTTAGGTGAATTGTGTGGTCGTTAAGCGAATCTGACTCCCCCATTGATTGTGCTTCATTCAGAAGCCAGCTAGGAAGGTCACAAATGGGATGCTGCAACCGTGGTAAATACATTGTAGTTGCCAAGCGCCTGAATTTTGATCACATGACCATGAGAATGCTGTGATGGTCATAAGAGCGAGGATAGTCATAAGTCACTTATTAAAAAAATGTGCTTTTCCACCTTTTGAGCTGGAAAGATGCTGTCCTGCAGGTAACCAGGTGCCATGCTATAAATTACAGGTAGTCCTCAACTTACAAGAGTTCATTTAGTGACCATTCAAAGTTACAACGGAACTGAAAAAAAGTGACTTATGACCATTTTTCACATCCCCGTGGTCAACGTGATCAAAATTCAGAGGCTTGGCAACTGACTCGTATTTATGACGGTTGCAATGTCCCGGGATCACGGGATCCCCTTTTGCGACCTTCTGACAAGCAAAGTCCATGGGGGAAGCCAGATTCATTTAACAACCGTGTTACTAACTTAACAACTGCAGTGATTCACTTAACAACTGTGGCAAGAAAGGTCATAAAACGGGGCAAAGTTCACTTAACCAATGTTTCACTTAGCAATTTTGGGCTCAATTGTGGTCGTAAGTTGAGAACTACCTGTATTGCATAGTTTCCAGTGTTTCTCAAACTTGGCTACTTGAACCCCGATGGAGTTCAACAAGCTAACTGGGGAATTCTGGGAGCTGAATTCCACTCTTCTTCAAGTTACTAAGTTTAAGTTAAACCCAGCACTTTGGACTGCACCTGGAAACAAATCTAGTGAGGAAACTAATACAGGTAGTCCTCGACTTACAACTACAATTGAATCCAAAATTTCTGTTGTTAAGTGAAACATTGAAGTGAGTTTTGCCCCATTTTACGACTTTTCTTGCCACAATTGTTAAGTGAATCACTGCAGTTGATTAGTTAGGAACACAGTTATTAAGTGAATCTGGCTTCCCTATTGACTCTGCTTGTCAGAAGATCGCAAAAGGGGATCACGTGATCCCGGGACATTGCAACCATCATAACTATGATTCTTGTGGTTTTATATAAATAAATATATTTAACATCTACGGTATATTTACAGCAGACAAGATAGTTAGGAACATCATGAGGTAAATCGAACAGCATACAGAGCACACAGAAGAAAAAAGGTGGGGAAAAAGGGAAAACGCCCCCTTTATCCTTGTGGCAACCAATCATAGCGTAAGACTGCCTCATGCATGAGCCAGCACTTTGGAACATCATGAGGTAAATCGAACAGCATACAAAGCACGCAGAAGAAAAAAGGTGGGGAAAAAGGGAAAATGCCCCCTTTATCCTTGTGGCAACCAATCATAGCGTAAGACTGCCTCATGCATGCGTCAGCCCTCTCCAATCAAACAACCACAACGGTCTGTTCTGGCTCATTGTACAACCCTTCGTTGCTCCAGCTACTAAATTTAAATATTTTAACATGAGGACTATCTGTACTCTGTTCCAACTAAAATTTCCATGTGTCCCAAAAAGGCAGCCCTGTGGAGAACACATTGTAGTATAGGTAGTCCTCAACTTACAACAGTTTGCTTAGTGACCGTTACAAAGTTACAACGGCACTGAAAAAAGTGACATGACTATTTTTCACACTTACAACCAGGGGTGGGCTTCAAAAATTTTAGCAAGGGGTTCTCTGCTCGGTTGCTGGGTGGGCGTGGCCATGGTAGGCGTGGCCTAGTCGGCCTCCTGCACCACGGTGGGGGGAGGGCGAAAACGGCCTCCCCAGGCTCCGGAGGTCCTCTGGAGGACAGAAACAGGCCCATTTCTGGCCTTCCCGAACTTCCGGTAGGCCCGTTTTTCGCCTTCCCCGAGCCTCCGCGCCAGAGGTGGGTTCTAACTTACCTCGCTGCTGGTTCACTTCCTCACGCGCCGCGTGGGCGCGTGTGCCTTGTGCACTGTATGCACGCAAAGCTTGCGCGCATGCGCAATGCTAAAAACCAAGCTTCTGCACATGCGCAGAAGCAAAAAACAGCTTTTGCGCGTGCGCAGAAGCAAAAAAAATGGCAGCGCCTATGGCGCCGCCGAGAGAGCCGGTTCGGGGGCGTGTCCAGCCAGCCATCGCTGCCGGTTTGGTGAGCGGGGGGAAATTCCCACTACCGGTTCTATAGAGCCGGTCCGAATCAGCAGCAACCCACCTCTGCTCCGTGCGCGCTCTGCACTTACCTGCATCCAAAACGGGCTGCGTGGGGACTCCTGGGAGGGGAGTGGTGGGGTGGGTGGGGCCAGCCAGGAGTGGGATTTGGGGGTTCTCCGAACTGCACAGAATCTTAGCTAGAGGTTCTCCCGAACCCCTGTGAACCCCCAGCAGCCCACCCTGCTTACAACCATTGCAGCATAATCATGGTCACATGATTTACATTCGGATGCTTGACAACTGTCTCACATTTATGATGGTTGCAGTGTCTTGTGGACACGTAATCCCCTTTTGTAACTTTCTGTCAAGCCAAGTCAATGGGGAACCCAGATTCACTTAACAACCGTTTGACTAATTTAACAACTGCAGTGATTCACTTAACAAATGTGGCACAGGAAGTCGTAAAATGGGGCAAAACTCACTTCACCAATTTCTCATTTAGCAACATAAATTTTGGGCTCAGTTGTGTGTTCGTAAGTTGAGGACTACCTGTAGTCTTAGGAGGTGGTGATGAAGGTGTGAGTCACTACAGGTAGTCTTCGACTTACGACCACAATTGAGCCCAAAATTCCCATTGGTTTCATGCTGTCTCGGGAATTCTGGGAGTTGAAGTCCACGGGTGGTAAAAGAGCCATAGAGGTAGTCCTCGACTTACGACTACAATTGAGTCCCAAATTTCTCCAGTTAAGCAAGGCAGATGTTAAATGAATTTTACCCCATTTACGACCTTTCTTGCCACAGTTGTTAAGTGAATCACTGCAGTTGTTAACTTAGTAACATGGTTGTTAAGTGAATCAGGTTTCCCTATTGACTTTGCTTATCAGAAGTTCGTAAAAGGGGATCACATGACCCCGGGACACTGCAACCGTCATAAATATGAGTCAGTTATCTGAATTTTGACCCTGTGAGCTGTGGGGATGCTGCAACGGTCTGTGTGAAAAATGGTCATAAGTCACTTTTTTCAGTGCCGTTTTAACTGTGAACGGTCACTAAATGGACTGTTGTAAGTTGAGGACTACCTGTAGATGCCCATTCCTGCTTTGTGCTAAGCTAGGTTTGGTCTCTTTGTGGTGTAACCTGCTTGGCGAATAAAAGGCCTCGGATTAGCTGACGGTTGGATGTACTGCATGAAACAAAAAACAGGTTAATTTAGTAATCAGGTTAAAATGCCAGCAAGCAGCTCCTGTGTCCATAAGCAGGGATTAAGGGTCACTTTAGTTAAACCTTAACCCAGCCTGATCTGGGCTCCCAATTTAGGACATAAAATCCACATCAGTACCAGTTCAGCTTCCCTGCATCACCCACATTCAGACACACAAACACACACACACACACACACACAAACACAACCGAACGGAAAACAGGAGCAGAAGCTAACAGGCAGAAACAGCCTGATGTGACTTTAGAAAGTGCATAATGAAGACCTCAGATAGTTGAGGTTGAACTCCAACTCTTTGATATAGGTAGTCCTCGACTTACGACCCTAATGGAGTCTGTCCATCAGGAACATAAATTGTGACAGTCGTAAATCTGATCCCCCATGTGACTGACCCAATTTTATGACCTTTGGGGCAGTGGTTATTAAGCAAATGCCATGGTCATAATGCGAATGGCATGGTCATTAAGTGAATCAATGGTTTGCTAGGAGCCAGGTTTGCCGAAAACTGGAAATTAATGCCGGTTTTCAGCAAAACAATAATAAAAAGCTGTCAAGTGACGGCAGGATCCTGGAAACAGCAATAAATGTGTGTATGTGTGGAGGCAGTGTTGAAACTTTGCAACAGGGTTGTAAGTAACCCCCAGGTTAAAAAAAAAAACCAGAAAAATTCCATTCCCTTTCATGATTTCTCTTTCTGTTTCTACAGGCAGTCCTTGACTTACAACCACAATGGAGCCCAACATTTTAGTTGTTAAGTGCAACATTTGTTAAGTGAGTTTGCCCCATTTTACGACCTTTCTCGCCACAGTTGTTAAGTGAATCACTGCAGTTGTTAACGTACACGGTTGTAAAGTGAATCTGGCTTCTCCCATTGACTTTGCTTGTCAGAAGGTCGCAAAAGGGGATCACTTGACCCCTGGAACATTGCAACCGCCATAAATATGAGCCAGCTGCTAAGCGTCCGAATTTTGCTGATATGACATGAGGATGCTGCAATGGTCATAAGTATGAAAAATGGTCATAAGTCACTTTTTTCAGTGTGGTTGTCACTTCGAACAATCACCAAATGAATGGTTGTAAGTTGAGGATTATCTTATACGTAGTCCTCGACATACGACCACAATGGAGCCCAAAATTTTAGTTGTTAAGCACGACATTTGTTAAGTGAGTTTGCCCCTTTTTACGAGCGTTCTTGCCACAGTTGTTAAGTGAATCGCTGCAGTCATTAAGTGAGCAACGCAGTTGTTAAGTGAATCTGGCTTCCCCCATTGCTTGACAGAAGGTTGCAAAAGGTGATCACATGACCCCGGGACACTGCAACCATCATAAATACCCATGTTTCCCCAAAAATAAGACTGGGTCTTATATTAATTTTTGCTCCAAAAGACGCATTAGGGCTTATTTTCCAATTAGTTCTTATTTTCGTGGAAATACGGTACTAAATGCATCCATCTGGTTGGCGAGCTTAACTGGGGCTTATTTTTGGGGTAGGGCTTATATTACGAGCATCCTGAAAAATCATGCTAGGGCTTATTTTCTGGTTAGGTCTTATTTTCGGGGAAACAGGATACATGCCAGTTGCCAAGCGTCCAAAATTTGATCCCGTAACCTTGGAGATGCTGCAATCGTCTTAAATGTGAAAAACGGTCGTAAACTACTTTTTTTCAACAAAGTTGTAACTTCAAACTGTCACTGAACGAATGATTGTAAGTCAAGGACTATCCGTATTACGTTCCGCCCACCTGTGTGGCCGCAAAGCACACTTTACTCATCCTTTTTTTTTTTCCCCCTTGCTAAATAGTTTTGCAACCCTAAAGATACCTTCCTTTCCTGCGTGGGTGGTACTATTTGCATCCAGAGAAAACCTGAAATATGTCAATAAGCCTGTGGCAAGACTCTAAGTAAGAGATGAGAACGTGGCTGTGGGATGGGAATCTTTCCACGTTCCCAAGAGGAAAAATGAATAAGGCTCCTGCCATTTTGAAAGGATGCTACCACTCCGTGCCTGGCATCTTTGGCAGCCAGGGTGCTGTTAATCCTTTGCAGATGTCAGCAGGAGTGGGTTCTGACTTACCTCGCTGCCGGTTCGCTTCCTCCTGTGCCACGTGGGCGTGCCTCAGGGGCGCGCACATGCGCAGTAAAATAAATAAATAAATAAAATTTAAAAAGCCAAAAACAAGATGGCAACGCATGCGCAGAAGAAAAAATTCAAAAAAAAAAATTCAGAAAAAATTAAGAGTCCGGGAGTTGGGCAGCATATAAATTTATTAAATAAATAAATAAATAAATAAATAAATAAATAAATAAATAAATAAATAAATAAATAAATAAATAAATAAATAAATAAATAAATAAATAAATAAAAAGATGGCAGCGCCCACGGACCGGCACCGACAGAACTGGATCAGTGACATCATTGTGACGTTACCAGTGGGTCGCTACCAGTTCGGGCGAACTGGTCCGAACCGGTAGCAACCCACCTCTGGATGGCAGGCCGTGTGCCAAATTAAACCAGGCCAAGCATGCTTTAGCCTGCCTTCACCCAAAAGAGATAGTCCTCAACTTAACGACCACAACTGAGCCCAAAGTTTCTGTTGCTAAGTGAAACATTTAAGTGAGTTTTGCCCCATTTTACCACCTTTCTTGCCAGGGTTGTTAAGTGAATCATTGCAGTTGTTAAGATAGTAACAGGGTTGTTAAGTGAATCTGATTTCCCCATTGACTTTGCTTGTCAAAAGGTCACAGAAGCTGGTCACATGGCCCCGGGACATCGCAACCGTCATAAATACGAGCCAGTTGCCAAGCATCTGAATTTTGATCACGTGAGCACGGGGAAGCTGCAACGGTCATAAGTGTGAAAAATGGTCATACGTCACTCCGCAGTGCTGCTGTAACTTCGAACTGTCAGTAAATGAACTGTTGTAAATCGAGCATCACCTGCAGGCCAAGCCTGGTTGCGGCTAACCATGGCTTATTTTACTCAGCTTCTCTGACACTCTAACCATGTCCGAGGCAGCATCTGGGAGGGTGGATTTAAAATGAAAAAAGATGGAGAATTGCAATGCCAGCCAGCATCTTCCCAATTTTGATCACCCACACAAAAATGCTCACACATACACACACATACAGACGTGTGCGTGCACACACACAAACATAAATTATGGATGTCTGATTCTAACAGACATCTTACACCTTACAGATCTGGAAAGCACTAAGAAAAAAATTACTCATTCCTTTTATTTAAGTTTCTTAATAATGAACCATACAGCAGAGTCTTTACAGAAACAACATATGCATAATCATACTTGATTAATCATTTTCATCAGTTAATAACCATATTTAATTAGATTATTTGGGAAAACTGGAACAGAGCATCCGATAATACTTTTGCCTTTGTTGCATAAAATTCATACATTGAAATCAGGGAAGTAAAAATAATCTGGATGGTTGAGATACTGGATATTTTTTGGGGGGGGATCAATTTTTCCATTAGTGATTTTTTTCCAGCAGCACTGCCACTTTATGGAAATATTTAAATCAGGGGTGAAATTCAAAATTTTTCCCTACCGGTTCTGTGGGCATGGCAGGGGAAGGATATTGCAAAATCCCCATTCCCTCCCCACTCCAGGGGAAGGATACTGCAAAATCCCCATTCCCTCCCCACTCCTGGGAGAAGGATATTGCAAAATCCCCATTCCCTCCCTACTCCAGGGGAAGGATATTGCAAAATCCCCATTCCCTCCCTACTCCAGGGGAAGGATACTGCAAAATCCCCATTCCCACCCCACTCCAAGGGAAGGATACTGCAAAATCCCCATTCCCTACCCACTCCTGGGAGAAGGATATTGCAAAATCTCCATTCCCACCCCACTCTGGGGCCAGCCAGAGGTGGTATTTGCCGGTTCTCCGAACTACTCAAAATTTCCGCTACCGGTTCTCCAGAACCTGTCAGAACCTGCTGGATTTCACCCCTGATTTAAATCTTTTCCTGTTTTCCAGGATGTAGCTATTACAGTACTGTAGCTCTCTAACTGGAACCTAATAAAAAACAATTGGTTCTTTGTATTTCAAGGTGCTCATTGGGATTGAAAAATTGGATTAGCAAAACGAAACAAAAACCAAACCAGGAATAAAGTAAAGGAGATCAATATGAATATTATATATAGAATTATTTTCCAGGGTCTGACTCTGTTTCTCAACCTTGGCAACTTTAAGATGTGTGGACTTCAATTCCCAGAATTCCCCAGGCAAAATGCTGGAATTGAAGTCTGTACAGGCTGCCTGGGGAATTCTGGGAGTTGAAGTCCACACATGTTGGCTGAGGGATTCTGGGAGTTGAAGTCCACAGTTTTAATGTTATCAAGGTTGAGAAACACCGGCCTGGCAGCTGTCCCAAAAAAGTCTTCACAACTTTGTAAAACCTTAACCAAGTTGGGGCCTGGTGGTAGAGAAAGCAGCAGGGACTGAGAAGACAAGCTTGTAGTGGAATCTAGAAAACCTTGCTTGGGTTGCAAATCTTTGCATGGATCTAGAAAGCTCAGTTCCTGGGGCAGATTTCTGCAGTCTTCCTTTCAATAGGCATTGTCGTGATTTTGCAAGGAATTTTTATTTTTTAAAAAGTGCTAAATTATAGGGAGCAGCTATACCAGAGGTGGGTTCCTCCCGATTCGGACCGGATCGCCCGAACCGGTAGCAACCCGCTGGTGACATCACAATGACGTCACAGATCGGGTTCGGTCCGTGCCGGTCCGTGGGCGCCTCCATCTTTTTTTGAATTTTTTTTTTGAATTTTTTTTTGAAATTTATTTTTATTTTTATTTTTCTTCTGCGCATGCGCAGAAGCCAAGTTTCCAGCACTGAGCATGCGTCGCCATCTTGTTTTCAGCTTTTTAAAAAAATTTTTTACAAAAATTTATTTTTTTGCACTGCGCATGCGCGAAGCACACATGCGCCCACGCGGCGCGGGAGGAAGCGAACCGGCCGCGAGGTAAGTTAGAACCCACCCCTGACCTATACCATTCCAGGGTGCAAGATCTGTCTGTCAGTCTGTCGGTCTCTCCATCCATCTATCCATCCATCATCTATCTATCATCTATCTATCTATCTATCTATCTATCTATCTATCTATCTATCTATCTATCTATCTATCTATCTATCTATCTATCTATCTATCTATCTATCTGATTTTTATCCTGCCTTTCTCACTTTTAAAAATACAGATAATCCTTGACTTACATCCACAATAGAGCCCAAAATTTCTGTTGCTAAACAAAACAGCCATTAAGGGAATTTTGCCCCATTTTACGACCTTTCTTGCCACAGTTGTTAAGTGAATCACTGTAGTTGTTAAGTGGATCTGACTTCCCCATTGACTTTGCTTGTCAGAAGGTTTCAAAAGGGGGTCATGTGACCATGGGGAAGCTGCAACGGTCATAAGTGTGAAAAAAAAGATCAGAAATCACTTTTTTCAGTGCCATTGTAACTTCGAAGTCACTAAACGAATGGTTTTAAGTTGAGGACTCCCTGTACTGGCATTCTTTTAGCATTCTGCTGATGCTCAGGAGCATTCCCACAAAACGAGAGTCCGTGTGGAATTCAAACCCGCAAAGTGCCCTGAGCTGGTGAAACACAAACGGCACAGGAGTCTCTGGGCAGGTTTGTCACCTCTGCTCTCCTCCCGGTCCCCCCACATTTTCTCCTGGGCCAATCCACGTTTCCCCAGAGGATTCGAACCTTGGCTCCATCTTTGAGCCTCTCAGCCCAGCCCACCTCGCAGGGTTTTTGTTGCGGGGGAAATAGGAGGAGGAAGAAGCATTGTGTGCAGAGGTGGTATTCACTTACCTGCCCTACTGGTTCGCAAATGTGAGCGCACACGCCCCTTGCACGCATGTGCACGTCCTTCCGCGCATGCGCTTTGCTCGCGCGCGGGGCTTTCACGCATGCGCACGGCTTCAAAATGTGCCTAAATAGGATGGCATAGAGCCGGGGCAGGTGGGCAGGCCCACCCGCTATTTCCGCTACCGGTTCGGGCAAACCGGTCCGAACCGGCTGAATACCACCTCTGATTGTGTGTGTCCAACGATATTTATAAAAGCAATACAGATGGGATGTAAATAAATCAATAAAAACTTATGCACCAGGCAAGCAAGCAACTGAAATCTGATTTTGTCCCCCAAGTCTATAGCATGTTTTTCACTAAAGAAATAAACAGCCTATTTAGTTGCTTGTTTAGAGTATGTCTGTTTATCGAACTTTCTCCTGCTGTTTATCGAAAAAAACCAAATAATAGCTGGAAGGCCAAACAGGTTCAACCTTTGGAGCTCTACTCAGAGCAGAGAGAAAATATTTTCCTAAGGGCCAGCTGATCAGGGATCCTGTTTCTCCTTTAGGGGAAGAGATCCCGGAAGCCAATTTAAAAATCTTAGAAGAATTTTCTTGCTCAAAACCGGACAAGCAGGTGGATCCAGCCACCTCCAGCCCCAGCTTTCTGCTGAGCAATATGGATGCCAGTCACCCATTTTTTCCCCCCACCCCTTCCTTAAGTCCTCCTGAATGCTTACACAGGCAGACATTTGCATAGAGATAAAATTATCCTGCTGAAGTTAAGGGAAAAAAGGTGTGATTTGCTCACTTCAGGTCTGCCTTGTCCAAGCCAATGCCTTCTCAAGGAGTTGGACTCAGGGGTGGGTTCTAACTTACCTCGCCGCCGGTTCGCTTCCTCCCGCGCTGCGTGGCTGCGCGCGCATTGCACGCTGTGTGGCCACACCACGTGGGCACGCATGTGCAGTGCCGAAAACTCAGCTTCTGCGCATGCGCAGAAACAAAACCCAGCAAAAAATCCCCCCCCCAAAAAAAATTCCAAAAAAAAAAGATGCCAGCGTCCACGGACTGGCACCGACAGAACTGGCTCTGTGATGTCACCACAGGTTTACTACCGGTTCTATAGAACCAGTGCGAATCGGGAGGAACCCACCTCTGGTTACACTGCATCTCCCATCAGCCACACCTGATCAAGACAGGGATCGGATTCAAACCACAAAAGTATTGTAATGCACTTCGATATAAGTGGTTGGAAATAAAAATACTGGTGCTGAAAGGAATACTAATACTGCTTAACTTGGTCATAGAACTAACCCGGTTACAGGAAGTCCTCAGTTTACAACAATTGAGCACAAAGTTTCCATTGCTAAGTGAGACAGTTGTTAAGTGAGTTTTGCCCCGTTTTACAATCTTTCTTGCCACCGTTGTTAAGTGAATCACTGCAGTGGTGAAGTTAGGAACACGAATGTTAAGGGAATCTGGCTTCCCCATGGACTTTGCTTGTCAGAAGGTCGCAGAAGCTGATCACGTGATCCCTGGACACTGCGACCGTCATAAATATGAACCAGTTGCCAAGCACCTGGATTTTGATCACGTGATCATGGGGTTGCTGCAACAGTCGTAAGTGTGAAAAACGGTCATAAGTTGCTTTTTCCAGCGCCGTTGTAACTTCGAATGGTCACTAGATGAATGGTTGTAAACCGAGGACTGCCTTTACTGAATTTGCCCTTTTGCTGGATTCAGACGTTGCTTGAATCGATCAGTTAATTAGCTTAACAGCATTTTAACTGTCCTGGTTAAATGAGTTGAGCACCTTTTCTGGTTTAAAAGGGGGTAGCAGAGATTCAACACAAAACACGGTTGCTCCTTCAGAGTTGGGGTCATCTCCTGGATTTGGATGTATTAAAATAATGAATCATTGTTAAACCAGGCCAAACTCCAAACGAGCGCTTCCTTCATCAGTACTGCAGGCTACTTCAGCTGACTGCTAGCTGCAGTTCGGCGGTTCAAATCTCACCGGCTCAAGGTTGACTCAGCCTTCCATCCTTCCGAGGTGGGTAAAATGAGGACCCAGATTGTTGGGGGCAATATGCTGGCTCTGTGAACCGCTTAGAGAGGGCTGTAAAAGCACTGTGAAGCGGTATATAAGTCTAAGTGCTATTGTTAAGTGCTATTGCTATCATTTTGAGTTCACAAAGGAAGGGAATAAAATGGTGTTTTTCAAACTTAGCAACTTTTAAAAGATGTGGACTTCTACTCCCAAAATTCCCCAGCTTCCACTGCCCAGAAAATACCATGGTCTTAATAATCCGAAAGACTGAAGGGTGGCCTTGTCTTGATACACCAACAGCTGTTAGAGTGGTCCGCCATTTCAGTATGAGCCAGCCGTGTGCTGCAGCTGCCAAAAAAGCCAACACAATCCTAGGCCACATTAACAGAGAGATAGAATCAAGGTCACATGAAGTGTTAGCATCACTTTATAATGCCTTGATAAGCTCACACTTGGAATACTTCATCCAGTTTTGGTCACCACGATGTAAAAAAGAGGTTGAGATTCTAGAAAGAGTGCAGAGAAGAGCAGCAAAGAGGATTAGGGTTCTGCAGGCTAAACCAGATATGTCTAGTCTATTGAAGAGGAAGATTGGGGGGGGGGGGCATGATAACTTCCTATACTTGAGGGCCTGTCAAGAAAGAAGAGGGGATTGACTTATTCTCCAAAGCACCAGAAGGCAGGATGAGAAGTAATGGTTGGAAGCTTATCAAAGAGAGACCCAATTAAGAAGAAATTTCCTTTCAGTGAGAACCAGAGGTGGTATGCAGCCGGTTCGGACCGGTTCGCCCGAACTGGTAGCAGAAATCACAAGTGGGCTTGCCCTCCTGCCCCGGCTCTATGACGTCCTATGTAGGGACGTTTTTGAGGCCGGGCGCATGTGTGGAAGGCAGGCGCATGCGCGAACCGGGCGTGCGCATGCACGAAGCGAGCGCGAGCACCCAGGGCGAACCAGTAGCGCCGAAATGGGAAACCCACCCCTGGCGAGAACGATTAATCAATGGAACAGTTATCCTCCCAGTGTTATGGGTGCTCCATTGCTGGAGATTTTCAATTATAGACCGTACAACTGGGATGGTATCTGTTGTTCGTATAGGGGGCTGGACTAGAAGACCTCTGAGGTCTATTCCAACCCTATTATTCTATATTCTATGTTCAAAGATCCTCTTTGGTTCAGGTAGATGGCTGGGACAGCAGCATCCCTTGTGGGGCCATTATGTTGCCATGACCCAGACCTGTCAGGAAGGCTGCAGCTGCTGAGATCTGGCTGGCAAAGAGCTTTGTCAGTTGCTTCCTGTTTGCTCATGCAAATTCCCCAGGTGTGCCTAGGCAAGTTGCAGCCTGGGCTGGATTGCAAGCTCATTTAGCAAATGTGCCTTGGCTGTAGTTGGTTTCCTGTTCGGTTTGCAGCATGGAAATATTCCTTGTGCCACAAGGGGGCAAGACCCGAAAGTGGGAGGGAGGGAAGGAGGGAGGGAGGGAG
>QLTV01003503.1:79944-100180 GCA_003457575.1 Thermophis baileyi
AAGGATCCTGCAAAACCCCCGTTCCCACCCCACTCCAGGGGCAGGATACTGCAAAATCTCCATTCCCACCCCACTCCCGGGGGAAGGATATTGTAAAATCTCCATTCCCACCCCACTCCTCGGGGAAGGATATTGCAAAATCCCCATTCCCTCCCCACTCCAGGGGAAGGATACTGCAAAATCTCCATTCCCCCCCCACTCCTCGGGGAAGGATATTGCAAAATCCCCATTCCCTCCCCACTCCAGGGGAAGGATACTGCAAAATCCCCATTCCCTCCCCACTCCTGGGGGAAGGATATTGCAAAATCCCCATTCCCTCCCCACTCCAGGGGAAGGATACTGCAAAATCCCCATTCCCTCCCCACTCCTGGGGGAAGGATACTGCAAAATCCCCATTCCCTCCCCATTCTGGGGCCAACCAGAGGTGGTATTTGCCGGTTCTCCGAACTACTCAAAATGTCCGCTACCGGTTCTCCAGAACCTGTCAGAACCTGCTGGATTTCACCCCTGGCCTGGCCCCTGCACAACACAAGCACGCTTCCAGCTGTGGTTTGTCCGCTCTCGATTGCCTTCTTGGCCTTTTTTGTTTTGGACTGCAAAAAGCACTGTGTCCATTAGGAGTGTCCAATCTGGGTAACGTTAAGACTTGCGGACTTCAACTCCCAGAATTCCCCAGGCAGCTATGTTGGGAATTCTGGGAGTTGAAGTCCAGAGTTGCCCAGGTTGGATACACCGGAATGTACAGGTGATCCGCGACTTACAACCATTCGTTTAGTGACAGTTCGAAGTTACAACGGCACTGAAAAAAGTGATGTATGACCATTTTCCACACTTACGACCGTGGCAGCCTCCCCATGGTCATGTGATCCAAATCCAGACGCTTGTCAACCGGCTCGTATTTATGACGGTTGCAGTGTTCCCAGGGTCATGCCATCCCCTTTTGCGACCTTCTGACAAGCAAAGACAATGGGGAAGCCAGATTCACTTAACGCCCGTGTTCCTAACGACTGCAGTGATTCCCTTAACAACTGCGGCAAGAAAGGTAGTAAAATGGGGCAAAACTCACTTGACAACTGCCTTGTTTATGGAAATTTTTGGCTCCGTTGTGGTCATAAGTCAAGGACTACCTGTATTCACAGCCAAGCAGGTGTGCCATCCACATGCTTAGCAAGTGAGCTGGATAAGGTCCTTGACCTCAAGAAACTAATGCCAATCAAGTCAGCTTACTGACCTCAGCAGTTTGCAAGCTCTATTTGCAGCTTCCATCACATATTCCGTCACAAAGGGAGCATTCCAGCTAGTTTATTTCAATTCAATTCAGTACAGAGCCGAAGGGACCTTGGAGGTCTTCTAGTCCCACCCTCTACTCGGGCAAGAGACTCTACAGCATTTCAGACAAATGGTTTTCTAGACTAGCCATATCCATACTCCTTGGGCCAGAGAAACTGCTTTCGATGCAAAACCCTCCCCCCCCCTCCTCCATGACCAATGGGTAGCAGAGTTGAGAAAAGACCCTTCACCTTTCCAGGATCCCTGGAGCTCTGCCCTTTACGTGTGCAGTTAAAAGACAGCCAAGCTCAGGCTAAAGCTATTTAATCAGCATAAGCTCAGGGTTGGCAGTCAAATAATGACCTTGAGATGCTTCGTCTGGACCTCGGCCAGACCGCATCCCCTCCCCGGTTGGTCTCCTGTTCAGTGATACCATTTAATCCTTCCGGCTCTGCCCACCAACTGCAAAAAAAACAACAACCCGACACTAACTTTGGAGAAGAATGCATGGATACAAATGATAACGGTTTTATTTGTCCTGCCAGCTGCACGCTTTGCAGAATAGAGGAAGTCCTCGACTTACGACCGCAACTGAGACATTTCCTGAGAGAGTTTTGCTCCATTTTGCAACCTTTCTCACCACAGCTGAGGGACACTGGACACTACCCACCCTCTTTTAAGCTTGGTCCCGGCTGAAGATCGGACCAGGGGAATAACCTACATTGAGAATTTCTGCCTTGATGGTCTTCCACGGGACGGCCGAGGGTTGGATTTGAGGAGATCAAGAAAGTGAATGCATATAAAATATGGGACACGGGGCGTTGATCGCCCAGCTGTCGGCGCCATTTTGATTTTTTTTACTTCCCTTTGTGCAAACTCACCCTGCTGTGTTTTAACCTTTCCAGCAAGACTTTTATGGTATTCGATGTAGTGGTTAAGGTGCTGGCCTAGAAAGCAGGTGACTGTGAGTTCTAGTCCTGCCTTAGGCATGAAAGTTGGTTGGGTGAGTTAGGGCCAATCACCAGGAGACAGTGAGTTCTAGTTACCCCTTAGGCAGGCAAGCTGACTGAGTGATATTGGGTCAATCAGCAGGAGACGGTGAGTTCTAGTTCCAACAGCATAAAAGCCAACTGGGTAACTTTGGGCCAGTCACTAGGAGACGGTGAGTTCTAGTCCTGTCTCAGGCATGAAAGCTGGCTAGCTGACTTTGGGCCAATCCCCAAAGTCACCCAGTTCTAATCCCACCTTAGGCACGAAAGCCAACTGGGTGACTTTGGGCCAATTACCAGGGGACTGTGAGTTCTAGTCCCACCTTAGGCAGAAAAGCCAACTGGGTGATTTTGGGCCAATCACCAGGAGATGGTGAGTTCTAGTCCCGCCTTAGGCAGAAAAGCCGGCTGGGTGACTTTGGGCCAATCACCAGGAGATGGTGAGTTCTAGTCCTGCATTAGACAAGAAGGCATGTTTTAGAGAAAATAGGCAGAGTATTCGATATTTAATTTAATTTATAAAATTTATATGCCGCCCAACTCCCGAAGGACTCTGGGCGGCTTACATCATGTAAAAAATAAAACATATAAAAACAATTTAAAAAAAAAAACAAACCATCCATATTTAAAATAAAACATTCACACAACCATGCATGGGCCAATCAGAACCACTATTGGCCCCAGGCCTGCCGGAAAAGCCAGGTCTTAACGGCTTTACGGAAGGCCAGTAAGGTGGGGGTAGTACGGATCTCGGGGGGAAGTTGGTTCCATTTGCCACCTTTACTTATAAAGTAATAAAGCTGGGATAAAAATCAGATAAACAAATCAAATAAAAATAAAATGTCACGATATCCCGCAAACATTTGGAGTGGAAATACGCTCGGTGTTCAAGTGAGGAGATCAGGGGAGGAACCTGACGGTTTCTCCACCTTGCTGTGGTCTTAAAAGATCTCCCTCCACCAAGGTCCTTTTGCCAGTGTAGACAAAGTTCCGTGCGGTCAGCGGGCATAACCAAGCGTGCCTAAACGGAGTCGTGGCAAACCTGGTTTCTTTTTCCCGAGTGTCGGAGTGATCCAGTGCGGCCATTTGAGCACATTATCGGAAACCACATCAAGGCTCTTTTTGAAGCTGGCTTCTGCGTCCGGATACACAAACAAATCGTGGCGTTCCCATCAAGCTGCCGTAACGATCCTGGGCAGGCTTGGCGAGCAGCCCAGGCCCTCGACACCCACACTGTCTGTCTTGCTTGCCGGTTGCAGATGATCAATATTGTGCTTCTCTTGAGAATGTGGCGCATTGCAGGTTTCGGCTTGTCGAGAAGGAGCAGGAGGAGTCTGAGCAGGCTGGGGGAAAAGGGAGCTCTGGCAGAAAGACCGATTTGTGGATTTGCGTGTTTCTGTGTGTGTGTGTGTGTTATTGATGGGATCATAGCTTAGAGCAGGGGGGTCAAACTCGATTTCATTGAGGGCCGCATCAGGGGAGGGCCAGATCTAAGCACCTCACAAGCCGGATGTGGCCCGTGGGCCTTGAGTTTGACACCCCTGGCTTAGAGTTTGGGGGCAAGTCAAATTGTGTACAGGTAGTCCTCGACTTACAACAGTTCGTTTAGTGACCATTCGAAGGGTGTGTGGCCAGAGTGGGCGTGGCCTGCTTGATGTCACTCCTGTCGGGGGGGGCGCTTGTGGCAGCCCGCGGTGCCTCTGCCAGCGAAAACGGGCTCCCGAGCGCCGATTCCGGCTGCGAAGGCCTCCTGCAACCCTCTGCCAGCGAAAACGGAGTTCACGCGGCCCTCCCGAGCTCCGTTTTCACTGGCAGAGGGTTGCAGGAGGCCTTCGCAGCCGGAAATGGAGCTCGGGAGCCCGTTTTTGCTGGCAGAGGCACCACGGGCCGGTCCTTCACTGTTTCCAGGGTGGCCCCGAGGGCCAGATCTAAGCACCTCACAAGCCGGATGTGGCCCGTGGGCCTTGAGTTTGACACCCCTGGCTTAGAGTTTGGGGGCAAGTCAAATTGTGTACAGGTAGTCCTCGACTTACAACAGTTCGTGAGCCCGCCCCCATCTATTCTCTGCCTCCCGAGTCCCAGCTGATCGGGAGGAAATGGGGATTTTGCAGTATCCTTCCCCTGCCACGCCCACCAAGCCACGCCACGCCCACCAAGCCACGCCCATAGAACCGGTAGTAAAAAAAATTGAAACCCACCACTAGGTATGACCATTTTTCACACTTACGACCGTTGCAGCATTCCCAGGGTCACATGAACAAAATTCAGATGCTTGGCAACTGGCTCATATTTACGACGGTTGCCCTGTCCCGGGGTCACGTGGTCCCCTTTTGCAGCCGCCTGACAAACAAAGTCAATGGGGAAGCCAGATTCACTTAACAACCGTGTGACTAACTTAACAACTGAAGTGATTCACTTAACAACTGTGGCAAGAAAGGTCGTAAAATGGGGCAAAATGAACTTAACAAATGTCTCACATAGCAACAGAAATTTTGGGTTCAATTGTGGTCGTAAGTTGAGGACTACCTGTAACTGGGTTAGTTCAATAACCAAGTTAAGGTCTACCTGTACTTCAGGGATGGGCAATCTTTATGACCTATGAACTTCAACTCCCAGAATTCCTGAGCCAGCCATAACTGGCTGGGGAATTCTGGGAGTTGAAGTCCACACCTCTTAAAATTGCCACGGTTGAGAAACACTGATTTAGAGGAAAAAGCTGGTTAAAAATGTAAGTTTTTAAAATATCTTGATGATGCCTTTATTTTTTGCTGAGCTCTGTTTACTTCTGCTTCAACATGTGTCCAATAATGGAATTGGCTGAAATGGCAAAATTGACAGCTTTGATTCAAGAAAAGACTTTGATCGATGTTATTTTGACTTGGGAACCAGTCTTGAGATTTTTGTGAGATGCTGAGACAAATGAATGAAAGCTTGATTTGGGGATTTGATTATTAGAATTATGTGGGACTATAGAACTAATAAGACTATTCTTCAGCTCAGAGTAAGTTGGGAACATTTTTATTTATATCTGCCCCAAAGAAAGAAGACATTTCTTTCAGTCCTTCCTTCCTTCCTCCTTCCTTCCTTCCTTTTCCCATTTCCTTCCTTCCTTCTTTCCTTCTATTTCTTTCCTTCTTTCCTTCCTTTCTTTTCTTTCTTTCTTCTCTTTCTTTTTCCTGATTGCTTATTTTTTTAATCTTGTTTTTTAATTTTAATTTATATTAAAATCTATATACTAAAAAAACACATGTGATAATGCTTTACCAATTTTGCACCCTGCTGCAAGAGGTTGGCTGTCAGAATAGTTTAGAATGTACGCTACCAAGATGAATATATGATTTATATTAATATTGATAGTTTCCTGATTGCTTACCTGTACCCTATGACAATCATTAAGTGTTGTACCTCATGATTCTTGACGAATGTATCTTGTCTTTTTATGTACACTGAGAGCATATGCACCAAAGACAAATTCCCTGTGTGTCCAATCACACTTGGCCAATAAAGAATTCAATTCAATTCAATTCAATTCAATTCAATTCAATTCAATTCAATTCAATTCAATTCTATTCTATTCTATTCTATTCTATTCTATTCTATTCTATTCTATTCTATTCTATGAAACCCTGGTATCACAACAACACCAGCTTTCCGGTTGTTTGTAAGCTGCTGGAAGAGAGAAGTGGAAAGCCAAGATAAAGGGTGGCAGAAGGGAAGCGAAAGGATGAACCACCCCAAGAAACTGTAAAGCCAGCCCACTTTCCGGTTTCAATGTTTGGAACCGATGCTTTGAAATATAATATCTCTGGTTTGGGGAGCATCAGTGACTTTGCAAGAGTCTGTTTTCTTCAGTTGGAAAGGATTTGTTGAAGATGGTTCTTGTTAGGCCTGCAAACTGTGATCAATTTCATGTACAGAAAGTCCTCGACTTATGACCACAATTGAGTAGTTGGGAACTGTCCGAATTTTGATCCCATGACCTCAGGGATGCTACTACGGTCGTAAGTGTGAAAAACGGTCATCCGTCACTTTTTTCAATGGCGTTGTAACTTTCAATGGTCACTAAATGTAGTGTCGTAAGTCGAACACTACTTGTATATCCATCTTCTGACAAACACACGCCACAGGCAGCGGTGGTTATGGAGGGATTGCTAATCACAAAGTGACAGCCACAACTGTGTGATCGGAGCCAGGGTTTTCGATCACACAGTTGTGGCTGCCTTTTAGTGGAATATTAGGTATGTTCATCTCCTTACTTATTAAAAAAATAAAAGCGGGATATAAATAAATGAATAAAAACCTTCTGAGCCTCTTTGCTGCCATCTGGTGGTGGGACAGAGTTTAGCAACCCACATTTGATGGAATCCTTTTAGTTTAGTGGACATGTCAGGTTACAACAGTTCATTTAGTGACCGTTTGAAGTTACGATACCGAAAAAAGTGACTTATGACCATTTTTCACACTTAAGACCGATGCAGCATCTCCGTGGTCACGTGATCAAAATTCAGACGCTTGGCAACTGGTTCGTATTTACGACGTGTCCTGGGACCCCCTTTTGCGACCTTCTGACGAGCAAAATCAATTGGAGAACCCAGATTATTTAACAACTGTGCCACTAACTTAACAACTGCAGTGATTCACTTAACAACTGGGCCAAGAAAGGTCGCCAAATGGGGCAAAATTCACTTCACACGTCTCACTTAACAACAGAAATTTGGGGCGTAAGTCAATTGTGGTCGTAAGTCGAGGACTACCTGTAATCTGGCCTGTCGGTCTCCTGGAAATGCAGCACCTTAAAAGAGCCGCTTGTGACCTACAAAGCAACTCAGACAGGGGCCACCAGCGCATTCAAGAGTCCTTTGGGAGTTGGGCAGCATAGAAATGCAAATAAATAAATAAGTAAGTAAGTAAGCAAGTAAGTAAGTAAGTAAGTAAGTCAGTCAGTAAGTAAGTAAATAAATAAATAAATAAATAAATTCAGACCTGTGGCTATAATTTTAGCATCCTTCACCACCCCTGTGAATTACATGCTAGAGCAGGCATGACGTCCCCACAGTGAGGCCTAGCCCCCACCCCGTGTGACTCCTCCCTTCCCTGAGAATCACCCTGGCTCTAACCCGGGGTGGGCAATTAATTTTCCCAAGGGGGCTACGTGTGAGACTGGCACTGTTGTGGAGGGCCGAACCAAGAGAGCTATGAAGGTGTATAGCAGGGGTCCCCAAACTTGGCAACTTTAAGACTTGTGGACTTCAACTCCCAGAATTCTCCAGCCAGCTATGCTTTCTATGCTGACAGAGCTATGCTGGCTGGAGAATTCTGGGAGTTGAAGTCCGCAAGTCTTAAAGTTGCCAAGTTTGAAGACCTGTGGTGTACGCACGCACGCACACAGGTAAATTGAAAGGAAAAACATTTCAAAATTAAAGCAATCCTCGCAGGTCTCGTGGGCCTCATGGTACCTGGCTCAACTCAGGTAGTCCTCGACTTACAACAGTTCATTTAGTGACCGTTCAAAGTTACAACATCACTGAAAAAAGTGACTTAGGACCGTTTTTCACACTTATGACCGTTGCAGCATCCCCCATGGTCGCATGATTTACATTTGGATGCTGGACAGCTGACTCACATTTATGACGGTTGCAGCGTCCCAGGGTCATGTGATTCCCCCTTTTTCTAGTGAAGTCAATGGGGAAAACCAGATTCACTTCACAACCGTGTTACTAATTTTACAGCCGCAGTGATTCACTTAACAAGTGTGGCAAGGAAAGTCGTAAAATGGGGCAAACCTCACTTAACAACATAAATTTTGGGCTCAATTGCGGTCATAAGTTGAGGCAGAGGTGGGTTCCTCCCGGTTCGGACCAGTTCGCCAGAACCGGTAGTGACCCGCTGGTGACATTACGGATCCGGTTCGGTCAGTGCCGGTCCGTGGGCGCCGCCATCTTTTTTTTTTTTTTTTGAATTTTTTTTGTATTTTTTTTTTTTCTTTTGTTTGGCCTAAAGACTGCGCATGTGTTGCCATCTTGTTTTCGGCTTCTTTTTATTATTATTTTTCTAATTTTTTTGCACTGCGCATGCAGTGGCCACGCGGCCACGCAGTGTGGGAGGAAGCGAACCGGCAGCGAGTTAAGTTAGAACCCAACCCTGAGTTGAGGACTACCTGTAGTAATAACTGCAGAAGGATCTTAGAGTCCTAGTAGACAATGACTTAAATATGAGCCAGCAAAAGGTCTATGGAGATTCTCAGTCATCCAGGTCATGGTTGTCCCAAAGGTGCTTTTTCAAAAGGCAACGGGACCTGGTTTTCCTTTAAGACATTTCCTTGCAGTATAAATCCTTCCATCCTCCACCATTCAGTCAGAACTGAAGAAGCTTCTTGGATGAGAAGCGAAAAGTCTTCAAGGAAAAAATAGTCTCGTTGCCTTTTGAAAAAGCACCTCAGGGATATGAGCCAGCCGTGTGCAGCAGCTGCCAAAACAGCCAACACAGTTCTAGGCTGCATCAACAGAGGGATAGAATCAAAATCACGTGAAGCGTTAATACCACTTTATAATGTCTTGGTAAGGACACACCTATGATAGCAGTGTTTCAATATCTCAGGGGTTGCCCCAAAGAAGAGGGAGTCAAGCTATTCTCCAAAGCATCTGAGGGTAGAACAAGAAGCAATGGGTGGAAACTAATCAAGGAGAGAAGCAACCTAGAACTAAGGAGAAATTTCCTGACAGTTAGAACAATTAATCAGTGGAACAACTTGCCTCCAGATGTTGTGAATGCTCCAACATTGGAAGTTTTTAAGAACAGATTGGACTGCCATTTATTCAGACTAGCATAGGGTCTCTTGCTTGAGCAGGGGGTTGGACTAGAAGACCTCCAAGGGTCCATTCCCACTCTGTTATTCTGTTAAGGATCCCAGCAAGGCCATGCCTCTCCCTTCCCTTCTGCACCCAGGCATGCTGGGCCTGAGAAAGCGAATGTTGCTTAGTGCACTGAGAAAGGAATCTTGGTAGGTCTCCTGCTTGAGCAGGGGGTTGGACTAGAAGACCTCCAAAGTCCCTTCTAACTCTTTATTATTTTAATTATAAGTGTACTGGGCCTGACAGGGTCAGCTAAAAGCCCGAGGTGGCCCGCGGGGATATAAAATACCCAGGTGCTTTCAACACAGGGGCCATTATAACCTCATGGCATGCACCCTGACATCCTTATGAGGCTGGCACATGCAGGTCGGGGGGGGGGGCATGTGTTATACCCAGAAATCAAGCGGTTGAGAGCCAGCCGATGGCAGATCCTGGCAATCTGATTACAATCTGGGATCCATCCAGGTCAGGACCTGTTTTTCCTGCCCGGGGCTCAGCTTAAGAGCAGAGCCAGCCCTGTGATAATTAGCCATGATGGTGTTGAGTGTAAAAATTCACCTTGCTGTGCTCTCCTACTGCCGCGCCTTGCAACCTAGCATTATCGTTCATTATTGCACTGCCTTCCAGAAGACCGTCATCACCTGGGCTGCTTCCCACCGGGGACGGCATGGGGGAATCCGATTTAGAAAGGACTCCGTGCAAAGCGTGTGTGCTCCGAATGGACGGCTGGCCTACGAGTCCGCAGCGCTGGCGTCTGCCTTCTTAGCCAAGCACTTAAGCTTTGGCTCTCTCTCCCCCCCCCCCCGATCGGCTTACCCCTGGGAGGGAGCTGGCACCTTGCATCGGTCCCTGCCAAGATGCCACCACCCGCCTAGGGAAACACAGCTGTCAGGGCCTGTCCTGCCGGTGAGCGGGCAGGAAGGGAGGTTTGGCATGGAAGGATGTTGCAGACTAAAGAAATACAATTGGGTTTTGGCCTGAATCTGGGTAAATGTGTGAATGAGGCCATTGTGCCAACATTTTGTGGGGTTTTTTTTTTTGCAATGTTTAGTCAATGTTGACCCATCGGTAACAACATTTGGGGGAGGGCGGATGAGCCCACAGAGAAGATGGAAACATGTCATCCCTGCAAATGCCTTCCTGTCAGTTAGAATAGAGCTGGAAGGGACTTTGGAGGTCTTCTAGTCCAACCCCCTGCTCAAGCAGGAGACCCTATACCTGTGATGGCGAACCTTTTAGACACCGAGTGCCCAAACTGCGCGCGCATGCATGCTCAAACTGAAAGGTGCGCACACACGGACATGCGCATGCATGGACATGCACGGGCATGCGCGCATGCGCAGAAACTTGAAGACCAGCTGGCCGGCGGGAGGCAGGGCATCCCACCACCTGCAGCGCGGCCAGAGGCAAGATCTTTTTCTTTCGTGAGCTTCTGTTTCGTCGTTTGCAGGGAAACAGAAGCTCACGAAAGAAACACCACGGAGATCTGACCGGGGGCGACAGCACGCATGCCAGCAGAGAGGTCTCTGCGTGCCACCTCTGGCACGCGTGCCATAGTTTCGCCATCACGGCCCTACACCATTTCAGACAAGTGACTGTCCAATCTCTTCTTAAAAGCCTCCAGTGATGGAGCCTCCACAACTTCTATAGGTAAGCTGTTCCACTGGTTCTGTCAGGAAATTCCTCCTTAGTTCTAGGTTGCTTCTCTCCTTGATTAGTTTCCACCCATTGTTTCTTGTCCCGCCCTCTGGTGCTTTGGAAAATAACTACCCTGACCTTAACTATTTGATATCAGGGTAAATTATATTAATAATTTCCTTTGTGTCCCTTCCTGAAGCCGCGCCCCTTTTGCGATGCAGGTAAAAAGGGGTGTGAGTGGACAAGCATGGCAGGGCTGCCATTTTGATTCTTTTGGTCACAAGGAACCTGCCGGGAAGGGCCCACAACACCCATACTAGAATCTGAGAATGTAGGGAATCTCTGGAAATATCTTCCTTGGTGCCTCACTGCACTCCTGGCCCACCCGGCTGCAATTCCTGGAAAAGACGTCCTTGCAAGCGGCTTGCAAATACAGTAGTCCTCAACATACGACCACAATGGAGCTCAACATTTCTTGTTGAGTGAGATTGGCCCCTTTTTACAACCTTCCTTGCCACCGTTGTTAAGTGAATCACTGCAGTCGTTAAGTTAGCAATGCGGTTGTTAAGTGAATCTGGCTTCCCCACTGACTTTGCTTGTCAGAAGGTCGCAAAAGGGGATCACATCATCCCGAGACACTGCGACCATCATAAGCATGAATCAGTTGCCGAGCATCTGAATTATGATCACCTGACCATGGGGATGCTGCAATAGTTGTTAAGTGTGAAAAACGATCGTAGCTCACTTTTTTTCAGTGCCGTAACTTCAAACGGTCACTAAATGAACTGTTGTAAGTCAAGGACTACCTATAGACTTGGGAAACATCTAAAATTTTGGAAGATCTCTCTACCTAAGAGCTGCACACAGGCCCTCCCTCGTCACCTAACGGGACTGGCGGGGGATCCCCTCCCCTCGCCAATCGGCCTTCCTCTGAGCCCTGGCAGAACCTGAACTCAGCTCCCCAGAGACCTTGTCAATTCCTGTTTTTCTTTCCACTTCTTGATTCTTCTTCCCTTAACCCCAGACAAATAAATTAGGAAAGTAGAAAACAATCATGTGCAAGGTTCTGTTATAGCTGCCAATCTTGATGGACTGTCCTCATCTTACTCTGATGTTGAATTTCTGATCTGCTCTATCTAATGCAGAGGTCTCCAGACTTTAAGACTTGTGAACTTCAACAGACAACCATTTGTTTGGGATGGTGTAAGGCTGCGATGGCGAACTTATGGCACGCGTTGCCAGCCCATTGCCAGCTGGTCTTCGTGGGCACCAGAGCGCCGGAAAATGGCCCAAAAAACAGGCCATTTTTTGGGCTGTTTTCCGAGCCGTTTTCAGGCCGTTTTCCGGGCCATTTTTTGGGCCATTTTTCGGACAGCCCAAAAAAACAGCCTGAAAAAGGCCCAAAAAACAGCCAAAAAACAGGCATGCACTCGCCAGCCAGCTGGTCTGGGTTTCCGGTGCTCCAGCATGCACGAAGACCAATTGGCCAGCGCGCATACGTGTGCCGGAAACCCGAAAACCAGTTGGCCGGTATGCACGCGCATTCCGGTTTGGGCACTCAGTGCCGAAAAGGTTCACCATCACTGGTATAAGGTCTCCTGCCTTGGGCCAGGGTTGGACTAGAAGACCTCCAAGGTCCCTTCGAACTCTATTATTCTGTTGTTATTTTTTTTCCACGGGGATTAAAAATAATTTTAAATCTCACTCTTGGATGGCAGAGCTCTTAACCTAAACTAATCTTTTATTAGGATGCATTTCGGGGTGTGCAGGAAGGCAAAATTAGATTCCGTCTTTTTTTTTTTATGCAAACCACCAGAGGGCAATTAAAACTTTATTTAACGATTGCAAAGGCGACGGCTGCGTTTGCAACAATGACCCATGTGCAATGAGATCACCGCTGAATTGCCACGCTCACGGACCTGCGTCCCAGGGCTACGGTATTTGCACGCTGCTGTGACACTAAGGTCAGCTTTGTTTCCCTTCTACCCAGCACGCACTAAAATGCAACTCGACTGCCAGCGAACTCCAGTACCGAAATCTGTGATTATTTATAGCCTTTCCTTTGAAATGTTCTCAAGTGATCAGAAAAATCAAGACCGTGGCTGCGAATTCAAGCTCCACCCATCTTCATACAAGTAGTCCTCGACTTATGACCACAATTATTGAGCCCAAAATTTATGTTGCCGAGTGAGAATTCTGTCAAGTGAGTTTTGCCCCATTTTACGACCTTTCTGGCCACGGTTGTTAAGTGAATCACTGGAGTTCTTAAGTTGGTAACACAGTTAAGTGAACCTGGCTTCCCCGTTGACTTTGCTCGTCAGAAGGTCACAAAAGGGAATCGCATGACCCTGGGACACTGGAACAAATAACAGAATAACAAGAGTTGAAAGGGACCTTGGAGGTCATCTAGTCCAACCCCCCGCCCAAGCAGGAGACCCTACTACACCATTTCTGACAGATGGCAGTCCAGTCTCTTCTCGAAAGCCTCCAGTGATGAAGCTTCCACAACTTCTGAAGGCAACTTCTGTTCCACTGGTTGATTGCTTTCAATGTCAGGAAATTTCTCCTTATTTCTAGGTTGAATCTCTCCTTGATCAGTTTCCATCCATTATTCCTTCTCTGGCCTTCAGGAGCTTTGGAAACTGCAATCATCGTAAATGTGAGTCAGTTGTCAAGCATCCGAATGTAAATGACGTGACCATGGGGATGCTGCAACGGTCATAAGTGTGAAGAACGTTCATAAGCCACTTTTTTCAGTGCCGTTCTGACTTCGAACAGTCACTAAACGAACTGTTGCCCATAAAAATGGATGGAGTGTTGATTACCCTGTGGTGTCCACTCCTTTGACATTTTTTTACAACCCCACAAGGCCTTGCTCTGTTCTCTTAATTACAATTTTCATTTTTGCTTTTCTCTTTTTCTTCCTTCCTCTTCTCAAGTTTTTCTGGCTGCCGGCCCTGCCTCCTTTCCAGCAAGTCTCCAAAGGCAACTCTTTCATTAAACAAATGCAAATAATCCACCCTTTGATCACAATTATCACCCACCCTCTGACTTTAAATAAATATACCAGGCCAGGATACCTTCTCCTAATTGGTTAAGCTTTGCTACGCAACCACAAAGGAAGCCTGACAGATCCAAAGGGCTGGTTTTAAGCTGTTTGTTCTAAAACAGTAATTCCACCGGTGTTACTGGTTTAATTGCTTTCAACATCTGGGTTATAATTTTATTTATTTTTTTGGTCAACCCTCAAGAAGCACCACTAGCTGGTAGTATGTTAAGTACAGTGTATAAACAATAATTTCAAAAAATTTGCGGTCCTTTTTCCTTCTGAGAAAGACTGGCACCTTCATTAAAACCCTTGGGGTTCCATTAATGCTTTCCATCTTTGCAATTTTTGTTTTTGTTTAAACCTTGCCATTCGATTAAACCTTGGTTTGGGTTTGGGTGCCCTCAGCAAACAGGGGCATTCCCTTAGCTGTCTCAGCCCTCTTAATTTTGCTCTTTTTAAATTTCTGCATGCTGAATTTTACAGCAGGACCAACGATTTTCCTGTGCACGAGGGTGCACAGTTTGCCTCTGGGCTGCACCAACGTTTTGATTCGAACTAATCTGGGTTTTGAAAACCAGATTGTACAATTACTGTAACAGCAGAATTACAGGCTGAGCTAGTTTTTTTTTCAGAATTTGAGAGCTGCAGGATGTTTTAAGACTCTTTGTGCTGTATTTGGAAGAGTTACTATTTCCGATAGAGTGCCTCCGAAGCTGGAGGTTCCACTTTAGCTACCACGATTAACCAATGCAAAAGAGCATGCTCGCCCTTTGCACCCTTCTTGCTGCAACAGTTCTTCAAGCCCACATTCAGCAACCCCAAAATAAGGACTTTCAGCCTCCCCTCCGCCCAGTGAAAACCCGCATGGCTTCGAAAACTAGAAGCTCCGCTCCGCGCTATAACTCCGCGGTCCGGGTTTTCCCTCCAGCTCTTTGTGCGCCGGTCCCCTCCTGGCTCCGCCTTCGCGCCTCTTTCTCCTCCCGCCCGTCCCCTTTTTCCGACCACGCCCCCCCCGCGGCCGCCATTTCGCGGCTCTCTCCCAGCCGCTTCCCGCCAAAAGCTGCACATCATGGACGGTCCGACGTCAGCGCGGGCAGGAACAAAGGGCGGCGGGCGGCGCATGCGCCGTGGCGCCGCTGCTTGCGCGCTCGCCGGTCGTTTACCTAATTTCCGACGATTTTAAAATTAAAAAAAGCTTTTTGAATAAGTGTCGGTTTTATTGATTGCACGCTTGGGTTTTTGCAAAAGGCATCCTTTCCTCTGCCATTTTAATGCCCGCCCAATCCTTTGCACGGTTGCTCCAAAGAAATACAGGTGGTCCTTGACTTATGACCACAATGGAGCCCCAAATTTATGTTGCTAAGTGAGACATTTAGGTGAGTTTGGCCCCATTTTACGACCTTTCTTACCACAGCTGCTAAGTGAATCATTGCAACTGTTAGTAACATGGTTGTTAAGTGACTCTGGCTTCCCCATTTACTTTACTTGGCAGAAGGTCGCAAAAGGGGATGGCATGATCTTGGGAAACTGCAACTGTCATAAATATGAACCAGTTGTCTGAATTTTGATCACATGATCATAGGATGCTGCAATGGTCATAAGAGTGGAAAATGGTCATAAGTCACTTTTCAGTCCTGTTGTGACTTTGAACGGTCACTAAATGAACAGTTGTAAGTCGAGGACTATCTGTAAACCCGTATTTTTTGCAATTTAGGATGCAGGCCTAATTAAGATTTGGGATGGAGCTTTTATTTTGGTCGTGCCAAACCTGACTTTTTTTGCAGCAGGATATGAAATTTTATTTTCCTAAACCTCTTGTCGGAAGGACTTCGAAACCTGTTTTTCTGCCCTTCGGAGCAACGTTGGGTTGCATTTCTATAATCGGCCCCGCACCAAATTAAAGAGGACTTGAATACGTTTATAGCATGCACTTAACCTGGTTATTTAAATTAACCTCTTTGGAGGGTTTGCACATTTTTAGGATTTGACAGGATGAGTCACGAAATAGACTGAGGTTAACAGGAACCAGATTTAGCAAATTGGGCAGGCAGAATGTGCCTCCGCTTGGCCGAGTTAGGAGTTTTGGTGGGAAAGCAAGCAGATTCATTTGCGCAACACGCTAAGCCTGCTTGCCGCTAACTGAGTTTCCTTGCAATTTGGTGTGCTGTGTGAATCCGGTTCTGCCAGATAAAAACATGGGCTAATGAGGAACCATGTGAAATGGGTTGTGTGAATCCATCCTCTGTTTGAATCGATGGATTATGGCAGGATATAAATCCAATAACAGAATAACAGAGTTGGAAGGGACCTTAGAGGTCTTCTAGTCCAACCCTCTGCTCAAGCAGGAGACCCTGCTTCGGCCTGACACCTATACTATTTCAGACAAACAGTTGTCCAATCTCTTCTTAAAAACTTCCAGTGTTGGAGCATTTACAACTTCTGGAGGCAAGTTGTTCCACTGGTTAATTGTTCTGACTGTCAGTAAATTTCTGCTTAGTTCTAGGTTGGTTTAAGGTGATGGAATGTCTTAACATGAATCTCTATCAGAAGAAAAGAATGAATTCAAAATTTCTTCTATTTTCATCTCCAAACTGCATCTGTGATAGTATTTTTTTAACCAATAAATAAATAAGATTTAATGCAAAGGATACATCTGTTTAATATGTATCTAATGTTCAAAATATCATTAATCAGAGAGGAGGGGACCTTGCACGGCCGTACAAACTCCGCCCCTTACTATTTGCATGTGATGTCACCGTACAAGCTCCGCCTTTTCTGACTTGCACTGTGACATCATTGCACATTTCATCAACATGGTTAGGAACGGGCATTTACATGTATGTTTGTGTGTGTGTGCATGTGTGTGTCTTAGCATGTTATGTCCAGTCGGTTTCATTAGTTTATGGTTCAATGTATTACAGGTGGTCAGAATAATTACAGAATAAGAGTCCTCGAGTTATGACCGAGTTAGTCCTCAATTTACGACTAATGAAGCCTGCCCATTACAATCACCCGTCCTAATGGTTATAAAACAGCGGTTCTCAACCTGTGGGTCGCGACTCCTTTGGGGGTCGAACGACCATTTCACAGGGGTCGCCGCGCGCGTTAGCCCGCCATCTTGGTGCCACCGTCACTGCAGGAGTGAAAAGGTCCCGGTTCGGCCGTGCCTGCGGGTCGCTGGACAGCTGGTAGCCCGGACGCCACCATTTGGGTTCTTCTACCCTCTGCGCATGCGCAGAATGCTTTGCGCATGCGCAGAGGGTAAAAGAACCCAAATGGCGGCGTCCGGGCTAAGTCTCCCGCTTCCGACGCTATCAGCTGTCCGGCGGCCTGCAGGCAAGCCTGAACCTGGAGCATTTCGCCCCTGGTGCCACGCCACCTTTGTCACCTCATCCCGCGCCTGTTATAAAATATTTATGACATTTTTTGTAGCAGCCATTGAACAAATGTGGTCGTAAAACAAATAGCAATAGCACTTAGACTTATATACCGCTTCACAATGATGCAGTTGTTAAATGAACACCGCAGTCGTTAAGCAAACCCATAGTTCGCTATGGCATGGTTTTGCCGATAACTGGAAGCAAGTGCCAGTTTTCGGCAAAACCAGCATAAAACATGGTCATGTGATCATGGCACACTGCAAATGACTGTAAATGCTGCTGTCTGGCTGAGCACCCGAAATAAAGTCACATGACCATGGCAAGGGGCTGACTTTCAGAACTTTGGATCTGGGTCACAAATCTTTTTCAGGTAGGTCGTAACTTCAAATGGTCACTAAGCGGTCGGTTGTAAGTCGAGGACTATAAGTCACAGAAAAATGGTAAGCATGTTATGTGAACTCAGCAGTCTCTCTTACGAATTCTTAGTTACCGGAAAATAAATAATTTTAGGGTTACAGCTGTGCACACAAGATAAGAAGCATCTTTTCTTGCTGTTCCTCCAGTGGGACCCACACCACCTTCAACAAGACAAATTCGGTACAAAACGGATGCAAGTTGGACAATAGGACTCAAGGGTGATTAAAGGCCTGGAGACTAGGGGTGACATGATAGCGGTCTTCCAATATTTGAGGGGCTGCCACAAAGAAGAGGGGGTCAAATTATTCTCCAAAGCACCAGAAGGCAGGAGAAGAAGCAACGGATGGAAACTAACCAAGGAGAGAAGCAACCTGGAATTAAGGAGAAACTTCCTAACAGTGAGGACAATTAACCAATGGAACTGCTTGCCTCCCGAAGTTTTAGGTGCTGGGTCACTGGAGGTTTTTAAGAAGAGACTGGACAGTCACTTGTCTGAAATGGTATAGGGTCTCCTGCTTGAGCAGGGGGCTGGACTAGAAGATCTCCGAGGTCCCTCCCAACTCTATTCTGATTGATTGACTAAGCAGTATCAGAACATTTCTCTTTTTTAATAGGATTTTTATTGAAACTTAAAAGGTTAAAAAAACTAATACAAAGTTCGTTTAGTGACCATTCAAAGTTACAATGGCACTGAAAAAAGGGACTTGTGACCGTTTTTCACAGCTAGGACCACTGCAGATCCCTATGATCATTTGATCAAAATTCAGACGCTTGGCAACTGGTTCATACTTATGACCGTTGCTGTGTCCCGGGGTCACGTGATCCCCTTTTGCAACCTTCTGACAAGCAGAGTCCATGGGGAAGCCAGATTCACTTAACAACATTACTACCTTAACAACTGCAGTGATTTGCTTAACAACGGTGGCAAGAAAGGTTGTAAAATGGGGCAAAACTCACTTAACAAATGTCTCATTTAACAACAAAGATTTTGGGCTCAATTATGGTCATAAGTCAATGACTACCTGTATATCAGTGCGTTTCAAAATCCCAGAAAGGAAAGTGAGGCTTTAACAACACCATGGAGCAAAAAACGGTTGAACTCAAATACATCCAAAAGGTTTAGGCCAGCGGTTCTCAACCTGTGGGTCGCGACCCCTTTGGGGGTCGAACGACCATTTCACAGGGGTCGCCGCGCGCGTTAGCCCGCCATCTTGGTGCCACCGTCACTGCAGGAGTGAAAAGGTCCCGGTTCGGCCGTGCCTGCAGGTCGCCAGACAGCTGGTAGCCTGGACGCCGCCATTTGGGTTCTTCTACCCTCTGCGCATGCGCAGAATGCTTTGCGCATGCGCAGAGGGTAAAAGAACCCAAATGGCGGCGTCCGGGCGAAGGGTGGGCGAAGTCTCCCGCTTCTGTCGTTACCAGCTGTCTGGCGACCCGCAGGCAAGCCCAAACCGGGAGCATTTCACCCCTGGTGCCACGCCCCCTTTATCACCTCATCCTGCGTGGGGAGAGGGTAGGGAGGGGGTCGCGGTGGTAGCGGCGGGGGGTCGCGGGGGGGTCGCGGCATTAGAAAGGTTGAGAACCACTGGTTTAGGCCATCTCAGAAATAAATACCAAAGTTTTTAACATATTACTATTGTTAATTGATAAGGTAATAGTAATCTGTCTCATTTGTAATTTGTTATCTACATAATCTACCCATATTCCTCTTCCTTGGTCTCCCCTCCTCACCCCAATTTCAATCCTACATCAGTTTATCCCACTGTTTCTCAATGTCAGCATCTTTAAGTTGGGTGGACTTCAACTCCCAGAATTCCCCAGCCAGCCAGAATTCTGGGAATTGAAGTCCACACAACTTAACACTATGCCAGCTGGGGAATTCTGGGAATTGAAGTCCACACAACTTAAAACTATGCCGGCTGGGGAGTTCTGGGAATTGAAGTCCACACAACTTAAAACTATGCTGGCAGGAGAATTCTGGAAATTGAAGTCCACACAACTTAAAACTATGCTGGCTGGGGAATTCTGGGAATTGAAGTCCACACAACTTAAAACTATGATGGCGGGGGAATTCTGGGAATTGAAGTCCACACAATTTAAAACTGCTGAGATTGAGAAACAATGGTTTATACACAACACAGATGGTCCTTCACTTACAACACTGGTAATCGAACCAAGAAATACCGTTGGAAGCAGGGGTGAAATCCAGCAGGTTCTGACAGGTTCTGGAAAACTGGTAGCAGAAATTTTGAGTAGTTCGGAGAACCGGTAGCGGAAATTTTGAGTAGTTCGGAAAACCGATAGCGGAAATTTTGAGTAGTTCGGAGAACTGGCAAATACCACCTCTGGCTGGCCCCAGAATGGGGTGGGAATGGGGATTTTGCAGTATCCTTCCCCCTGGAGTGGGGTGGGAATGAAGATTTTGCAGTATCCTTCCCCTGGAGTGGGGTAGGAATGGAGATTTTGCAGTATCCTTCCCCTGGAGTGGGGAGGGAATGGAGATTTTGCAGTATCCTTTCCCTGGAGTGGGGAGGGAATGGGGATTTTGCAGTATCCTTCCCCTGGAGTGGGGAAGGAATGGAGAGTTTGCAGTATCCTTCCCCTGGAGTGGGGAAGGAATGGAGATTTTGCAGTATCCTTTCC
>QLTV01003504.1:25270-40291 GCA_003457575.1 Thermophis baileyi
CAGAAACATGAGACGAGCCCGAACCAGAACCAGAGGGGCCGGAACAAGGAATCGCTTTGAGACAGCGAATCCTAGTTCCCCGAGAGTGGCCTACCCCTCGGCTCCTGCCATATCTACCTCTCCCAGTCATAACCGCAATACTCCGGCTCTCCAACACCCCAGAGATCCCCACCCCCACCCCAACGGCCCCCCTCCTCCCCGGCAGGCAAGGCACCACACTCACACCAAACCGGGGGCCATATCTGAGCCCCCATCTGCTTCTGTTTGCACACTCAGCAGAGGAGGCTCTATTCCTAGAAGACCTCCAAGGTCCCTTCCAACTCTGTCCCCCAGTCATACCCGCAATACTCCAGCTCTCCAACACCCCAGAGATCCCCTTCCCCACCCCAACGGCCCCCCTCCTCCCCGGCAGGCAAGGCACCACACTCACACCAAACCGGGGGCCATATCTGAGCCCCCCATCTGCTTCTGTTTGCACACTCAGCAGAGGAGGCTCTATTCCTAGAAGACCTCCAAGGTCCCTTCCAACTCTGTTATTCTATTCTATTCTATTTTTTTGATACCTTAAAAATTAATTTTATTACTACAGAGCTTTGGAAAGTATCACAAGATTGTTTTGACTTGCAAGAGGGTTGCAACACTACCCATCTGGAAGCTCAGGTTTAGTCACTCACCTTTCTCCACTGTGCGTCCATGTGAAACTTGCCTCTGTCTCATCCCTGTTGCTTTCGGTACACTCTGTGTCTGGTGTTCTGAAGTGTTGGATTTCTCATAGATCTGGTGCTCCAACATGCTGATCTTTTCCTGAAGAGTATCCCACATGGATGTGGAGAAGGTTGAACTATTCCAATTGTGCTGGAGAAGTCAGGGCAAATGCTCATGTTAATAAAATTCTGCCATTTCTCTAGACCTTTCTCCTAGACCACCTCTAATATGCTGCCTCTCTCCCTTCCTTAAAATTCCACCTGAAAGCCATTATTAAGCATTTGGTCCAATTCCTGAATTCCTATTTGTTGGCCAAGCCAAATTTTAGATTGTATTTGCAAATAATGGTATGTTTTCTTCTTGCCTAAAATGAGATTCCCACTAATGGTGCCATCATCTATTCATGTTCTGTGCCTCATTTAACCACCATTTAACCCATTTGCAATGCAGTCCTATGCATGTCTGTTTAGTCTTTTTCAGCCCAATGGGTCTTCCTTCCATTGCAAGTATGTAGAGGATGCTAAATTTAGCCACCTTCCTGCACTAACCCAGTCACACAACAAAGAACCTCCTGGAGATCCAGAAAGAAGTTCTGCTAAAAGGAGGGACTTTTGCTAGTTTTGCAATAGCCACTCCACACACAAAAAGATCATGTTGAATAACTTTGCTCCATCTGAAGCTTCAATGGAATCAGAATTGAACCCGAGCACCTTATACCCTGTGCATGTGTGTGTGTGAGAATGTGTGTGTACTGTGTGTGCATCCATCCATCATGTTCCTTCATTTTTAGGTAAGCAAAGTTATGCCAATTGCAAAGTAAGGAATAAAAAATTAATTTAAAAAATTAATTGACTTAAGGAAAAGAAAGGAAATATAGTAAAGTCTAGTTTATACAAACACATTCACTTTATTTCTCTGTACCTTTTCCTCTTGAAAGTTATCCCTCCTTCCACCCCATCCATATTTTATTTATTTTTTAAATCCGTCTGTGCCCATCTCCCTCTGCAAAGTGACTCCCGCCATTTTCTTCATCACTGCCTTTCGTTCTTTGGATAGTGATTTTCTCAACCAAGAGTTGCTATTGATAGTGCAAGGGAGCTTAAATAATTATGTTTAAAGTCCCCTTCACCCCATATATTTTCCAGACTAACACTATGGTAGGTAGGCACTTTAGAAAGATTAGAAGAAGAAGCAGGAAGATTTGTTGTGAGTAGTTAATTCTGGTAGAAATATGAGTGTGTGGGGAGGTATTTAGCTTTTAAAGGGAAGGTAACAGCATTCATTAGAATTGTTTGCTTTGATCATATAAAGCAGAACAAGGAAGAGGAAACGATTAAATGAAGGATCATACATGAAAACTGATGGAACAAGAATAAAAATGCTTACAATAATTGCTGGCTGATCAGCATTTTGGACAAATTAAAAATGAGGGGGTAAGGGTTGTAAATGTGAGGATGAATATAAGGATTGATGGCTAATAAACAAGTGAGTAATTAAGGAGTACGTAGATTTGAGAAGATAGATTAAGTGCATTGAGAAGGATAAGTTAAAAGCTAATACCTGTAAATGCTCCAGTCTCTCCTTCAGGGATTTCAACATTCTCTCCATCTGATGTATTGCAGCAGATGCCTCATTGGGTGGATCTTCCATAGCATTAGCCTGAGCAGATGTAGGTCCCTTGTGAGAAGAATCATGAGTGTTGTGCCCAACCTGTGGTTCATGGTTCCCAGGTTGTGCAGTTTGATGATGCTCATTCTCTTGGGCATGGTGGCCTTCATGGAGATCTCGATGGCGAGTGTCACGGTGTCCCCTATGGCTATCTTCATGGTGAGACTGGTGGGCATCCTCATGATGTCCCCTTTGACCATTATCATGATGACCCCGATGCCCACCTTCATGATGGCCGTGCTTATGGTTATGATTCTCTTCCTGATGATTTCCATGGTGCTCACTATGCCTCCGGGAATGGGTTTCACAGCGGCTCAGTTTGGCTGTCAGTTCTCTCACGGTTTCTCTCTGGTCAAGGATCATTTCCTTTTGATGCACCACTGTCTCCCGCAGATGCAGGATGGTTTCCTTAGCTTCTTCTAGAGTCCCCACCCAATGGCCATAGCCTGCACCATTAGCAGCACCTCCATGTCGTTGATGGCCATTTGACTGGCAACCATTATTCATATCCAATGGCATAGGACTGCAGATAAATTTGGGTAAGCCATGTTCAGAGGCTATCAGTAGTGGGGAAAAGATGAGGCAGAGCAATATCCAGTGCATTGCGATCACCAGAGGTGGGATGTTTGGTGGCTGGGAAAAAGGTAGGAGTGGGGATGGAAATGGGCTGGGCAGTTCAGGATAGATTAGATAGCCACAGAAGCAGATGATAATTTCCAGAAAGGCCAAGTCTTTAGAGCTTGAAGAATCTTATTGTACAACAGATTTCAATCCTGCATCCATCATCCAGATCTTCTCTTAGATGACCAATAAAATTCCACCAGAAGAAATTCAGCCTCTACCAAGATGGAGATGCAAAGTTCTTTGACAGAGGAGAAGATAGTAGATGAAGCTCTTCAAGTCACGTTTGGTTCACCAAGTCACCAAGTCTTCAATACCCACAATGTCTGGTTCCATTGTCTCAGAAACTGAAGCTTTTCCTCCTTCCCAAATATCAATTTCTTGCTTCTCAGCAGAGCCAAACTGCCAGCAGACATCCAGGCACTATAGTCAGGTGGGTTTTGTTCTTTTTCTGCCTTTCCTTCCTGTCTAATTTGCCAAATCCACTGGTGATGAGGAACAAAGCATCATTTCCCTTGGTGACTGAGAAATTAATGGGCTTAAAGTATTACAGCAAAGCTTTTGCCTTCACCACTGCCTACCATCTCCTCTCTGTTGCTAAGGCTTCTAGCCTGGCAGCCTATATAACCCCTCCTGAGAAGCTAAAGCTTCACTCAGAAGAATTAAGGTATCAGCCAAGAAGAAATAAGCTAAATCCAAGCTATGAAATTATTCCTCATTTTCTCTTCTAATTACAATTATTTACCCAGAGTATATCACTCCCAGCTGGATTTAGAGTAGATGGAACTCCCAACAATAATAGGAAAGACAATTGTACCAAGTAGGTAACACACACACACTTGTATAAAATAAATGCGTAGCTAGATGATTTACAGACAGACCCTGCCTTTCCACTCAAGGGCCTAATCAGATAATTTTAACTATATGAAAAACACAAAGCATTCTGAACCAAAATATAAACATTACATTCTCAATACTAAATTACTGGAACATTTATCACAATGTATTCCACTGTGCCAAGGCTTGGGAAGTTCAGGACACCTCCAACATGGTTTGTTTCCTTTGAAAGCAAGAGTTTTTATAGTGTTTTTAGTAAATGAGGAAAAATCCATATTTCAGCAGTCTGAGAATAGGGTACCTGGCCCACAGGTGAGTCTGTGCTTGCCAATAGTCCTAATGACCATTGCAATGTAGACTTAGAAACTCTTCTACCAAGTTCTGATTTCTCCTACATGAGACAGTTCATTCACCATATTGATAGTTTGCGTTTTCCCCTCTACAATTCCTAACTTCAGTAGAATAGATCATTGAATGCTAGAATTAATTTAAGGCTGAAGGATTATTAACCCAATGAGTTTCATCCATTCTAAATACAGATGTAAGTTAGACCCATATGCTGGCTTGTTTATAATGTTATTTATTTGATTGTAGGGCAAGGTAGTCTATGGATTGGGATACCCATCCATGAGTGATGGAAAACGTAATCCTTCAACTAGCCTCCCAATTTAAAATGAAAAGACTCCCAATCTAGATTAGGCCATTGGGCATTTATAATAAAGAAAATGAAATATACAGAAGGAATAGGACAACACTTAATGTGTGTTTCTTTCGTTTAATCTTTGTTTCTACTGCAAAGAAATGACTGAAGAGTATAATGGTATGAAAGAATATCTAGGAATCCAATTGTTTCTTTCTGGGACCTATGCCCAAATAAATCTCTACAGCAGGACAGTGTAAATTAAATCATAGTAATTTGTTTTCATTGAATGTAATGTTATTCAATCGTCACTAACTTAATCTGGATTTAATCATAATCCAGATTTAACATATAAGTACCCTCTTAGAATCAATTTTAACATCTAAGGTTAAATATAGACCAGAAACAGGAATCACAAAGTACAGAGCTATTTTTCTTTTAAAACCCATGCTACCATGCCATTTAAAGTGGAATCTTTTAGTAAAATCCAACAGTTGTTCAGAATTTTGAACTTGTGACATGCTCTTATTGTATTATTATGAATACAAATTTACTTTTGAGGATATTTAATTTAGTAGCTGGAACAGTAAAGTGTACAATGGGCCAGAACATACGGTTGTAGTTGATTGGTTGGAGAGTGCTGGCTCGTGCATGAGGCAATCTATGCTATGATTGATTGCCGTGGGTGTAAAGGGGAGGTTAGTGCAAGAACCCAACTGTCTCAACTGAGTATTGCTAAACTTGGAACCTCATAAGCAGTGACCTGAATTCAACCACTTTATGTATAAAAACCTTTATATATAGCAATAGCAATAGCACTTAGACTTATATACCACTTCACAGTGCTTACAGCCCTCTCTAAGTGGTTTACAGAGTCAGCATATTGCCCCCAACAATCTGGGTCCTCATTTTACCCACCTCGGAAGGATGGAAGGCTGAGTCAACCTTGAGCCTGGTGAGATTCGAACTGCCAAATTGCAGGCAGCCGGCAGTCAGCAGAAGTAGCCTGCAGTACTGCACTCTAACTACTGCGCCACTGTGGCTCATATATACAGGAGTTTAACTCCCACTGTCAGGTTCCGGAATGGCGCAGAAATAAAACTCCAGACAACAATAACAATCATAAAATGGCAAAATGTTGTCAGCGTTATTGCGCAGTGCTCCCCACCACCTTTTAAAGCCTCCCGCCACCAACCCGTGACTCCACCCCGCAACTCCACCCACAGCCCGAGCCAACCCCAGCCAGCCGACATTCTAAGTAATCAGGTCTTTGTGCTCCGAATCACAGTTTCCAACTAACAGCCTGGGCCTGCCTCTCAGCTGGCCGGCGGGGTTGCAGTCAGTTCCGGGCCTGCCTCCCAGCTGGCCGGCGGGGACGACATCATCGGCTGCAGTGATCATGGAGGCGGCCACAGCTCTAAGAATACACGGGCCTCCAGGGTCGGTGCAGGAGCGGGATCAGCGGCGGCTCTCAGCTGAGCAGCACGGTCCGCACAGGCAGGCAGGTCAGCAGCTTCCCATCCCCCCGGAATGGCAGCCCCGGCACGTTAGGGCTGACATGCAGCCCCCTACCATGTCAGTGACATCTGGAAGACAAAATGTACGGTAAGGTAGGTCATGGTGCTTGTGTTCCCACCCCTCCCGGCTTGGTGGGGTGTGTCCGGTGGAACCGGGCGAGTAGCCATGCTGCGTTAACGTGCTGGCAGGACACCCAGGATGCCTCCGCTAGTGGGTACCCCTTCCACAGGACTAGGTATTGCAGACACCCTCGATGCCAACGAGAGTCTAGGATGTCAGCCACTATATAATGTTGTGCTCCCCCGACATCAATAGGAGGAGGGGGAAGGAGTGGTGCCCCGTAGCGATGACGTCCTGAGCAGATGTAGCAGGCTACTGTGGAAGACCGGATGCATCTTCCCCAGCAAAGGTGGGAGCTGTAACCGCACAGCAACAGGATTTATGACCTTCACTATTGTAAATGGTCCGATATATTTTGGTGCGAGTTTTTTGCAGGGCACCTTTAGGTTGAGGTATTTGGTAGACAAACCTTTTGCCCTACATGGAAGGGGGGTTGTGGCCATCTCTTTTTGTTGGCCTGGTCTTTATACCTTTGTGCCACCCTCTGCAAAGCCTCCCTAACCTTTCCCCACACTTGTTGCATTCGGGACATCCATCCTTGCAACCCCAGGTCCTCGGGTTCCTGTTTGGGACATTCGGGTATAGGAACAAACTCATTACCTGTGGCTACCTGGAACGGGGTAAATCCGGTGCTACTATGGACGGCATTGTTATATGCCACCTCCGCGAAGGGGAGCAAGTCCGCCCAGTCTGTTTGTTGGTATTTTATGTAGCACCAGAGATATCGTTTCACCATGGCGTTGGCCCTTTCAACTGCTCCGTTGGTAGCCAGGTGGAACGCAGAACTGAGACCCTGGGTTGACCCTATCATCGCCAGGAATTTGCTCCAAAATTTGGTGGTGAATTGAACTCCCCTATCTGATACGATCCTTTGCGGTACACCGTGTAATCGGTATATATGTGAGATAAACAGCGTAGCTAATTTTCTAGCCGTGGGTAAACCTTTACAGGCCACGAAGTGGGCCTGTTTTGAAAATAGGTCGATGACCGTCCATATTACCTTTTTCCCTTGGCTGGATGGCAGGTCCACAATGAAATCCATGGCTATCTCCTCCCACGGTTTATGAGGAGACGCCACAGATTGAAGGAGGCCGGGAGGTTTTCCCGGTTGCCTTTTCATTGTGGCACAGGTTACGCAACTGCGCACATATTCTTCGACGTCCTTTTTTAGTCGGGGCCACCAGAACTGCCGGTTGGTCAAATGCAGTGTCTTGAGGAAGCCAAAGTGGCCAGCCGTACGTACATCATGACACCTTCGTAATACCTCCACCCGTATGGCGCTAGGTACATAGATCTTGGATCCTTTCCAGGCCAACCCGTCTCTCCGCCCGAGGGTGTGTTGATTGGCCTGGAACCATTAATCCGTAACAAGGGCTTTCTGAATATTTTGGGTAATCTCGGTCAACTGCTGTTTTGACCGATCAGTGCCCATTGCCCGTTGTGCTAGACTCTCCCTAGGTGAAGACACTGGAATAATAGCCTCACTGTCGCTGGCATATTGTGGCATACAGGATAAGGCATCCGCCAGGAAATTCCTCCCACCAGGAATATATTTAAGTCGAAAGTTAAAAGGTCTGAAATATAATGCCCATCTGACCTGCTTGGGTGAGAGCTTACGTGAGGTTTGAAGGGCCTCCAGGTTTTTATGGTCCATCCAGACCTCAAACGGTAATCCTCCACCCTCCAAAAGTTGTCTCCACGTTAGCAAGGCCCATCGAACTGTGAATGCCTCCTTCTCCCATATGGCCCATTTTCTTTCAGTTTCATTTAACTTGCGGGAAGTATATGCACATGGTTGCAGATGTCCCTCCTCGTTTGTTTGCAGGAGAACCGCCACCACCGCTACATCGCTGGCGTCTGCCTGCACCACGAATGGTTTGATGGGATCCGGATGTTTTAGTATTGGCTCTCTTGCGAACAATTGCTTTAAGTGTTCAAATGCCTGCTGGCAGGCCAATGTCCATTGTACCGGTTGACCCGGACATGGTTTTTGGACCATCTGTTTGGTTTTTAAAAGATCCGTTAATGGAAGAGCCATGCGAGCAAAGGACGGGATGAACTGACGGTAAAAGTTCGCAAACCCCAAGAAGCTTTGCAGTTGTTTACGTGTTCTTGGGGCCTGCCAGTCCAAAATGACCTTTACCTTCGCGGGATCCATCTCTACACCCTTTGGAGAAATGTAGAATCCCAGATAGTCTAACTGCGACCTGTGGAACTCACATTTCGACAATTTGATGTAGAGTTTGGCTGCTAGTAGCTTGCTTAGGACCTGGCATACTAAGACGACATGTTCTTCTAGGGTTTTGGTGTAAATCAATATGTCATCCAGGTACACGAGCACACCGCGGTATAGATGTTCTTGCAAAACTTCATTGATAAGTTGCATGAATACAGCGGGTGCTCCTAGTAACCTGAATGGCATTACCCTGAATTGATAACTCCCAAGCGGGCAGTTGAACGCCGTCTTCCATTCATCGCCAGGCCTAATTCGAACTCTGTAATATGCTTCTCGGAGATCTAACTTTGTAAATATTCTACCCTCTGCCAAGCGAGCCAGCATGTCTTTCATTAATGGGAGGGGGTACATATGCTGTACACATACGACGTTGATCCCCCTAAAGTCAACGCACAGGCGCAGGCCGCCGTCCTTTTTCTCCCGAAATACAACCGGGGCGGCTATCCTTGACCTAGCCAGTTGTATGAATCCCCGTTTTAAATTCTTTTCTACATAAGCTCTCATTTCCGTTAATTCTTGGGGGGGGGGGGTCATTGAGTACATTTTGGCTTTGGTAGGACTGCCCCTGGTAGGATCTCGATAGCGCAATCAGTAGCGCGATGGAGACGTAAGTTATCACACTCCTGTTCGTTACAAACCTCCTTTAAGTCATTATATACCTCAGGGAACCCGACTGGTTCCTCGGCGTGTTTATTAGTTGTTTGGGTGGTTCTCACGCCTTCGGGGTGTTTCTCATGTGGGGGAGGGTCAGGACCAACCCCTATTCTCAGATGCCTGCAACCCCCACCCCACCAAATCATTGGACCCCATTTATCGAGCCAAGCTAGACCCAGCACGATCTCTTCCGTAATCTTGGGGACTATTACGAAACGAATATGTTCCTGATGGGGCCCTATCTCCAAGGTAAGCAGCTCCGTGGCATATGTCGCCGGTTGGCCTCCTAACAAGGATCCATCCATCTGTTCAAAATGGATGGGGTGTGCTAATCTGTGAAGTCCTACTCCTATGCTAATTGCTGTGGTCTCGCTCATGAGACAACGGGTACATCCTGAATCTATGAGTGCCTTGCACTGCCGTTGACGACCCACTGTCAACACCACTGATATGAGGAATGGTTTGATCGCTTTACTTACCATGGGGTCGGCTTCCCCATCATCATCGCTACCACTGGTTATCTCCGCCTTGTTGGGGTTAGGACCACTTCCTACAGGTGTGGAGGGATGGCTTGTTTGTTGCGCCCCCCTCACCGGGGTTTTCCTTATACTTTTCCTAGCTGTGCTCTGCCAGGGCCCTGGTGTTCCAGTTGATGCCTTTGGACCCGCCTCCGGGTAGTCCATTGCTTGATGGCCTGGCTTCCCACACTGGAAACAGATCATCGGGGCTCGTGTGTGGCCGGGTTTTCCTGGTGAGGATGTGGCAGGTGTCGCCGTTGTGGGATCTGAAGTCCGTATTATCTGGATGGGCCGTACGGGTCGATCCGGTGGTCTCCGACCCCTTGCAAGCCAATCTGCTCTGGTCCGGTCATCCCTCCGGAGTTCGATCTCAGTAGCTGCCTGGACCCATGCTGTTAGACGTGGTGGTAATCCACGTGTTACACACGCCTGCCGCAATACACGGTTGAGTCCAGCTTTGAACTGAAATACTATCAACCGCTCCGGCCAGCCCCTGACCTTTCCTGACAATCTGCGGAAGTCCTTTATGTATTCTGCCACTGCCCTACCTCGCTGCTTAAGTGCCAACAATTCACCTTCAGCTTGTTGCAACTACATGTTGTCTTCGACTCGCTCCTGCATAGCTGAGAGGAATAAGCCTATATCGCCAAGTTCCCCGGCATGATCGCTATATAAGTCAGCTACCCAGTCAGCCGCCTCACCCTCCATAACGGCAGCCACTGCCATCACCATGGCCCACTGGGAAGTATATAAATGGCCGTACTTATCCAGATGGTCTATTACTTGTCCTAAGAAAAGGGCTACCCTATCCGGGTTTCCATCAAACGAGGCCTTCACAGCCGGCGGGTCCCACTGTCCCAAAGGGCCCTGGCCTTGGCCAACTAATGGCCAGGATGGGAGCGGAAGCCGGTGGTCCTGCCTTAGAGTCCTATCCTGTCCCCCACGTTGCTCGAAATTGGCCCTTGGGGTTTGATCGGCGACCTTGGCTTGCATGTGTTCCCCTGGGCCATGGGGTTTGTCCCGGACATACTGTGGGCTTGGTCCTGCCCCCCGGGGAATGTCCTTCTGCCGGGAGGTGTGCACCACGTGCTAGGTGAGGCTCGACACCCCTTCTCCATGGGACCCCAGAACCTGGGGCCTTGAACCCAGCGGGACCAAACATTTCCCTTAACACCTCCAGAGTCTGACTTCCTAATGCAGTTGAGTAGCTCCACTCATCCTCTGAGATGCGTCTCTCATGCCACTGAGTGAAGTGCCTCCCCGATGGAGTGAGCGTTGGTGGATCAGGCGGAACTGCTCCATAACTCCCCTGTCGCAGGAACCTCAACCACCATTCCCCCACAGCCCCTGTCTTTGACAGCCTGACCTGCTCGGTGTCCACTGTCTCCTGTTCCAGGCGTAGGGGAAGCAGTGATGTTGTGCCCTCCTTAGGCCTAACATCTGGGCCCAAACACTGAACAGGCAGTTCCTCTGGAGTAGCAAGCTCAGCCGGCTCCACTGATTCTGCCAGATCCGTGGGCTCCAATCCTGGCTGAGTCCCCTCTGCCATGCTTGCTTGTATAGACAGGTTGTGAGCGCTGACAATCTGTCAGGTTCCAGAATGGCGCAGAAATAAAACTCCAGACAGCAATGCTCTTCGTGTATAGAAGTCTTTATCTTGCTCCGGCACGTTCCGACAAACAGCCATAAAATGGCAAAATGTTGTCAGCACTATTGCGCAGTGCTCCCCACCACCTTTTAAAGCCTCCTGCCACCATCCCGTGACTCCACCCTGCAACTCCACCCACAGCCCGAGCCAACCCCAGCCAGCCGACATTCTAAGTAGTCAGGTCCTTGTGCTCCGAATCGCAGTTTCCAACTAACAGCCCGGGCCCGCCTCTCAGCTGGGCGGCGGGGTTGCAGTCAGTTCTGGGCCCACCTCCCAGCTGGCCGGTGGGGATGACGTCATTGGCCGCAACGATCATGGCGGCGGCCACAGCTCCAAGAATACCCGGGCCTCCAGGGTCGGTGCAGGAGCGGGATCAGCGGCAGCTCTCAGCTGAGCGGCGTGCTCCGCGCAGGCAGGCAGGTCAGAGGCTTCCCATCCCCCCGGAATGGCAGCCCCGGCGCGTCAGGGCTGACACCCACTTTCTTCCAGATGATTGTGTTACACCTCTAACAGAATAACAGAGTAACAGAGTTGGAAGGAACCTTGGCGGTCTTCTAGTCCAGCGTTCCCCAACCTTTCCGGGTTGGCAGCCCGGTGCAGGGGGGAGGGGGGAAGAGGGGATGGTTTTGTGTGAGGGGCAGGCGCACGCATGCACACATGCACAGCTTTATTTGTGTGAGTGGTAGTGCCCACTGCTCACGCAAGTGGGGCTGCGTACAGACGCAACAGCCCGCCACTCACATGGCCCAGTTGCGAATAGGTCACATCCCGGTAGTGGGCCGTGGCCCACAGGTTGGGGACCCCTGTTCTAGTCCAACCCCCTGCTCAGGCAGGGAACCCTATACCATTTCAGACAAATGGTTGTCCAATCTCTTCTTAAAAACCAGCTAGATCCATATTGAGTGGGACTTAAAACTAAGTAAAAGCTAATGTAAGTGTCATTGATTTCAATGGCTGCATAAGTGTGTCTGAATCTGGGTGAAACAGTGTCATAAAATAACAGATATGTACCATTCATGCAGACATTGCAGTCACCTGGGAAAAAATTTAGATTTTTGCTGCATTTCCAAAATACATCACTGGCCAAATATTATTTGCTCAAGTTAATAGTTCATGATGTTTGATGTCTCATGATTAGATACTGTAGGGATTAGAGCTTTAACAGACAACATCCATGCCAACTAAAGAAGATGACCTGATGGAAACTTGCATTGTGGAAAATACCAGAATGCATACTGGAAGTGGAAAAGAGTTAGATAAAGATACAGCAAATATTATATTCATTCTAGCCTAAATGTCTGATATAAGATTGTAGAATAGATAGCTTTTTAGAGTCTTAGCTCTTTCTATGTTGTACAGGTAGTCCCTGACTTAATAAGAGTTCATTTAGTGACTGTTCAAAGTTACAACAGCACTGAAAGACGTGACCTATGACCATTTTTCATACATACAAAATAGATTTTGACTTTGAGGGTGAAGGTTCATTCTCTGAGCTTGTGGGTTGGTTTCCAAATGTTTCATTACCAGGCTAGGTAACATCTTCAGCAGAGTTTAGGGGATGTCAGTGTTCTTCTGTTTATAAGGGTTTCGTGATGGGTCAGGTCTTGTGATGGGTCAGGTGTGGGTGTGTCAAGTGAGAGTCTTGTAATGGGTCTTGTGATGGGGAGGTTACATCAAGTGAGGATCATTGGGAGTTGAAGTGCTTGTTGGGAGGGGCTTGCATGGGTTGGTTGAGGGTCAGTGCTGTCTCTGATTGGCTGTGTGGTTGATTTGGATTCTGAGGGGTTCGTAGGCTGGTTGTAGGTCAATGTGTCTATTGATGGAATGGCTTGTGGAATGCCAGGCTTCGATGAACTCACAAGTGTGGCAGGTGGTAGCGTGGCCATTGAGTTGCAATTTGCAAGACCCATCACAAGACCCTCACTTGACACACCCACACCTGACCCATCACAAGGCCTGACCCATCACGAAACCCTTATAAACAGAAGAACACTGCCACTGACATCCCCTAAACTCTGCTGAAGATGTTACTTAGCCTGGTAACAAAATGTTTTGAAACCAACCCACAAGCTCGGAGAACAAACCTTCACTCTCATCCTACACCTGGGCTACAGATATTCACCACTATTGCAAATTTTGACTTTGTTAAGAGATAACAATTAAATGGAATCAGAATTTTAGGATTAGAATTAATCAGTAATAATAATTGCACCCACAAATACATATGGCTTAAGAAGGAGTGGGGACTATTTAGATGCCCTCTCCCAGGCAGTATATGTTGTGACCCAGCGCGGCAAGCCCCCAGGAAACGACACACACACACTGTTTTCCAAAACAAAGAAGGCTTTACCAATAATAAATGCTTAGTAATAAGTTGATTACAGGGTTTATACCAAAGTTCTTGTTGCAAATCACAGAACACTTTGGCCGGGATTCCAAATACAAAAAACACAAACAGGTCATTAAGTCCATAAATTCCTCACTTGCTAGAGAGGGGGCGTGGTCGAGATGGCGATGCAACGCGAATTTCGGGTCTCCCGAAAAAGCGTTGAATCCCACCGTCTTAGGGGGTCCCTGAGACCCGAAGCTGACCTGGAGGGTCGGTGAGGAACCGAAACGCACTCTGGCAGAAGGGGGGAAGCGCAAACCCCCTCAAACGCCAGTAGAAGCTCCGGACCAGGCGGTGAGGAGGACAGCTGAGAGCTGTCAAAAGCCGACAAGATCACACTGGAAGATTGAGAGCTTGCGGAGTGAGGCATCAGGGTGAGGAATGGATTTCCATGTCTTGTTAAGAAAATTATTTCTTTCTTTTTAAATTTTTTAAAAATGGATCTCCCTTAAATATTAAATGAGTGGAAAAGTTTGAGAAAAGGTGAGGCGGGGCGGAAAAATGGCTTCCGCCTCACATTAAGAATAGTGGCGGACAATCAGCTGGCAGAAAATTGCAAATTGGAAAGTTTGGTAAATGGAATTTCAAATAGAACAAGGCAGAGAGCTGGATTGGAATTTTCTTTTTTCTTTTTTGAGTCTTTACATTTTAAATACATTTTTCTTTGCCTTTGCTTAATGTTAATGGAGTGTTTTTGGAAGAGAAAGTAATTTTAGGAGGGATTTTTGCAATACAACACTGCCACCTTGTGGTTTAAGGTGCGACCTTGTTTTTTCTTCTTATTATTTTTAGTGCTTGAACTTTAAAGGGACTTGTTTTGTCTTTTGAACTTGATTAAAGACTGTATTGAAGTAGTTTTCAAGGTCAAATTTGGAACAATATTATTAGAGGTGGCAGGTGTTGTTTATTTTACTCTATTTTTTTCTTCTTTCCTTTTGATTATTGGATGGACTGTTTCTTTGATCCCTTTTGGCTGTGATTTTCTTTTTGTGCTTTTTACACACTGAAATATTTTACATTTTGGCTTTGATGGATTTTTGGGCGTTTACTTTTTGGAATGATCGATTGGATTGAGGTAACAAGAACCTGAAGATTTGGGCTCTTTTTTTTTTCTTTTTGGGTTTTTGGATTAGCTTTTTTTTTCTTTCCTTTTGTTTTGTGATTTTGTTGCAGTTGGATTTTTTGGGCTTTCCTCTTTCTTTTTTGGAAGATAATTATCAACCAAATTGGATTATAAATATTCCGTAGAAAATGAGTAAGAAGACAACTCCACACTTAGCGATAACAGCAAGTCCTACAGCACAGAAGGTCTCAGAAGCAGCAGCACAGCAAGAAAAGATGAATTTGGAATTAAAAACCATGTTACAGGCAATACATCAAGACCTTAAGGAGGTGAAAGAGGATGTTAAAAAGACAAATGACAAAATTGGGAAAGTAGAAGAAGGCAAGGAAATGAAAGATATGATG
>QLTV01003504.1:141234-153911 GCA_003457575.1 Thermophis baileyi
ACTTCCCTGAATTCATTTGATCATCTCCAAATGCCATTAATTTCTAATCTCTATTACCTTTCTCCACACTTATAATCAATAAATTTTAAACACAATCTAATTTCATCACTTCGCCTCCATCCATTGGCTAAAAACTTTACTAACCCCAATATACTGAAATCTATAAATCATCAATATTCTCTTCAACATCAAATCACATTTTATAAAATACATAAATCTCCTATAAAAACCTTTAACTATAATAGTTATATCAATTTATTATTATTGTTTTTCACCCCTTCATCTAATGTCATCATCAAAAATTTATTTTACTAAAATCAGAGAGGGCGTGGCCATGCTTGCGTGCCACGACATTTCCCTCGAACGCTCTGAGGGAGACATCGAACTTTATAAAAGTTTATAAAATACATAAAAATCCTATAAAAACCTTTAACTATAATAGTTATATCAATTTATTATTATTGTTTTTCACCCCTTCATCTAATGTCATCATCAAAAATTTATTTTACTAAAATCAGAGAGGGCGTGGCCATGCTTGCGTGCCACGACATTTCCCTCGAACGCTCTGAGGGAGACATCGAACTTTCAGCAGTTTGGGGGTCACGGATCCATTGGATCCAGACCGGAACTCCCCTGGAGGGGGAGTGAAGAAGTGGGGCGCTTGTCAGCAGCCCGAGGGGTATGGCAAATCCCCCGGGAGGCTGGCACTAGCCTCTCGACAAGCAGCTGTAAAGGGGTGATGAGTCGCCACTAGCGGAAGCGGCCACGAACGAAGTGAGGGAAACAGAGAGATTGTGAATCGTCTGGATAAGAAGATCTAAGCATTGGTGCAGGAGTGGAGAAAAAGAAAAGTGCTGGAGTGGGGTGAGTGAATGGCCAATTTAAGCACGGAAAACTTAAAAGAGACTAGCTGGGCTTTTATAAAATAGAGATAGCACTTAGACTTATATACCGCTTCATAGTGCTTTACAGCCCTCTCTAAGCGGTTTACAGCGTCAGCATATTGCCCCCAACAATCTGGGTCCTCATTTTACCCACCTCAGAAGGATGGAAGGCTGAGTCAACCTTGAGCCGGTGAGATTTGAAGCGCTGAACTGCAGCTAGCAGTCAGCTGAAGTAGTCTGCAGTGCTGCACTCTAACCACTGTGCCACCTCGGCTCTTATGGAGATTGGCAGCTATCTAGCACCTGGAAATACCATAGAGAGGCTGAAATGAATGAAGGCTAAAGCCCAAGGAGATTACCGATATTTTTGTAATTGGACTTGGCAAAATTGAAACTAATTTGAAATAGAATGATAAGACTTGAAAAAAAAATTTTTTTAAAGCAGATTTAAGGTATTTTGGAGATTTGTCTTAAAGAGTTGCTTCGTCATACTCGGGAGCTGATACCGCCATCTACTGTCTAAAAGAAAATATTGCAAAACTGTTTTAACATATGGAGGCTTGATTTGACCTTGCTGTGGAAGATATCAGGAATTGGAAAGAGTTCTTTCTAAATTGCAAGACTGAGATGCCAGGACTTACCTGCTGAGTAGTTTGTTAGCTCCTTCAGCTGAGGGAAAGAGTCGTGTGAAGGAAAATGGAAACCAACCTTTCCTGAAAGTGTGAGAAACAGATATTTAAGACAGAAAGACTAGCACAAAAACTCTTTTTTGTTTTCTCCCTTCATCTGAAGGAGGGGAGGTGTCAAATTGGACCCAGTGTTAAGATTAAGAAAATGATGGAATAAAGTAATGAAAGGTGGAAAGCTGGAATTCAGGTGGTCTTTGTAAACCCAGAACTGTTACCCCACTCTGCCTGAATTTTTATGGAGAGAAATCAAGTATAGTGGTTTGAATCTTGGACTAGGAGCAAAGAGAACTAGATTCAAATTCCTGCTCCACCACAGACTTCACTAAGCACTTTGGGACCCGTTGCTGTTTTTCAGCCCAAACTATCTCAGAGGAGGTTAACATAAATAAATGGGTTTGGGATGATTGGATTTATGGATAGGTTAATATCAAGTCACTATCCATGATTTAGAAACTACAACAGGCTGGCTCAGCCACAGCTTGCTCAGCCAAAACCAAAGCACATTCTGGCTTAGAGCAATGTGTGAACTCAGTCAGTTTGCAGTCACTTACATCCACTCGACCCACAGGGGAGGCAGGGAATGTTGTGGGTCTCCTCTCCTAAGGAGGTACATCTGGTTGGATCCAGAATGAGGGCCTTCTCCGTGGTGGTCCCCTCCCTTTGGAACATCATCCCCATGGAAATTAGACTGGCCCCCACTTTGACACTCTTTCCCAAGGCCCTGGAGACCTGGTTTTGGCAATGGGCCTGGGGAACCCAGAATGGAATGAAGCCCATCAAGTGGCTTGTTTGATTGCTTGTTGTCACCAGGGGGAGTGGGGGGGAGGGGTATTGTTTTTACTCTTTTTATATTGGATTTTTATTTTTTGTAAGCTGCCTAGAGTCACTGAAAGAGAGTGGGCAGCCATATAAATTCTCTAAATAAATAAATTTCACTTTGACCTTTTGATTTGTTTTAGCCAGGACTGCCCACTGTGGTTGGTGCTCTTTCTTATCCATGGTCTTGTTCTTTACTGCGAGAAAGGGTGGGGAGGATAGGTAGAAATTAATGGCATTCCTGCGAAGTTGGTTATGTTTCTCTCCTGCTGTTTTCTGCTTAGGCAAAGTAAACCTTCAAGCAATGTTTCTCAACCTTCACAACTTGAAGATGAGTGTACTTCAACTCCCAGAATTCTGGGAGTTGAAGTACACTCATCTTCAAGTTGTGAAGGTTGAGAAACATTGCCCTTGAGCAATATTTCCAATCTAGTTTTACAAGTGCCCAAGGATTATGGGATTAAACTAGAGTGCCCAGCCAGAATTCTGGAATTACAATATCAGAGTACAGGAAAATGCTAGATTGCTGCAGGTTGCTATAAAATAAATGATTCTAGAGACATCCTGTATGGCAGGGGTGTCAAACCCGATTGCATCGCGGGCCGTATTGTGATGTATTGAGCCGTATTGGGATGTTTTTTGCCTTTGCGGAGATGGGGTGGGCATTGCCTGCGCGGGCCGTATCTGGCCCGCGGGCCGCCAGTTTGACAGGCCTGCTTTATGGGTTTTATCGACCTCTTAAACTAGCCTGCTTGCAGAATTTCCTTCAGCAAGCCTCAGGCCTGTATTTTGTAATATTTCTCTTTCCACTTCCAGATCAAAATTTGGCTGGATAGAATCAACTTGAAACTGTTTTTTGGAAGAATATATTGGGGGTTAATTAACTGTTAATGATTGTGCTGGGGGGGGGATCAAATAACCCCCCATTTTCTAAAATAAAATATCAGCCATAAAAAAAACCCTCAAAAAAGCCAAGCTGCTAAGAAAAAAACTGCCTGAGGCTCATTCCACATTCCAGCCAGCCGCCTAAAGGAATCATTGTAACAAGAAATAAACCGCAAACGGCTGTCGGCTGTCGGTACTTAAAGATAATGAGCCTATTGATAGTGGAAGCCAGACTTTCGGCTCCATTCACAAGCAGGCAAACACGATTGGCAGAAACCCATTCAAGACAGGATATTTCAAAATCTCCCCGTGGCAAAATTTGACAGCTAACAAAAACAGAGTAATAGAATCAGAATAAGCAGCCCCACACCCAAGACCCAACACAGGACGAAAGTCATTTAGCCACAATAGGAATCGCCCAACACCCTTTCAGAAACACAAAGCCCATATTGCACAAACCCCAAAACTTCAAAAACGTAGAACCATATAAGAACCCTTCCTCCTACCCAGTTGGTTGTTCAGCTGACCCAGAACCGAACTGAATGTCACTTCGCTTCTGCAATTAAAAACCTCCTTCCGAGCAGTCGTTTTCGGCTTTTCAATTTCAAACGACGGCAGCATTTCATTTTTTTTCCTTTTCTCTGCTAAGCGATCTCCCGGCTGGAAAGTGAGCCCCAGCCTTTTCCTTCTAACACTGGTTTAGGAGAGTAAGAGCGAAGTGTAGGAGGAATTGTTAAATCTAGGAAAATCAAATTCAAAGCCAATTCATACTTATAAGATATATTGATATTTCATCATTGAGTTATTCAGCTACAGGTCCAGCTTACTTAGAAAATCACTTGGAAGTGATTATGAATTGGTTGTATTAAAAAGCATCAGATTTGAATAACTATGAAAGGTCTTAATGTGGTGTTAGTTTTGTACTGGCCTCTTAAGGCCTGGAAATCACTCATTTGTATTATACAATTCTCATGTGATAAACATACAAATCTGAAACTGCTCTGGGAAGGTGAGTGTGTGAACAATTCAATTGAAGTAAAACAGTGTTTCTCAACCTTAACAAGTCTTAAGAAGGAAACATTGTAACAAGAAATAAACCGCAAATGGCTGTCGGTACTTAAAGATAATGAGCCTATTGAAAGTGGAAGCCAGACTCTTGGCTCCATTCATAAGCAGGCAAACACTACCGAAAAAACCCATTCAAGACAGGATATTTCGAAACTCCCTATGGCAAAATTTGACAGCTAACAAAAACAGGGAAATAGAATCAGAATAAGCAGCCCCACACCCAAGACCCAACACAGGACGAAAGTCATTTAGCCACAATAGGAATCGCCCAACACCCTTTCAGAAACACAAAGCCCATATTGCACAAACCCCAAAACTTCAAAAACGTAGGACCATATAAGAACCCTTCCTCCTACCCAGTTGGTTGTTCAGCTGACCCAGAACCGAACTGAATGTCACTTCGCTTCTGCAATTAAAAGCCCCTTCTGAGCAGTCATTTTCAACTTTTCAATTTCAAACGGCGGTGGCGTTTCGGTTTTTTTTTTTCTTTTCTCTGCCAAGCAATCTCCCAGCTGGAAACCGAGCCCTGACTGTCAGGGTTCCAAGTAACAACCCCAAAGCAATCAAAACTCTGAGGTCTAGAGTTTCCTCAAAGCATAATTTTATTTGGGATGTCATATTGGCACAGCTGGTGAAAACCCAACTCTGAAGGACCCAGGGTTTTCCCCACCCAAATCAAAACCCAAAGTTCTTGCCCCCAGGTCACATGTCCATCACATGGTCCAATCAGGTCGCAGTCCCAACTCCGGCTGGCTTTGGTCCACGCCCTTCCAAACCTGGTAGAGCGTCCTTGGGCTCCCACGGGAAAGAATGTTATTTTGGCTACACATCCCCCAGCTATCTCTACCTCCCCCCCTTATCATGTTCCCACAACTCTACCTGGCCTTGCTGTGGCAGCCCTGAAGATGCTCCCAAAATGGCTTCAGGGATGACAGGCTGCCCCCCCCCTCAGTTGAGAAGGACCTCCTGCAAGAGAAAATCAAAGGAAGGTTAATCCACATCCCCATCAACCTCCCTTCCCCCACCCCAGGTGGTCCTTTGGGCTTATGAGGGTGACTGACATGAAACTGCTTAATCAACCTGTTGTCAACTTGCAAAGCTTTCAAGTTGCCATAAGAAAGAGGGGGGAGAGCTGACGGAGTGGCTGATTGTACTAACTGAAACTACACTCCACAAATGTTTCTTTTACTGATCGTGTCCTAGGCTACCGGAGTCAGAAGGAGGGGTGTGGTGGTCACAACCCGCCAACGTGATTAATTGGAGAATGTGATTTATGACATGGCCAATGAGAAGGGGGGAAACAGGGTCATTGTTTCCCCCCTTCACGCCGTGCAGCCGGCGTGAACTTAATTCTGGCTGCACCCGAGTATTGCCGAGATGTTGCTTTTAATAAATCTTTGTATTTCTTTTGGACTTTGTCTTATGGCTCCTGATTAATTAGAGCGTCTTTCGGAAACTTCATACATGTGTTATTGGTCATGTTACAAATTGATGCCTTCATCACATTTGTACTTTTCTCTTCTAAAACAGAACCAGGCAACATGTGCCTATATGCATTTCCCATAGCATCCCAAATCAGCAGTAAACAGAAATCTTAGCATTTGAAATTTAAGTGATATTTATTTTGTTAGTATTCTTGGTATAAATATATGAATTTTACTGTCAAGGTTAACTTCATTCCCAGCATTCTGAGGCTGAGTGAGGAAGAAGAATGGATCAAGGCCCTGGCTACATCTCTGCCTCTGGCACTGAGTCCACAACAACCTCCTCACTGTCCGACTCGGATACCAGCTGCACAGGCCGCCGGCGCATCACCACCACAGCCTCTTCGCTGTCGGAGTCCGCAACCAGCTGCACGGGTCGCTGGCAGGCCACAACACTATCCCCCACCGCAGTGCCCTTCCCCCGGGTCTGTTGGTCCGGATGCGGTCGGGACGGGAAATGTTCGTGAAAGGCACGAACCAGAGCTGGAGCATGGACGGAGGTCGCATCCTCCCAGGTGAAGTCTTCCGGCCCGTACCCCTTCCACTCGATGAGGTACTGGAACTGGCCCTTCATCCACCGGGAGTCTCGGATGCTGGCGACCTCGTACTCGGGCGGTTCATCTCCGTCACGGGGCACCGGCTGGGGACGATCAAGAGGACGGAGCGGACAGGTGGGCTGTTTGGGAACAAGGAGGGACCGATGAAACACAGGATGGACCCTTAGCGACCGAGGCAAGGTCAGGTGGTAGGCCACTGGATTGATGACCACCTTCACAGGAAAAGGACCAATATACCGATGGTCCAGTTTTTGGACCGGCCGGTCGGAGAGGAGATGCTTGGTCGACAGCCACACTCTATCCCCCACAGCCAACGGTGGTGCTGCCTGCCAAGAGCGGTCCACGACCCTTTTATAGTCGTCCTTGGCCTTATTTAAGTAGCGCTTCACCAACTGGTGAACGGCCTGCAGCTCTGACAAGAACTCATCCGCTGCCGGAACTGGGGAGTCAAGAGGCGTGAGCGGGAAGAACCGGGGGTGATAGCCCAAGTTGGCTAGGAAAGGGGTCATCTGGGTGGAGGTGTGTTGGGAATTATTAAAGGCGAATTCCGCCACTGCTAGGTACTCCGCCCAATTGTCCTGCTGCTGATTAATAAAGCAGCGCAGATATTGTTCTAGAATGCCGATGGCCTTTTCCGTGCCTCCGTCGGTTTCAGGGTGATGAGCCGACGACAGGCAAATCTGGACGTCCAAGGCCGTCATCAGCCCCTTCCAGAACTGGGCGGTGAATTCGGCCCCTCTGTCCGACACGACCCTATCTGGTAGGCCGTGTAGCCGGAAGAAGTGCTGGATGAACATGTGGGCGGGTCAAGGATGCCGCTGACTTTCTCAGTGCCTCTGTCGGTTTCGGGGTGATGAGCCGACGACAGGCAAATCTGGACGTCCAAGGCCGGCATCAGCCCCTTCCAGAACTGGGCGGTAAATTGGGCCCCTCTGTCCGACACGACCCTATCTGGTAGGCCGTGTAGCCGGAAGACATGCTGGATGAACATGCAGGCAGTGGCGCGAGCTGTCGGCAATCCTCGACAGGGGATAAAATGCGCCATCTTCGTCAGCATGTCCACCATCACGAACACGGTTGTGAATCCAGCAGACGGGGGCAAGTCCGTGAGGAAGTCCATCGAGATGGCACCCCAGGGTCTCTCGGGTGTCAGCAAGGGCTGAAGCAGTCCAGGGGGAGCTCCCGTAGCCAACTTGGCCTGTCGGCAGCAGACACAGGAGGTGACATACGACTGCACGTCATGTCAGAGACGAGGCCACCAGAAAGTCCGCGACACCAGATTGAGAGTCTTAAAAAGGCCGAAATGTCCCACCGCGGGGTTGTCGTGGCACTGGGTCAAGATCAGACTGCAGAGCGGGCCCGCTGGGACGTACAGTTTCTCCCAGTATCTTAAGAGGTCGTCGGAGAACGTCCAGGGAGACTCGGGCCCTATCTCGCGCTTCCGGAGGTCGACGTACACGTCCTGCCGCTGTGCCTCTCGGATCTGTGCCCGTAGGTCGATAGGCTCATGGATGGCCACGAACGACTCAACGGGCAGAATAGTCTGAGGCGGAAGCGGGTCCTCGACATGGGCCTACTCGGGCTTTCTTGAGAGCGCATCCGCTCGTTGGTTGCGCCCACTCGGGATGTACGTGACCCTGAAATTGAAGCGGGCAAAGAAGAAGGACCACTGAATCTGTCGGTTGAGTTTCCGCGCGGTTTGCAGAAACTCCAGATTCTTGTGCTCCGTCCGCACTTCCACTTGATGTCGGGCCCCCTTGAGGTGATGTCTCCAGGTCTCGAACGCGGTCTTAATGGCCAGTAGCTCTTTTTCCCAGATGGTATACTTGCGCTTGGACGGATTCAATTTCCAAGAATAGTAGGCGCAAGGGAAAAGAGTATTGCCATCCGCGCGAGCCTGGAGTAGCATGGCTCCGACCACGATATCCGACGCATCCGCTTCCACCACAAATGGACGGTGAGGGTCAGGATGCTTTAAAATCGGCTCTTTCATGAAGGCCTCTTTTAAAGCCAGGAACGCCTGCTGCTCGGGGGCGCCCCATCGGAATGAGACTTTCTTTTTCAGGAGCTGAGTGAGGGGCGCGGTCAACGTGGCAAAACCAGGGATGAACGTCCTGTAATAATTGGCGAACCCCAGGAGTCACTGGACGTCTTTCACCTGACGAGGAGGTTGCCAAGTTCTCAACGCCTCGACCTTGCCCCGATCCATCATGATGCCCTCTGGAGAAATGCGATGGCCCAAGAAGTCTATAGTGGTCTGGTACAATTGACATTTCTCCAGCTTGGCATAGAGTTGGTGGTCGCGCAGCTGTTGCAAGACCAGGCGGAGATGTTGGAGATGACTTTTCCGGGACGTGGAATAGATCAAGATATCATTGAGATAGACCACGACAAACTGGTCCAAAAGATCCCGGAAAATGTCATTCATGAAGTGTTGGAAGACAGCGGGAGCGTTGGTTAATCCAAACGGCATGACTGTATACTCAAAATGGCCATACCAGGTGCTGAACGCTGTCTTCCACTCATCCCCTTCGTGGACCCAAACCAGATTGTAAGCGCTGCGCAGGTCCAACTTGGTGAACACGGTAGCCGCCCAGAGTCTCTCCAAGAGTTCAGGGATCAGGGGCAACGGATACTGGTTACGCACCGTAATGGCGTTCAGTTTACGGTAGTCGCAGCACAAGCACAAGTCACCGGTCTTTTTCTTCACGAAAAGGACCGGAGCGGACAAGGGCGAGGACGAGGGCCGGATAAAACCCCGGGCCAGGTTTTTGTCCACAAAGTCCCATAACGCGGCCAATTCAGGGTCCGACATAGAATACAACCGCCCTGCAGGGAGCGGCGCATCCGGGACTAAGTCAATGAGGCAATTGTATGGCCGATGCAGAGGCAACTGGTCCGCCTCTTTCTCACTGAAAACGTCCGCAAAGTCCGAGAGGTCGGCCGGCAAAGACACCGCAGGTGGACCCTGCACCTGTCCTGTGCAGACTTGGCGTGTATGATCCACGCATTGCAGGCTCGGGAAGGACATAAAATTCTGGGACCACAGGATGTGTGGATCATGAGTCGGAAGCCAAGCCAGCCCCCAAACCATCGGGAAATGTAATCCAGACGTGACATAAAATTGGTTGGCCTCCTCATGCTTCCCGATGGTCAGGTGCACGGGCTGCGTGGTGGCCTTAATCGGCCCGGACAGAAGCACCCGACCATCAATGGTCTCGACCAGCATGAGAGGATCTACTGGACACAGAGGGACTGCAAAATGGGTCACAAACGCCTCATCCATGAAATTCGTGGTCGCTCCAGAGTCCACCAAGGCATGGGCAGGAATCCCTTGGGGGTTGTCGGCCACGAAAACTTTGGTGTCCAGGATCAAGTGACGAGGCCGTCCGGGATCCACGTCTGCAGGGCGTGAGCCGGTGTTGGTACGTGCCTGACCCAGAGTCTCCCCTAGATCGGGCGCTGGCCGTTTCCCGACAGGGTAGGCTACGACTGTGGTGCAAGGCCAGGAACCGACGCCCCACGTCGCTTCTTGGGGCAAGAGACGGCAAAGTGTCCAGGCTCCCCACAGTATAAACACAACCCCCCTGTCCATCATCTGTCCTTTTCAGCAATAGACAGGCAGGGTCTGGCTGCACCAAGTTCCATGGGCTCCTCCCTTGGAGCCGGGGTCTCACGTGCAACTGGGGTCACACGAGGTTCCTGGACAGCACAACGAGGGGTCCGCCTCTGTAGCCTCGCATCAATGCGTAGGCACAGATGAAACATCTCTTTAAGAGTTGGAGGAATGTCCACTTGAGCCAACTTATCTTGCAATGCCTCCGATAAGCCATCCTGGAAGGCATCCAGAAGTGCTGCCTCATTCCAGGCCGAGTCCTGGCTTAGCAACCGGAACTCACTGATATATTCCTGGAGGGGTTGCTGTCCTTGCTTTAAGGCCTTCAAACGCTTGGTGGAGGTCTTTGCCTTAATAGGGTCCTCATGCATTTCCTGTAAGTGCTCACAGAAACCCCCAAAGTCATTGAGCAATGGACTGTTGTGGACCAACAGGGGCGTGGCCCAACGAGCTGCAGAGCCGGAAAGCAAGCTGATAATGAAGCCTACTTTGTCCCGGTCATTGGGAAAGTCCTCAGCTCGCAAACTCATAAACAACTGACATTGTCCAAGGAAAGCCGGAAACATTTCCAAATTACCAGCAAACTTGTCTGGCACAGCTACCGGGCAGTGTCTCCGAGGAGGAGGTGGAGGAGGAGCAGGTGGGGCCATCTGGGCTTGAAGCTGAGCCAGCTGGTTGACCATCAAAGTTGACTGCTGCTGGAGCTGCACGTTCTCAATACGCAGCTGCTCCATGGTGATCAAGGTTTGTTTGTTTGGGCAGAAAACGAAGTGTTCTGTCCCAGCTGCCGAACCATGCAAAAACAACACAAGCAACGTACAAACAAACCTTGTTTAATATTCTTTAAACTGCTAATGCTCTCTTAGCAGTCGTGTTGGTTAAAGTCCATAAATCATAAAGTAGTCCTTTCGGTGCACCAACTGTTAATTAACGTCTTAACAGTTGGCAAGAGTCCAAGCACAAAGAATCCAAGAAGTTCAATAAATAAAGCTTAACTGATAAGTGCCACGAGAACTTACTGAAGTTGGCAGAAAGCCCTGAAACTAAGAACAGGAAAAATAATGCCGACTTGAATCAAGAGCTGAACAGGAAACCCAAATCAATACGTGGATTGAACGAAGTTGTTTCCTGCACCGTAGTTGAGCGTGGTCACTACTTAAATAGGCTAAGGGCGTGGCCAATTAGCCCAAAGCCTTACTCCTGAGGAGACCTCCTCCTGAGTAACCATTCTTGCCTCTTAGCAGCTCTGCGTGCCCGTGCATTAAGAATAGGCTCCTCCTCTTCTTCCTCGTTACTGATGGGAGCTTCTGGAGGTACTGAAGGCCCTGGCTGACTCTCCGACTCTGGCACCGAGTCTCCTAATCAATCTTTATATTTCTTTTGGACTTTGGCTCAGGGCTCATGAATTAATTAGGGCGTCTCTCGGAAACTTCACAGACAGTCAGAACTCATAAATCAACAAGATTGCAGGGCTACCTGAGTACCGCACTCCCAAACCATTCCCCGACATCTGGGGGGTTTGGAGAGAAAATCAGGCAAGCATGACAGAGGGAGGGCTATCCGAAAAAAGTCTGCCAGAAGCTACTGCAAAAGAGGAGATTGCAGCTGAAGTGCAGCCCCTCCCAGACATCAAAGCTGAGACGGCCGCTCCAGGGACCGAAGCAAGAATGGGTGAGTACTGGTGGAAATTAACCCCTAAAGCTGCTGAAGCTGAGTTCCCCCACCACAATGCCCAGGAAAAGAGAAAGCCTCTGAGTGAGCTGGGTAGAGTGGATTGGATGTGGGACTGTGAACAAGCCAGGCTCCCAAAGCTCCTGACGGAGCCCCTGGGGAGGTCCATAGAGCAACTGAGGGAGGAATTTGACCGAGCCACCATTCGGGAGGAGAAGCCGTTATGCCGGCCAAAAGAGAGGGGAGTGACAGCTGATCCTTTTGGAGGGAGGAAACACAAGAACACAGCCCCACCCCCCTGCTCATCAGAAGGAGGAAGAGCCCTGGACTGCAGCCAGTGCTCCTCCCATGGAGCAGACAGGCCACCCAGGGCAGACAACCCCCTCCCTCTCTCCGAACTAGAGCTGAGGAAGAGGGGCAGCCGCATCGAGCACATACCTACAGGGGCCAACAGGAGGAGGGAGGAGCAGTGCTAAATGAACTGCCCCGCTTTAGGGGGAAATTTTATGGAGACTCAGACCAGCTAGCTCTATTCCTTGACTCGGTTGAGGTCCACCTAGAACACTATGGACACCTCTACCCATCCCCCAGAGCCATAGTGAACACCATCACAGAGGGGCTAGAGGGAGAAGCAAGGGAATGGCTAGCAGCCCTCCATAAGAGGAGAGCCCCTCAACTGCAAGATGTAGATGACTTCCTACAACTGCTAGAGGCCAGATTTGAGGAGGCGGAGGAGGACCCGTACGTGGAAGATGAGCTCAGAAACCTAATGCAAAGGGGCTGACCCATCAAGGAACACATCCGGGAATTCAGGAGAGTCATCGGAAGGCTACCTCCTTTACCAGAGCGGCTGTTGGTGCATTTTTTCAGAACACGCCTGGACAAGCAAATTGCCCAGGTAACTGCCTACCGGGACATCCCGAACCGGCTCTCTGAGTGGTTCCGAGTAGAGCTGCAAGCCAACGACATGAGAAAGCAACCGGACACCAAAGAGAGAGGTCAACCAG
>QLTV01003505.1:0-25350 GCA_003457575.1 Thermophis baileyi
CTTATTATCGGGACATGTCTTATTTTCGGGGAAACACGGTATTTAGAAATTATTTCTTGCCACCAAAATAATAGTTATGCAGTACTAAAGTACCAATGTCTGCCTAATAGATTACAGCTAAGCATGTTAAGCTATTACTAAATTCCTCTTAGTGTTAATCAAGGGCTTTAGATGAACTTAGCTGGCAATTTCTCAGGACTAACACACCATTGACCTTCAGATCCCCTTTTTCTTTGGGAAGTCTATATTGGGTGGATATTAACCTTTGAAGCCCTGTTTTCCTCCATCTTCAGTGAACTTCCCTTCAACTAAGAGCCTGTCAATTTTTAGTGATCTTAGGACCACTATAGTACTGGTGATTTTTCAGCAGCAGAAACTGTGAAAATTCATAAATTTATGCCTGCCTTCCTTCCTTCCTTCCTTCCTTCCTTCCTTCCTTCCTTCCTTCCTTCTCTAAATTGTCATCTCCCTCAAAGAGGAACTCTGGGAGATATACAATAAAATGCCATAATATAAAAACAACATATAATATAAAAATTAAAATGGTTAGAATTAAAATTTCAAAATTAAAAATTTCTTAGAAGGAGGCAAAAATAATCAAACCCTGTTAAAAGTCAATTGAAAAGGTAGGAGGCCAAAAAGAAAGTGCAAAATGAAAAAACGGAGGAAAGAGAAATAAACTTGATCTCAATGAACATTAACGGTTTGAACTCACCAATTAAAAGAAAGACTCTCAAAACAAAATCCAGATATCACATGTCTCCAGGAGGTCCATATTAAAAGAAAACAAAGCACTGTTTTGGAATACTCAAAATTGGGTAAATTATATTTAGCATTATAAACAGTTAAGAAAAGAGGAGAGGTAGTATACATTAAAAAATGGTTAAACTCTAAATTGATATATAGTGACGAAGAAGGTAGAATACTGATAGTTGAAATAACATTAGGATATAAGAAAATATTATTGGTAGTAATTTATGCGCCAAATATAAACCAGAAAACATTCTACACTAAGATATACAAAAAATTGATAGAACTACAATGGGAAAACATTTGTATAATTGGAGATTTCAATGCCGTAGCAGATAAAAGAAAAGATTATAAAGGCAACAATAGGAAAAAGATGAGGCGACAACTACCAGGATCATTCAATGAAATTAGGCAAGAATTTGATTTGGTGGACGGATGGCGTTATTTACACCCGGAGAGTAGGCAATACACCTTTTTCTCTCACCCACATAAAACCTGGTCCAGAATTGATATGGTCTGGATGAATCCGAAACTAATGAATGAAACAATAGAATTAGAAATACTTCCGAATGCTTGGGCGGATCATAATCCATTGATTATAAAATGGAACGGGCAAGATAAGAGAAAGAAAATAAGATGGTCATTAGACCAAAGAGTGGTTAAAGAAAAAAACTATATACAGATGATAGAGAAAGAATTAGGATATTTCTTCAATATTAATACTAAGGAGCAAACTTCAGCACAAAACCTGTGGGATACCACTAAGGCCTACATTAGAGGATTAACGATAGCCTATGTAGCAAATCGTAATAAGGAAAAGAAGAAGAACCAAAACTCACTATATACAAAACTTAAAGCAAGTTATTAGATGAGAATGGGAAAATACATAGTAGATCGGAAGAGAAAAAAGCCATCGTCCACAGTTTTTTTACGGAATTGTATAAGAAAAGAGAGATTAAAGAAGAAGATATCGAAGAATACTTAGAGGAAAGGAATTTGCCAATCGTGTCGGAGGAGGATAGGATTATGCTAAACAAGGAAATAACAATAACAGAAATCAGAAATGCCATCAATAAGCAAAAAAACAATAAAACACCTGGACCGGATGGAATACCCTCAGAGTTTTACAAAAAATTTCAAGAACAATTAGAAATGGTAATGTTGGATGTATTCAATGAGGCAATGGAGAAGGCAAGGATTCCGGAATCATGGAAAGAAGCTTACATTACTTTAATACCCAATGAAAAGGTGAAAGGAGGGCTCTATGCTCCTTTCGACTCCCCATGCAAGGGCACACAGCCATGTTTTAACTCCTTTTCAGAAAGCCAGGAGAGTGGGGGGTCTGCCTCACCTCTGGGGGAGGGACAATATTCCACAGGGTAGGGGCAATGGCAGAGAAGGATGTAAGAGAAAACCAGGCAGAAGTGAGGGGTGGAATTAAGCATGTTATCATTTAGAGTCGTTATGTTCCCACAAATGGGCCAAGTCCAACCCCTCCTGAATTTGATTGATCCATATGTGGTACCAATTTGGTGTTGAACTTCAGTTGACTAGATTCTTGTGGTATAGCAATTGCAATAGCACTTAGACTTATATACTTCTCCATAGGGCTTTATAGCAATCTCTGAGTGGTTTACAAATGTCAGCATATTTCCCCCAACAATCTGGGTCCTCATTTTACCGACCTTGGAAGGATGGAAGGCTGAGTCAACTTTGAGCCGGTCAGGATTGAACTCCTGGCAGTGGGCAGAGTCAGCCTGCAATACTGCATTCTAACCACTGCACCATCACGGCTCTTGGTATAGACTTCCCTGCCTGAATGGGTGGGACAGGCTGATGTAATGGGATGATGATGATTCCATAAGTAGCCAGGCTTTATAGATCACAAACAACACCTTGAATCATACCCAGAAGCAAACTGGCACCCAATTCAGCTTGTGGAGCAGAGGTGTTACACATGTCCTTCTTTGGGCACTCCATATAGCTTGTGTGGCCACCTTCTGCACCAGCTGAAGCTTTTAAGGATAGTCCATATAGAAAACATTACAATAGTCCAAATGGGAGATTACGAGGACACAAGTGACCCAGAGGAAATCCTCCCTATCCAGTTGAGTTGAGCAAAGGCCTTCCTAGCCTCTTTGAACCAGAGCCATGAGTCCAAGAGGACCTCTAGGTTACACATTGGATCTGTCTGAGATGGTGCAATCCCATCCAAGACCAAAGATGATAAACTCCCGGATACAGATCTTAGCTTATCAGCCATCATCTTCTGTAGTTCTCCAGTTCCAATTACAGGAACTGTATCTTCTACTAATATCTTCTAATAGATTCTGCACAGTTGGCTCTAAGAATTAAATTAACTAGTTTTATTATTAATTTCAGATAAAATGTTACTGTACTTGGGAGTATTCAAAGGTCATGCAATAAATGAGCAAGGAAGTGTTTAGAAAAAAATGGCAACCATTTCAAATACATATATAATGTAAACTAGGTAGTAAAATATTTCTGTGGTCAGGCTTTGTCTTTGGCCTGATTTGATTTTGATGTCCTCTATACATGTATTATTTTCCCATCTCTTTGTTTTTGCTTTGTTTTTGTTGTTTTACCTAATTAATAAAATTAATTCATTAAAATCAATAAAAAGCCACCTAATGACATAGGTATATGTCATATGTATATATAAAATGTATATAGGTATAGATTTCAAAAGCATTTCAGTAAAATATTGTGATGCTCAGAAGCCCAGGCGCTGTTCTTGCTGACGATCATCAAACTAATTCTTCCACTAGCACTGATGCCCCATAAGCCCAGAGTTCATTTCCTACTATCAATATGTTTTATGATTCTCAGGTGGAACGCATACCATTCTTCTTTTTCCCAGAGCACATAAATAGGCCAAGACCAATACTAACACAAGCTTTTTGCTGTCCTTGCTCTGTACTAGATTTATTGGTGTCATTTTTTTCCCAATGTAATGGAAGGTGGCACAAAGCTGCCCTCGCTATCTAATGCTATATAAATTTTTTTCTTATGTTTGTTTTCCTGTTTTTAATCTCTTATTAGCTTGGTTGGATGGAGGAATACTGAAGAAAATAGAAAATCCTATAGATAACAAAGGCTGGAAACTGAAATATGTTACATTTATAGTTAATAGCATCTGCATTCTGTTCTCTGACTTTTTCCTTAATAAATCCATGGGTTTTTTTTCCAAGTGTACATGTGAATGTAGCAATATAATATATTCTAATTGTGTTGCAAAAAAGGTCACATTGAAACTACAGTATGAAGGATATGAGTAATTTTTCCTAGGGGAACTGTACTTTTTTGGTATTATGTTAATATCTGAAATGAATGCTATAGTATATAGACTCCCCTAGAGTCGGGAACGACTAGCACGTATGTGCGAGGGGAACATTTACCTTTTTTTATAGAAATCAAATTTCATTTTTTCTTATTAATAATAGTGTAGCCTGATGACTACAAGGTATGCTCAGATAAGTACCAGAAACAGACTATAAGTTTAATTTTTTCTTCCTTTTGATTGTGTCCAATTCTTGGAAACTGCCTGGATAAGTTTCTGTAGTTTTCTTGATAAGGCTTTTCAGAAGCAGTTTGCCATTGCCTCCTTCCTAGGGCTGAGAGGTGGTGACTGGCCCAAGGTCACCCAGCTGACTTTGTGCCCAAGGTGGGACTAGAACTCACGGTTCCTGGTTTCTAGTCGCATCCCTTAACCACTACATCAAACAGTTCTCAGGTTCCATATGTTGTATGATTTCTATAGTCTACCTTCTGTAAAAGCTGGACTATATGGTGTATTCTTAGCTTTTGCTGCTTTTGCTTACCTTGTCTCTAAGGTATACAATGGTACACAAAGCACAGTGGACATCAAGAAGCTAAAAATGTACAAATAGAAAAATATTTTTCTAATGTTAAGGTTCTAATAATAGGCTGGCTTCCTTTATATATAAATATATTCCTTAAATAACCAAGTAGCGTTTAATGTTTTGGAGAGGATTTCCAGTTTATTCAGGCTTTTGTACCAGATCTTTTCACTTTCCTAGTTACAAGCTACTCCGATACTCAAAACATTCCATTAACTTTGCTCTTCTTGGAGAGCCAAAGAATGAGTATTCCAACAAAACTCAAATAATATGGACCTCCGGTTGACGTCGCGGCGCTATCGGATGCGAAAAGTGGGGCTCCGCGAACTCATGCCGAATCCCTTCGTTGGAGGGCCCCATAAGAGGCTAAAGTCACCCTGTAGGGGTGACAAAATGGAGGGGTGCCCTGCAGGTCACGGAGAGCAGCGGCTTTCCTGCTTGATCTAGGGCTAATTCTCTCTCATCCGACGATGAAGAGGAGAGGCAGCCATTATGGCTGCCGTGAAGCTGGGGCAGCCGAAGAAACAAAGACTGTGCTGGAGCGTTGTGTGAACAGTGACTGGAACTGGGTGAGGTGATTTTTTTTTTTCCTATTTGAAACCTACCCTAAAGAAAATAAACTCTGGAAAAGGGACTCTTTGAAGAGTTTGTTTAAGCAGTGAACAATTACAGAGAGAAAAATCATAGACCCAAAAGAAAAGAAAAGGATATTAAGAAGAGAATGCTAAATCTTTAAAAACACAGAAAGATTAGATCTTTAATTTTTTATCGGCAATAAGGCATTTTAAAATGCTGGATTTGTCAGAATTTTGATTATTTGTTTGAATAAATACAAACGGAACTTGTTAGAACCTATGCAATGTTGAAGTTAAGCTGAAGGTGCCAGCTACTGGTGAATGGAATACATTACATCCTTATAACCTTGAGAAAAACGATAAGACAGAGGAGAAAGTGGAAATAACACCTGGAGGACTGCTATGCTATCCATTGCTTTATACTTATTTATTCCATGACTACTGGAGCTCTAACGTTGAAAATACGGAAGACATCTAAGTAAAGTGACTTTTAAATATCAGGAGTTATGATTGAACTTACAGCAGGGACTTAAGGAGACACTTGGAAATTTTCCTGGATTACCCAAAAAGAGCTAAATTGACTGTGGGACATAAAGAACCATAGTACTGTATTTCCAGAGGAGCAACACCAGGACTGAGTGAATGGTTTCCAGATCAACTTTCTGAGGGCAAACATAATTGAGACTCTGGGGCAGTGATAGAACATTGACAGATTACTGAGCGATATTTGGACTTATCAAAAAAGAAGGCAAGATGTTTCAGCAGGGGGAAATAAGTGGGTTGCAAAAAGAATTGGTGGCAATGTTTCAAAGCATGAAGGATACTATGACAAGGAACCACAGGGAGATAATGGTCTTAATGAATAACATAAATGGGAAGTTAGAAAGTGCTCCACAAGGGATAATGAATAATGATCAAAAAGCCCAGGAAATAGAGGAGACAATGGAGAGACCAGGGGAAAAGACAGAACTAAATAAACAAAACAAGAAGATAAGAGGGAGAAGTTAATAAAAACTTATGAAGCAATTCAAGGAAAATACATGCTAAAAGATCAAAAAATGATACTAGATAAACAGAAAGATGATACTACTCTAAGGGCAGAAAGTGAAGAGGAACTAAAGAGCCTCTTAATGCGGGTGAAGAAGGAGAGTGCAAAAGTTGACTTGAAACTCAACATTAAGAAAACTAAGATCATGGCATCCGGCCCTCTCAATTCCTGGCAAATAGATGGGGAAGAAATGGAGGTAGTGACAGATTTTATTTTCCTGGGCTCCAAGATCACCGCAGATGGGGACTGCAGCCAAGAAATTAAAAGACGCTTGCTCCTGGGGAGGAATAACAAGAAGATAAGAAAGAGAAGGCAATAAAAACTTATGAAGCAATTCAGGGAAAATACATGCTAAAAGACCAAAAGATGATACTGGATAAACAGAAAGATATCTTTGAAAAGAAAATGGAGAGTTGGGCAGATCCTCTGGAGGTTTGGCAAAAAAGATAGTAGAGATGGAAGAAATACTTAAATTAAACAGGAAAGATGTAGATAGAGAAGAAGACCCAAGGGAGGAATTTGGGAGGCAAGTCTTATTCATTAAGAATTGAAATATTAAAACGGACAAGAGATGACGGATAGAGGAAATATTGAGTAACACAAGATTGGCTTTACTAGGAGCTAGAATAGAGGCAGACACAAGAAACGGGGAATATTTTATGCATATTTTTATATAATATATTAAAAGTAGTAGCTAGATATAAAGATTAGAGGTTGAAAGATGGTGATACTATGTACGTTCCAATGATACTGTTATTGTTATTAGAATGGGGGACTAAAATGTTGAACAATTAATGAAGGCTCATATTTTCATACAAATATGCATAAGATTATTATTATAATTATATAAGTATGATTTAAATAACAAATAATATTAATACTATCATTACTACTTGTATTCAAATGAATGATACCCAGATGCCCCACTGTTCATGTATTGATATTGATGTATATTTTTTGAAAAAATTAAAAAAATTAATAATATGTGTATTTAAAATGGGACTTTGGTTTGTTTGTTTCTTTGTTTTCTACCATTGAAAATTATCAGGTGACCAGAATATTCTTACAGATCAATACATCTTTCTCTCTCCCTTCTCTGCAAGAATGTTGGGTCTACACCTGTGGTAATCTTTTTCTTCTACCTAGCATTTATCTCAGAAAGATTCATCATTATAATAGCAGAATCTTCTGTTGCTACTGTTGTATAGTAAAATGAGGGCAAATTGCTGAATCTTCAGCTAGCCAAAATGAGCAGAGGATTTAAATTCCTTGTTCTGCTTCTGAACATAACATCTTAAGCTCATTTTGGTAACCTTTGGACCCCCCCCTCCCCGAATATTCCACTGAAATTCAGCTGCAAGAAATAGAGGGATGACTTTTCAGCACTTTCCAGAAATAAACAAGGCACAACGTGGTGACATTTCTACCAAAAAGAACTCAGCGGCAAGAAATTGTGGCCAACGTAGGCAGTTAAAAAAATTTGCAGTATATCTGTAGCTCGGATGTAGGAGGAGGGTGAAGTTTCGTTCTCTGAGCTTTGGGTTGGTTTCCGAACTTTTCGTTACCAGGCTAGATAACATCTTCAGCAGAGTTTAATTGAAAAAAAATCTTTGGGGGATGGAAACCATTCATTCTCTTTGTTTTGATAGAAGCATTCTGCCATAACTTTCTGAAAACACATGTACTGTATTAGCTTTTCTCTGGCATCTATTTTCTTGACTATTTTGCACAGATAAATGTCTTCTTTTCACTTTTCACTGTTACTCTGCTTTGAAGCTCAGAAACAATTGGTACCTAGAACACAGATGACTTTTACCCTGTGCCATCCAAAGCGGGGCGGGAAACTCAGAGGAACAGACCATCCTCTGTGTCATTACTTGCAAAGCTGGGTCCTATTGGTAAAGGCAGGAGGTTGTGGAAAACTAGTTCCCAGATCTTTTAACTGGATGGAGCCTATTTATTTGGAGTTTTCTCCATTGCAACTAAAATGAACAGAGGGAATTAGCTACAGTACCCTTGGCTGGTGTAGTTTAGGGTTTAATTTAAGTGTTTCTCAGGCTGTGGAGAGTTATGGATCTAGAACAGTGATGGCTAACCTTTTCCGGACCGAGTGCCCAACCCCCAAAATGCAATGCATGCAGCCCCCGCGCATGCACCCTGCCCCAGTGCATGGCCCCAATATGCGCCCTGCACATGCTCACGTGGCCCCTGAATGCACCCCACCCCACCGTGCATGGCCGCCCCACCGCATGCGTGCATCCCCGGATGCGCTCCCCACGCATGCACCCCGCGCATGCGCGGCAGAGACCCCAAGACCAGCTGGCCGGCGGGAGGCACGCATGCATGCGCGGCGGAGCTGAGCTGGGGCGAATGCAAATTTAATTTGCTTTCTTCCAAAGGCCAATGTGTTTCCTATTTCTCTCTCTCTCTCTCTCTCTCTCACACACACACACACACCAAACTGCACAGCCATTATTTATATGAGCAAATATTAAGATAATTTTATTTCTTCCAAGTTTATTTCCAATTTATGAATAGATGTCACTTTATTTATTAATCAAATATATACAGCCGCCCATCTCCCTCCAAAGAGATAGTGAGTAAAAGAAAAAAAACAGGATAAATTAGAGCAGAGATGGGAAAAAGTAATTATAGTGACTTTTTAATACAAATTGACTAATTCATGGTTTGTTTTTTCAAAAGAATGCACCAACTAGAGTCCCATGGTCCTTCACACTTTTCAGAATTTTGCAATGTATTAAAATATTGCATATTTCATGAAAAGGAAAATACATACTAAAAGCATATATTCTAGAAAATGCATACAAACTTTATTAATTACAAACATTTTGCTATTTCTTCTTCCAAGAAAAGAATTCCAGTACTATATAAATGTGACGGAATGAGATTTAAAAAAATCTAAAGTTAGAGAAGACCTACTGAGGATTGTCCTGACAATTATCCTTTCAGTGACTACATCCACCAAATTCTATTAGTTACAATGAAAATGTAACTAATGGGTTGTCAAAATGTTAGCACATTCGAGCTCTTTTTTATCTGTATCAAGGAATGGAGCAAATTCCCAATTACAGAACAATTCTTAGAAATTCTGTGCATGATATTCATCACAATACAGGTAGTCCTCAACTTACGACCACAATGGAGCCCAAAATTTTTGTTGTTAAGTGAGAAATTTGTTAAGTGAGTTTTGCCACATTTGTTAAGTGAATACTGCAGTTGTTAAATTAGTAACCTGGTTGTTAACTGAATCTGGTTTCCCCATTGATTTTGCTTGTCAGAAGGTCACAAAAGGGGATCACATGACCTTGGGACACTGCAATGGTCATAAATATGAGTCCGTTGTCAAGCATCCGGATGTAAATTGCGTGACCATGGAGATGCTACAATGATCTTAAGTGTGAAAAATGGTCTTAAGTCCCTTTCTTCAGTGCCGTTGTAACTTTGAATGGTCGCTAAATGAACTGTTGTAAGTCAAAGACTACCTGTATGAAGATATGACTGAATAATACAGTCAACCCTGCTATTAGTGTCTTCTCTCTTTTCTGTTAAAGGTGCCTTAACCTCAGAAACCTAAACATAAGAAAACCAGTGTGAGAAACTTGCTGCTCTGTCTCTCTCTCTTTTGAGTAGCTACAAGGAGAACTGGATGCCTTTTTCTACAACCATTAGCAAAATCTGACTCTGACCCAGTGCATTTATTCCACAAATGACAACACCCTGATTAGCTTCAGCTGAGTCTGTGAACCATTTTAATTGTCAAAAGAGGGAGCCCTAATAGAAATCTGCATATTAAGTCCAATACATCTCCTATAATTATTGTTTTACAAGACAAACAAACGCATTTAACTCAACCTGCTGTCATTGCTTTATTTACATTAGAGCTTTAATGGCTTTTTCAGAGCCAAACAGTTTGTGCCTGAGCTGAGAGGACATGTAAATTGCACAAGAAGAAATCATTGTATGACATGATAGCAAATTGATCTCAGTATACATCCAAATAAAATATGTTTTAATTCTTAGAAATGTTAATTGAGATGATTAACTATATCCTGTACTTTAATTGAGCTAACTTCTAGAATAATCTTTTTTCTAATAAGGTTAATAATATTAGCATTCATTACAGTGAGATAAAAAAAGTGTTTTCATTTCAATGTGCCAAAGAGCTCAACTAGAATGTCTTGAGTATTCTTTAAAACAGAAAGATAGGATTTAAATCAAATCAATAAAATAACCATACATTTCTGAATATTAAAATGCAGCGTACAACTGAAAAAAGTATATAAATGGAAACATGCAGAAAACCACATTATATTAAGAAAAACTATCTGGAAAACTGTTTAGAAAAAGTGCTTTGGCCCTATATTTAGAATTATCTGCCTCATTTGACTTGCAAAGATATTCTGATAATTATATATTTTTGCCTATTTCCCCCTTCCAATCCATTGTCACCACATGCTTTCATTTACATCCTCATATTATCACATTTTTGTAAATCTGGTATTTTCTGATCATTTTTCTTTCAAACAACTCAGCAATAGAAAGGTTCAGAGAGTAAAAATGATGGTAAAGTCAATTTGGTTTATTCCAAGCTACTGGATATCAGCTTCCCCTAATGTAGCTTATCTCTGTGATTGGTTAGATAACTCTTGTGGAGTCCTTGGTGCTCTTTGAGCTTGGTTGTTATTTTGCAGATATTTCAGCACCCAACTTAGTAACATCATCAGTACTAGAAGGGAGTGGGATTTGCTCTCACTTATGTATAAAGTGGCTTGGCCTATCAGTATTGGTGGGTGTGTTCTTGGTAGGGGAATGGGACAACTTGCCACGGCCAACTTGCCACAGCCAACTCACCAAAGCCAACTTGCAGCGGGCGAACTCGCCACGGCCAACTCGCTGCAAGACAACTCGTTGTGGGACCATTTAACAATTCTATTTAATTATTTAAAATAAATTAAAAATATTTTAATTTTTGCCATTCACAATTCATTCTGTCCCTCCTTTTGCATCCTTTCTTTAATGATTCTATTCCACCATTTCTTTGATATTAGTGTAACTCTTGTTCCACAGTGAGTTGTCCTGCAGCGAGTTGGCCGTGGCAAGTTGGCCATGGTGAGTTGGCTGAGGCAGGTTGGTCATGGCGAGCTGGCTGAGGCGAATTGTCATAGACCCCTTGGTAGTTCCTTGATTAGGCTATTGCCTACTACTTGTTTGTCTCAGCTAGTAGTTCCTTGATTAGGGTATTGTTTACTGCTTAATTGTTGGTCTGGTATTAATCCTGGTGTCAAATCTCTCCTTATCTGGGTGTTGATTGCTGACAAAGAGGTTTTGTGGTCTTCTTGATTCCATTTTATCTTTTTGATTGTCTCTTTTGAATGGTATATAGATACTGTTTATCTCTATGTGCCCTCTATAGTTCCCTGTTATTCAGATCATATAAATACATCATATTACAAAATCTGGTCCTTAGCTATCCTAACCCTGTACTGTCCAATCAGACTCTTCAATAGTTTTTTTTCTCTATTTTGATCTCAAACTTTGTATTTCATGGGGGGAACTTGCAGCCCCAGATCCGCATGCAATCTCTGAGCCTCCTTTGACTAAAAATTAGTGGTTTTCTGTAATTTTGATGGAAGAACCATAGAGTAAGTCCTATAATAATCTTAACAAACAAACAAATGTGCAAAACTTCTCAAAAAACCTCCTGCCTATTTGCATCATCCTGCTGCTGGTTGTGACCTCCTTCCAAATATTAAATGTGGCCTTTAGCCACCAAATCTAGACATTTACCCTAGTTTAAGAGTCTATGCTGGGAATTGTCTGAAGCGTAGTACATGCAAAATGTATATTCTATCACGAAGCTATGGCTGTGCCTTGTTTGTTTTGGTTTAACTGTATTTAAAATTTTATTTAACTTGTCAGAGCTAATTATAGTTATAGTTGCCCCAGAATGTAGATGAATCTCCGTGATCATGGGCCATGCTCCCTATCAGAGAAATATCTATAGAACATGTTCTGACATTTAAGAGAGAAAGGCTGCCTTCTTTTTATGTGACCCTGTATGTGTCATTTTCTATAAAGTCTGATTAACCTAGGGTATTGCAATTCTGAGTCTAGATGTATTCTTTCTACAAGCCCAAATAAGCAGAACCTCAGTGCCAGGAATGAGATAACAAGCTCTGTGTTATGACTGTCATTGCTTTAGATCAGTGGTTCTCAACCTTCCTAATGCCGCGACCTCCGCCCCGCCGCCGTGACCCCCTCCCCGCACGTGCGCATTGCCAGTCACCAAGATGGGGGCTAGCGCGCGCTTAGGCGACCCCTGTGAAAGGGTCATTCGACCCCCAAAGGGGTCGCGACCCACAGGTTGAGAACCGCTGCTTTAGATCATTTCACCAAAATGCTAAGGGATGAATAGACTTCCTCTGAGCTGAGGTTATCCTTATTCTCTTCTCTAAAGCATCTGAATTTGACCCTTTCTTTTCATGCTATAGGCATACATTCTCTTTACTGTATTCATAAGTTTACTTCCTAGACAACCAAGTACCAGACACGTGAAGTACAGTACTACAAATGTGTGATATTCAACCATGCTGGTGGGAAGAAAATTTGACTGCCCAACAATCAGCTGTGTCTGTGGGAAGAGGTGGGGATCAAAACAGAGAACAAGTGACAAATGTGATATTACAGTTTAATCACCACACCTTTTGTACGCCTGCTAATGTCACACACATGTACAAAGGGGAGGGGTTTAGATTGTGTTGCTACATTTGCCACCTTGCCTACTTTGGCTTTCCCTATGGACAGCACTGCCAAAAATTATGTCCATGCTGAAAATGTGTCATAGATGGTACAGCTGCCAGTTACAGTTCAATTATGCTCAATCACATTGTCCATACTGGAATAAGGTGATAAAAATGCAATTTCCTCTATTACAGACCTTCTAGTTGTAGCCCAAATATCTGCCATGTCAACTAGTTTTGGCAAATAATCATAGTGATAAAGACTCACATATTTTAATTAATTAAAATACACAGTATAGTAAGTAATGTCCCCCCCTCCTGAAAGTGCCATATTGGTTATGCTGCACTCTAGATTACAGTCATTGTGGATTTCTAGTTGTCAGACGTGCAAGCTAAACCAGACAGGAATGACCAGATGAGCTCATTCTACTTTATTGTAAAGATACATTAACAGAATCTTGCAAGTCTGAAAGTACTTCGCTCCTCCCATCCCCTTTACAACTCAGAAAACTAGGGAGAGTGTCTGCTGAGCCTCTTGCCCCAGCTGCATTCCTGCTGCAGACTAAGCTGCCTTTTATCTTACCATTCCTTTGGCTATGTTGCCTTGCCCAGTCTCCCAAGGTCATTCCCGCTTACCATTAAAGCAGCTTCACATCAACTCAGATTTGGTCCAATACTTACTCCATGGCATTCTGTGTAAAAACATCTTGACACTCTATTGAAAATATCCCCCTGTGATGTACTGCTCACGTTAAATTTTCTGCATATTTCAGAATGTTTTCCAGCCCTTTATTGTTTTCATTGGTGGCAATGTTACTATAGTATTGCTATGACATTATCAATAAAAGGGACAGGCTTTTAAGTAATCTCTAAAACACAGACTAGTGATTTTGATGGTTTTTGTTCCCTTCAGTCCATGTCATGAATGCATTGACCCATGTTGTCAGTACCTAGAATTTATAGCTTAAAGTAATATGCCAGAGCTCCATTTCATAAGAAAATCAATCTTTCTCTTTAGTATCCAGAACAGCAATTTAAGCTCGATATGAATACAAAGACATCTGTCACTTATTTTTACTATACTCTATAAATTGGAGCATTCACACTATACACGGTGTTCTTATGTGTTGCTTCTCTTTCACATAATAAAATCCCAGATATAGATATCTGGTACAATGGAATTCATAAACAGAATGAGGATAAATTTTCCTTGCTCACTCACGTATGGAAACTTTCTTCACCCTTCCTGCAGCTGTGAAATTGGTTTGAAATGATGGACTGATATTACTTCACGAGTTACTCTTTACACATCAGAGCTATTTTACTAACTACAAAACATGCTGTCCTCAGGGGAGCAGTCAGCTACTTCCTGTGTAAAATGATGAACTCTGTTGCTACTTGAATTAACAGATTAACAGATTAAGTTGGTGTTCATTCTGTATGTATGGAGACAATGTCTTATGAGCTTAAAAAACACCAGCAAAGATATATGCTTTATTCTGGAAGTTTCTCATTCTCTTGTACTAATCACAGAAATTTCATGATGAAATCTAGTGTGACTCGACTGCATAAACTGTTAGTTTTTAAATGTGAACATAAACATAAATCCTTTTGGTTTCCATTGAGTTCTGTCAAATAAAGGAATGATTAGAAGTTAGAAGACTCCTTTAGAAGATAATAATAAAAGATATAAAGTGACATGATGTCCTATAAAATCTAAAAATGTATTTTTTAGGAAAGCATAGCTGTATGTTTCCTTTGGGAGCATTTATGGCGGGATTTTTCTCTCATTTTCTATTGAAACTCCATGAGCAGAAAATCACATTGGGTTCTTCGCCTGAGTAAAATGTATGTGTACATGAATCTAGGATTCTTAACATATATTCATACAAAATTGTTTTTAGGGCAATAGAATGCAATTTAAAAAATAGTAAACCTGATATTTGCAATTGGAAAAATAAAAATACAACAGAACAGTAAATAAACTAGAATTTAGTATACTTTCAAACAGTAATTTGTAAACTATTCTTTGGACTACATGTGCTGTTCTATGGGATCAGAGGCAACCTGCAAACTACCAGTGAGAGGAACAATGAAAAAAATATTTCGGGTTGTTTTTGCACCAAAATGTACTGAAGCTTGAGTTTAAGCCAGCATTTCTATATGGCTCAATTGAATGCACAGGATGAAAAATGGCTTCAAGTGATAGGAAAATCAGCAATGAATATGTATTAGTGTCTACCTACTGCATGCTGGTGTTTCCTCTTTGTCCCATTATTTTGGTACAACTACATCAGAATGTAGATAAATGCAATTTTAACCTAGAAGCCATTCAAGCTACCTCACATGCAAAGGCACAGGAATAAATTACCATATAGGGGGCAGGGTTATTTTAAAAGGGGGGGAGCAAGAAGAATGGTTTGTGAAATTATAATCACAGCATTAATCATTTACATCTAATAGGTGTGAAATACATGAGAAGCTCAGTTCCGGGGAACAAGAGTTTTATGCTACAACAGCTGACATAATACCCTGTTTTAGACAGAGCCAATTATTGCTGGTTAAATAAAGCACATCTTAAAAAATATATATTAATAAATGGCCCAGGGTAGACAGAGGTGTTATACTGATGTTTTGGAAACCATAAAAGGTTGGATAATTCCTTTCCTACTGAAAGAATCCACTTGGTAAAACCAGAGTGCTAATAGGAGCACAATGACTTCTGTCTGCCACAGTGCCAGTCTTGAAGAAGACAACTTGTGGCCCTAAAGCAGGGGTCCCCAAACTTGGCAACTTTAAGACTTGTGGACTTCAACTCCCAGAATTCTCCAGCCAGCATAGAATTCTGGGAGTTGAAGTCCACAAGTCTTAAAGTTGCCAAGTTTGAGGACCTCTGTCCTAAAGCCACTTCTGGCTCCTGACTACCCATGACTGCAATTGCTGCAATTTTGTACTAAAGCTTTTTGCTCCTTTGAAACAGAAACTGCGTAAACATAAAGGTAGTGTAAACCCTAAAATAAGCATAACACCCTTAAAAAAAGAAAGGGGTTCCCCAAATATCTCCTATTCCAGAAAAGTAGAAAATCATCCTACTTTATCTATTTGTTTGTTAAGGCCATTCTCACTTTATATCACTGGCTACATTAGCTAGAAACTGTATTTCTTTCTTACTGAAATATTAAAAGAGTTCAACAGCCAATAAAAGGTTTTCCATCCTAATATAATCCATAAAAATTTGGGGACCTAAAGGAAATTTATGGCAAGTGATAATGAAGATAAAGGTGCTATACATAATGTTATATAATGTATAATGTTATATAAACTACTGGTTATTAACATCATTGTTTGTTTACTTTGTATTCTCCAGAATATCTTCAGAAAAGTTACTTTTATTAAAATATATGGTCATAGATCAAAGATGTGAGAGACAAAAATGAGATTAAAAATAATAAGTAAAAGAAACAAAAAAAAACCCCTAAATTGGCAAATGCATATATTTATTTATTTTTATTTATTTATTAAACATATGCCACTCATCTTGCTAAAGGTGCCTCTAGGCAGCTTACAATCAATCAGTAAAAATGCCAATATAATACATTAAAATGATTAATAATAACATTAAATTTGAAAATTACTGAAGAGGAAGAGAGCAAGATGCATATGAGAAGAAAGGTCGTATCTTAGTCCATTAGCCAACTTATTTTTATTTTTTTTATTCATATCCCACCTTTATTATTTATTAAACATAACTGAAGGCAGCAAATAAAGCTAATACTCCTTCTTCCTCCTATTTTCCCCACAACAACAAGCCCATGAGGTGGGTTGGGCAGAGAGAGACTGACTGGTACAAAGTCACCCAGCCAGCTTTCATGCCCAAGGCGAGACTAGAACTCGGAGTCTCCTGGTTTCTAGCCTGATGCCTTAGCCCCGTGATGGCGAACCTATGGCACGCGTCGCCCAGCTCAGCTCCACCACGCATGTGCCTCCCGCCGGCCAGCTGATTTTTGGGATGTGTGGGGGCAGTGTGCATGCGGGAGACACATGCGCATGCGCGGGGGTCACACACATATGTGGGGGGCGGGGGTCACGTGTGCATGCACAGGGGGCATGGGGAGCATGGGGGGCGGTGTACCCCCCATGGCCTCTTTTTGGTCCCAGGAGGCTGCAGGGAGGCCTACTAGGCCCAAAATGGGGCATGGGGGGGTGCAGCGTGCCCCCCCACGGCCCGTTTTTGGTCCCAGGAGGCTGCAGGGAGGCCTATTAGGCCCAAAATGGGGTGCGGGGGGGTCACCCACGCATGCAGGTGGGGGAGCAGGGGGGTCACATGCGCATGTATTGGGGTGGGGGAGCAGGGGGGTCGTGCGTGCATGCACAGGGCCCCCCGCATTGCATTATGGGTGCCGGCACGCACGTGCATGTGCTCTTGTACTTGCGCGCACGCTTTCGGCACATGACAACAAAAAGGTTAGCCATCACTGCCTTAGCCACTAGACTAAACTACTATAATTTCAATATGGCCTTTTGCTAACAATAAATGCTAACAATAAACTAATTTTAGCACAGACTGCTGTTCAATTGTTGGTGAACCACAGTTTGGAGACCAAAAACCACAGGTGTGATGTTCTGCTTGTCAAACAGGCTTATATGTATCTTTTTGCTGCTGTAGCTTCCTGGCTCACAAACTTCCCAAAGCCTATTATGGTTACAAAGAATAAAAAAGCAGACTCATAGTTGTGCAAGATGTACTCTTTTTTTTTTGTTCTGTTCTTTATGCATTTATTTCGATCATAACGTCTTACGTATAGAAACTTAGCTTCCCAGCGAGTGAATCAACGTTATGGCAAAATGGTACAAGGCAAGATTGCTCAATAGATTAATCTCTCAAAATTAAAAAGCCAGAATGCTGTGTGTAGAGCTGTTCCTTTGAGGCATCCTGATTAACTGGATATCTTGTTGCCTTTTACAGGAAATTACTGAAAAGAGGAGTGGAGTTCCCCCACACACACATTTCTGCTTCCTCCTTTTTAAAAACGCTGTCTGTTGGGGCCCCACCTTATATCCCATTACCTGTTTTTATTCCATTCTGAATAACTTAAATGGATCGGACATATGCTTTTTGACATATCCATATGATTTTACAGAATTAAACGGCAGTATCAAGATAGGCCAAATTCAAATCTGCCGTGTACCAAATGTGATTAAAGAGCAGCAGAAACCCATCTGTGATGCAGCTGTAGTAGTACAGAATATGTCCAGATCCTTTCCTTGTAAATTGACATAAGGCAGACACTTTGGACAAATGTCTTGATTGCCTTTGTTTCAGAAATCATTCCACTTAATGGAAGAAATAGGGAACAAAAAAAGCTAATGGTAAACAGGATGGAACCAAGCTTACTGCTCTGGGTGATTTGTGTGTGTGTGTGTGTGTTTGTGTGACAACAATAAAATAAGAACAATACTGTATTCAAGATGCACCAGCTGAGAGAATATATGGATTTGGCTGAATGCCAGAGATGATACAACTACTAAAAATATACCAGGAAAATCAAGTTATATCAGAGATGATAATTTTGCCAGTAATGTTATGCAATGAGAATGTTGGCAGAATATAGAAGTAAATCTGTTTTATTTTAGTTCCACATGTACTTGAAAAAAAAATTAATGTCATATTTTCTCTCTTCTGAACCCCTCTCCCCCAACACTCTCTCTGTACACGTGTGTGTGTGTGTGTGTTCATACTAAGCAGCTTTACATCCACAAATATTATCATATGGACTTTGTATGCTCTTTTTTCTTCAAAATACGTAATGGATGCATACTTTTCTGAAAGCCTGTTTGGTGACCATGGACCAGTCTCATTTTCTCAGCCCAGGAAGGAGGCAATGGCAAATCACTTCTGAAAACTTACCAAGAAAACTTCAGAGAGTTATCCAGGAAGTTGCTGGGAAGTAACACTGACTTGAAGGCACTGAATAAATAAAATAAAATGTATTTTTTCTATGCAACCTCAATTATCATTGAGGAGCACAGAGATAATCTTGAAGAAGGAATGTAAAAACAGTGAAATAAAATCAGCTCAGTCAGTTAAAGAAACTTTAAGATTACCCCACTTCACTTTTCTTTAGTATGAAAAGGGGAAGCTTTTCTTTTCAGGCTTTTACCTTAAATTTACCAAAACTGTGAAATTGTGTTCCAATAGTCTTTGCAGCATCTGTTTCCTGAACTGACCTACCTCAAAGGACTGGCCCCTTTTTTCTGCAAAACAATATATTTTTTCCATATGTGTGGTATCCGATCCCCTGGCCTGAGCACATATTAGTTACCACCCCTTTAACGTAGTTGTTTGATGAGATATAGGTGAAAATATGTTTGTCTTACCAAAACAAAGTTTCCTGAGCATCATATGGAGAGTGATTCTTCCCCATATAATGGTTCTGGTGTGTCCAAGGCATCATTCTGGATCTAGGGAGTGACAAATGTAGGTTCACATCACTAAAAAGCAACTCTTAAAAGTAACAATTACAGACTCAGTACACCTTTAAATTTTTTTCTATGGATGATAAGACAAGGAAAAAAAATGCCTTCTCCTTACTTAAAGAAAGTGTCCTCTGTTGGTTTTAGATAAATTGATCTGAACTATCAGTTTCAAAATGGTGAAAATACCCCTATTTCTATTATCGATACACCCATAAACAAACAGTAGGCGAGTCAATATCCTATTACTGCTATGAACAGCTGCAATTTGTTTCTAATTAGAAATTCATTGAATAGTATATCCCATCTTCCCAAGAAAGGGCAGTCTCTTAATGGTTAATAATTGCCTTCCCTAATCTATATATTTTCTGTCAGAATGCTTTTCATGTTATTTAGCGTTACATAATACAACACACAGGCTGACAACTAAGGGGCAGTGAAGTACTCCACACTGAAGTAAGTAATCTATATCTTATATAGATTCTTTTTATGTTAAGAGCACCACATGTGGCCCTTATTGTTTTTATTCTGTATTATTTCTTTGAAATAAGTAGCTGTTTAACACACACTTTATTAGCTCCCACTGCTTATTCCTCACATTCACGTCTAATTCTGTTTGTGTCACTAGAGTTATCTGTATCGGTATTATAGTAATAGATGTCAAAAACACAGCAATAACACTGTGACTTAGTAATTTTATCTAATGAAACTCCAGGCTGTGGGAAAATATGTATGTTACTGGCACCAAAATAAAGCTTTTAATGTTTTAAAAGTTAACTCTATAAGAAGTAGAACTTCATCTTGCAAAGGCCTGCCAGATGGTTAAAAGCTGTTTTCAAATGGAATTGCCTTAGTTATAATTGCTTCACAAAGTAAAACATTAAAAAAAAGAGGACAGTAACTCAGCCCAGGGAAATCGCTTGAGTAAAAAATGATTTCACTTGGATAAACAACATAAAGGAAAAATATAAAGTTAGAAAGACACGGGTCCAACTAATTGAAAGTAGCCTGCATAGTTCATGTGAAGGTATTAGATATTGACAGTAGTGCCTCATTGTTATCAGTTAGAACTTATCCATCTAGTTTCTCCACATTAGACAGTTGCTTAATGAAGAAATGAACTAATCTTATATTATAAATACTGTCATGTGAAAGAAATCAGGAGCCAGGATAGAGTTCAAAAGCACTGCAAGTTTATTCCATGCTACCTATACACACAAGAATCTATCTACTGATGATCAAGGCAAACTGGCACCAGATAAGAGTCAAAGGACTTCAAAGGGAGCAGATTTAGGTCTCTTATAGGCATAGAGACTCCAGACTGATGATGTGTTTTACCCCACCCTCAGGCTCAGTTGGTCATCTCCGTTAGATACCATTAGCATGGAACAGACTTTCCAAAAAGAAATATCTCACTGTAATGCAATTAAACATCTACTTTAAAAAGGCTAATTATAAATAATCTGTTTAATTACCTGATAACTTTTCTGGAAATTCTGATTCAAGAATAAGTGACTCATCATGTTATCCCCATGAGGGGGGGAAAAAACCCTTGAAGTATTAGAGGGATATTTTTGCCCAGATAACTCAGCATGAGCCTCACACAGTTCATATTTAATTATATACAGTGTGTCTTAATGACAGCTACTTTAAAAGAATTTTAAAGTATTTTGCATTCACAAATTCTACAAATACATACTTCATCAAACTATCTATTGGGAAGTTGTTGAATTTGAGAATGACATTCTACTGTAGACTGCAGTAGTAATATACATTTATGCTTAAGCTAAACACTTTGTCTCCCATAGAGAAGAAAATATCATTCAGATGAAAAAAATCTGCTTATATTTTTACCTTTTCTTTTCATGGTTTCTTTGCCAGCCTGTATTTTCTCAGCTGTTTTAATATTTCCACATAAATATCTTGCAGTTTTCTGATACCTTTTAACATTCTTTACTGATCTTGTTTCTGAATTGCCATATAGGAAAACAATTTAGTGTTTTGCCTGTTCTCAACAAGTACCAACTTGCAGCATGCATGGTTGCTTAAAGCAAATTCAAAAGTCACATTCAAGTAAGGAATTAAATATTCATTTACTCTTATTAAGAAAAATAACTCAAGCATTTTCTCTCAGCACAATAAATCACTAGAAGTTCTCTGCCCCTGAAATGCCCAAACTAACTGCAAGAATAAGCCTTCTTTGATTTTTAGGAACAAGTTATCTATGTGTATGGTATTTCTCCATGTCTATCTAAACGGAAAAGCCCCCCCCCTTTATATTTAGAATTTGATTCTGGTTTATTTATTTTAAAGTATATTTTTTTAAAAATCAGTGAATCACTAGTTCTGTGGCAGAGTGTGATTTCTCACATATAAATGGTATATTATATCACTCAGATGACTGCATAATATACTATTCCAGAAATTTCAAAGAAGAATATCTAAATGGTTTTCACAGCAAGCTCTCATGATAGCAGAAAATGGGGAACGAAAATGTGGACAACAGACAGGATATATAATGAGTGAACACTGGCATCAAGCAATATCTCCATCAAGAACATTAACCAATAGAAAAATGTAATAAAAGTAAAATGAGAGGAGTTTGTTCTGAGTCTTTTGAATCAGAGAAATCACAGGAATCTTGCAAAGAATGTAACAAATTGTGGAAGATTTCTGATAATTAAAAAAATGATTGTGCTTGCAAGTTGAAAGAAGTAAATGGGAAAGACAACGAATTAGATGTTTGGCTATAACCAAAGAGATTATCAGAATATCCTTGGAAGTGGAAAAAGTTTGTTACATAAACAAAGCAGAACAGCAAATATTTGTTCATACATTCAGGAGTTGAGCTTGATGTATCTGTATGGGTAGTCTCTATTTATGCATCTTGAAGTTGATTCCCTTCTAATAACAAATAGTTAAGGAGTATATCTATGCTGTTGAAATTAAAAAAAAAACCATGAAGAAAGTGAAAAGTTTTAATTCAGGTAAGTGTTAACATTATTAGTTTATTTTTAGATGATGAATAGCTGCAACTAATAATAAAGATAAAGGAAAGTGTGAATTGATGCTGCACTATATAAATAAAGAATTGTATTTTTTAAACTGAAAGACAAGGTTAGTTGGTGATTGAGTGTGATATTTTATGTGAGAGAGTGACTGGCTGAAAATCACCCGGTTGCTTCATGCCTTGGATTGCACTAGAACAGGGGTGTCAAACTTGCGGCATCATGGCGGCGTCACGTGACGTATCAGGACTTTTTCCCCCTTCGCTAAACCAGGCAGGGGTGGAGCCAGCATGTGACACATCTGGCCCGCGGGGCGCGAGTTTGACACCCCTGCACTAGAGCTTTCACTCTTCCAGCTTCTAATCTGATGCCTTAACCACTACATCCAATTGACTCTTGTATAAACATTATTAAATTGCAATTACTAACAGTATTAAGTAGAATGTGTCTTAATAGTATTAAGCCAAATGTATGTTGTATGAATAAGTGTAAATTCTGAATGTAAGTATATGTGAAACTGTTTATCTGTTTGTATGTGTGTCTTTGTGTCTATGTCTGTGTGTTCTGGGAGTAAAATACTGTTACCTCTCAAGTGGCTGGAAAAATAGTGAAATAGTGTATCAAAACACTTATTTAAAAAAAATATCAGAGGAAAAAAGAAGCGAGTTTTAGAAAGAAAATAGTAATTAAAGTAATGTTCACTACTGTTATATTTCAAACCAGCAACCTTCTTTTTACAAAGCAAGAGTTACAGTAACAGTGTAGTTGTGAAGAGTAAAGAGGAAATCTAAAAGGAATTAGAGCTGCTAATAAGATTGGCTCAGTTGAAAGGGCATTTCTTCTTCTATAAAGCAACCAATGAATTGCTGGAGCAACCCTGTAATTAAATAGAATTCTTCTAGCTGAAATGGAAGGCGGTTAAGTTTGTGATGGGAGGAAAGTGCTTTAAAAGGTGATATCTGTGATATCTTCAGGGAAAAAATGTTTGCTATCCCATTCTGGTGATTGGTCAACTTAGCAGTGAGACCCCTATATCTTCTTCGGAACAAATGTAAAGAAACCAGGTGAAGTGAATTAGCTCTGTTTGACAGAATTTAAAGAGGGAGTAGAGAAATTCATTTACTGGATAGGTAGAGAGTGTTACTAAAAATCTGCAGTTTAGAAGTCTCTTGCATAGTTTTCAGAATAGTTAGTGTTCAACTGTATTGAAATATCTTTGAATAAAGCTTCTGTGAACACATCTTATGATAAGAAAAGAATTGACCTGTTTATGATGTGTTTCATTTGGGTTTAGAGTTTTAGATAATGAAACAAAGAACAAAACAGTAGTGAGGACCATCTTGCAGATAATCTAATCTTAAATGAATTTGTTAATTTACACAAAATAATACTTTCTTTGTACTTTTTGTACTCACCCTGAGTTAATTATGGCTAGAATTAAATTGAAAAAGTCAGCAAAAACCCCTAAGGGCATCAATACCAAGGAAGAGAACTTAACTGCTGAAAGGGAAGAAAAAGAGGGAATATATTATCAGGAGAAAAGGTTAAAAGAATGCTCAAAGTTTAAAGTCTTAAGTCAGAAAAACGTAATAAAGAATTTCAGCAATAAAGTATTTTAAGGTCAGCCAAGTACAGCTATATTCAGGGACAAATCCATATATTTAAATTTGAATTTGAGGTGAAGAACAACAGTGTAGTTATTAGAATGAAATACAATGGAATAATTACAGTATTTGATGGATTGTGGTATGTGGATTCTATTCAAATATTCTGAGTAATGATAGCTCCAGAATTAAGATACAGAGAGGTGGTTCCCTTGCAGGAATTGAAGTAGACAGGATAAGATAAGATTCATTTTAACTTTTGTTGTGAATATAAATTATGTATGGGATAAAGATAAGAAGGAAGCAAAGAAAGCTATAACTAGGAAGAACAGATTCTTATGAGCAACTTAGAGAACCACCTATGACAACTGCAATGCTTCCAGATACCATATCTTTTCAGCATAGGAGCAAATTATTTCTAGCTTTATCGAGATTCAGCTGGAAATGTTATGTCATCTTTTCATGTGTGTGTGTGTGTGTGTGTGTGTGGAGAGAGGGAGGGGGAGAGAGAGAGACCAAGAGCCTGACAGAAGCAGCTGCCACATCTGCAGATGAATACCAAGAGGGAAAGCGGCTTGACAATTTAATGGTTGTTTACAGGAAATACATTATGGACATAGGCAAAGCCATATCCTTACCATATCCTACCAGGAGGATAGTCCAAGGGCATGTACTCCATGTGTTAACTTTAGCAAAAAGGCAGAAAAAAGTTATCTCAGATTAATAATGTGTTAGCCAAAGAGCTGGAACATTTCTAAAGAGTACAGACAAGCAAAGAACTTAGTAAATCCATAATTCTCTGTCTGTAGCCCACTTCTTCCTTTTTTTCAGTGGGTCATGAGGTTCTGAAAATTCAAGTGGCTGTTGGATCCACATCTCTAACAGAATCAATAGCCTCAAGTGGCATTGTGGTTGATTTCAGGTCAGCTTAAGTAAAGAAGACTGTGGTAATTTGAAAGTGTTTTTGAAAAGTTAGGGAATGAAAGCAGTGGCAATGGGGAAAGGACCACAGATTTATTATGAAAGATATTAGATGTTACATTGGTTTATTCGTGGAGAAAATCTGTGTGGTTGCTAAGACCCAACATCAATTTAGAATAGAATAGAATAGAGTAGAGTAGAGTAGAGTAGAGTAGAGTAGAGTAGAGTAGAGTAGAGTAGAGTAGAGTAGAGTAGAATAGAATAGAATAGAATAGAATAGAATAGAATAGAATAGAATAGAATAGAATAGAATAGAATAGAATAGAAT
>QLTV01003505.1:25361-46288 GCA_003457575.1 Thermophis baileyi
AACAAGAAATATATTTTGGTGCATATGCCATCAGTGTAAATAAAAGAAAAGATACATTTGTCAAGAATCATAAGGTACAACACGTATTGATAGTCTGGGTACAAATAAGCAATCAAATCATAGTAGGAACCAGTCAATATAAATTGTAAGGATACAAGCAACAAAGTTACAGTCATTCAGTCATTAGTGGGAGGAGATGGGTGATGGGAACGGTGAGAAGATTAATAGTAGTGCAGACTTTGTAAATAGTTTGACAGTGTTGAGGGAATTATTTGTTTAGCAGAGTGATGGCGTTCGGGAAAAAACTGTTCTTGTGTCTAGTTGTTCTGGTGTGCAGTGCTCTATAGCGTCGTTCTGAGGGTAGGAGTTGAAACAGTTTATGTCCAGGATGTGAGGGGTTTGTAAATATTTTCACAGCCCTCTTTTTGACTCATGCAGTATACAGGTCCTCAATGGGAGGCAGGTTGGTAGCATTTGATAGCAATCAATCAATCTTGGTTTATAATTTGCCTAGTGCTGATAGGTCAACAAGTTAAATTTATAAGAACAAGATAATAGCAGAGTTTTCATGACAGAAAAATATGTATCTATTAATTATAATTTTTTGTTATTTTTGTTCTAAGGAGGAATTGAGTCCTAGGATTTAGGATCCAAAGGCTAAAAAAAAAAAAAGATTTGTGGTTCACATAGTGCAAATGTTGTACTTATCTGCAACTGCTGAAAGTAGCTGCACCATTTCTCAGGATTGTGTGACAGCCCTCCACAACTTCCATATGATCCTGGGAAAGGACATATTTAATTTTAGGAATTGCAGGCAGGTGCTCTAAAGCACCTTTTTTTGCCATTGAATCCGAAGTGATGCATAGTCCTCCACTTGTCAGAGAGGTTCATGTAGCATCTGGGAACTGTGTTCATTCACTAGATAACATTTGATTACCCAAATACTGAAACTTTCAGTTCACATAGATGAGACTGAATGAACAGAACTTGGAAAAAGGAGAACTTTTTAGTTTAGTGCTCATGAAGGCATGCTTCCCATTCTCAAGGACTTCCAAGTGTCACTAAAAGAATAGAGACAGCATAATGATGAGAATTAGATTAGAAGAGGATCAATAGGCCTGACAATAAATGAAAGTAACACAGACATTATTGAACAGATGAGGCAAGATAAATTAAAGTGGACGGTGTATTCTGTAATGCTAGTGCTACATAAATGTAGGACCAAAAGAATTTAGAAAGAACACTAACTATTAGGAGGCCTAACAGAGAAAAATAAATGGCAAATAAACATTAATATGATACTATGAAAAGGGGAGAAACAAGTATATAAAGTTTTGGATTTTTTATTTATTTCCGGGTCTATATATCATATCTTGAAACAAATATTTCTGCAAGACGTCTAAGAATAAATACAAAAACATTTTCTTTTCATATATTTCTGGCCTGTGGGCTATACAAAGAGCTGGATCTAAAGACCTCAAATTTCAAACAAAATCCAACTTTTATTCTTTATGCAGTTGAGGTATCCTTGGAGAGTAGTCCTATGGCATATTGGAAACTAAGGATAAAAAAGCTGTAAGAATTGTGAGGAATATGGACTTTTTTTGTTTTGTTTTTTAAACCACCCTGCTTTGTTTAAAACAATTATTAGTATGGGAGAACTACAAATTTTTTAGCACTCAGTACCTGTAGCAAACCTATTGGATTGTTGTGGCAATGGAATCCCACAACAATTAGTGATGACATACTGTAGAAGTCAGACTACATTAACTGATTTGAATTTGTAGTATAAAAAATTATATTTTGCATCAGATTACTTTGATGGGAGTGCTGCCATCATAAATAGGCATATCTGTAGTAAACAGATACAAGAAAATTCAGTAATGTATAGTTTGTACTCAGGAGTGGGTTCTGCTTTCCTTTGCTGCCGGTTCGCTCAGTGACGCACCGCGCAGGCGCTTTGTGCACGCTTTGCGCATGCACAGTGCTTAAAAAAAGCTTCTGTGCATGCGCAGAAGCAAACAACAAGATGGCGGCATCTATGGCACTGCTGAAAGAACCGGTTCAGGGGGGCGTGGCAGGCCTGTGTCGCTGCCGGTTCTAGCGACCCAGGCTGCCAAGTTACTACCGGTTCTATAGAACTGGTTCAAACCGGGAGGAACCCACCTCTGTTTGTACTTTAGCATAATTAATTAAATAAAATAAATAAATGTGGTAAAAAGTGGCTGTAATCCATATCATAATCACCTGCCAGGAATTCTTTCTAATGGACATCATCACTTTTTGGAGGAACTGCAATAAAATTTGCAAACGAAGTAATTTGGGAAAGCAGAAAGTGCTTCTTTCTTTTCATTTTTAATTCGCTTCAGTTTCATTCATTCTACAGAGATGTTGGTGCACAGACATACCTACAGACAATTAAAAAGAGTTCAAACTAAGAATGTTAATTAAGACTACTTGAACACAGAATCCTGAGCATCAATTCCTTTCACTAAGTCATATCATATTACTCCTTGGTTGGTGTATTAAATGCTTCCTTTGTTTGAAGCAGAAAAAAAAATCTAAACAGAGATGTATGTGTGTACATTCATCATCAATTTAATTACTAACACTCTTAAGAACACAAATTAGGGAGCATTCAAAAGTCAATGCTAGACACACATGGCTTTCATAATGGTGAGCCATGTAACTTGTAATTAATTCTATTGCAAATGTCAGAACTGTAGCATTGTACATCTAAACTGACCTGCTAAAATTAGTTATCTTTCAGCAACTCCTTTTATCATTTGTTTTTCAGCAACAGCGGCAACTTGACCTCTTGACTATAACCAACCCTGGTGAGTACAGAACAAAGCTCAGTTTTTTTCCTTATGTTTTCTTAAAGAGATGGTTGTCTGAAAGTGTCTCTTTATCCCTTCTCTGACATGCAAAATGAAAAACACTGTTCCCCAGAAAATCTTTAACATAATAACAACTGACAGCTATATTGTGTTTGGTAAAGCCCCGGGCAGTTATCCTTTCACGGAGCTGCCTCTTCAGACCTTTACTCTGTGAATTTGAGTGTTGATATTTCTATAAACCTCCCGGGGTTATCTTAGTGGTATGTCTGCAGGGTAGATATACTATAATTCACAAGGTATGTTCAACTATCACAGAAACATTCTGTTTAACTTTCTGTAGCAGTAACGTTAGATATTTACTAAAAATCAGAGGGAGCCTATATTACTTTTCCATGTTGTGGCAAGGGAGAATTGATAGTTTGATTTGGAAGATGCTTTAACTTCGTCTCTCTCTCTCTCTCTCTTTTTAAAGAGGCTTCCAAAATCGTATAATGTGACATATGGCTTTTGATACATACTGCTTATTTAATATAGTGGAATTTAATCCTGCTACTTACTGTTCGAATGTAACTATTTCTTGGTTTTCTGGCAAGTGCTTAGAGGAGCAGTATGATTCTTGTGGAGTCAAGGCAGGATGACGGTGATGGATTGTATCTACAAAGGGGGTGGTGGTGTGATAGACTATAGAGAAGTGGAAGAAGCACATTCCAAGGAGGTTGAATTGACAAGCGATAACACAACCTGGAGCTGAAATGGAAAATGAGAAAGAGATTTAGAACAGCCACTTGTTAGAGCTCCCCAGTGTATAACTGTTAGGGTTACAGTGGTATAGGTTTAGTCTGGCAAGATTCTGTTTATATGATATGGGCAAATGAACTGAATTTTGACTGGATTGTTACATGTCATTCTGGGCCTGACATCGTCTCTTGTCACCAAAGCAGTTACTGTAAATGCAATGGTTTAAGTTGTTTGTCCTTGTAGCTAAGAATCTGGATTTAAATATTGATACTGAAGTCAACATTGATAGCCCTCAATTAGATACTAAGACCCAGAGATCTCTTTTTGATGAGATCAAACATATATGCCAGATCACAACTATTTCTGAATTACTTTTCAGTTTCAAGGTGGATCAGATAGCTAATGGGTTCTTGAATTCTCTTGATCGAGAATGTTCTTTAAAGGTATAATAATTGTATGCATTGTGTGTCAGCATTGGAATTTAAATCTTATTTCAAATACTTAATGCAGATATTTTTTAAAAAAGTTACAGCTGGTCACATGTGAATGGTATAATGAACCATTAGTCATACTGGATTGGGATTCTGGTAGCTGTCATCCAGCAACCTTTGGAGCACAATATATTTTCTACCACTAATCCATATGAACTAGTATAAAAATGTTTGATAAAGTAGCAATTACTTAGGTATCCATATTTCTCAGAGTAGTCAATATATAAGTTTTGTTCCTTTGTCTAGGTTATTCCTGCAGCTCAAATTCTATTGTCAGCTCTATTATTTTAGAAGAGAGGAACAAAATAATGGTTAAATGTTTATGAGAATTCAAACTATTGATGCTGTAGTCCATACAAAAAAAAACAAACCAGAATAAGAGGAATTTCTTTCTCTCTTCTATGCAAATATCCAGTCTACAGTCAAAATCTGGGAAAATATGAAGATGGTTTATTATAAATCAACATTCTTAAGATTTAAGAATGAATTGTTTAAATCCACTGTTGAAGACACAGCTCAGTGACAGAGTGTCAACTGGGTATACAAAAGTTCTGTTTTTATTCTCTGCTGTGTCCAGGAATTACAGGAAAGAACAGGATGGAAGCCTCCAGTTCTTAGGAAAGATACAGAAAGCCAGGATATTCATTACTCTACCAAGTGGGGAGAGTTTGGCTTTATTTCAATTATTTTAAAATGATTTTTATATATGTGCTCACAAAGAAGGAACAAATAGTATACAACAGAACCAGCAGTGGGTTGCTACCGGTACGGCCCGGATCTACGAACCAGTAGCGGCGGTGGTGGGAGGCTCCGCCCACCTGCTCCGGACGCTTCTGTGCATCGCGCGCGAACCAGTAGCGACGGGAGTTGTAACCCATTACTGAACAGAACAGCCATTTTGTGTGCTAGGAGCTTGTTGTGTGCTGGGATCTCAGAACAAAACACCAATGTTCTAAAAACTACTGTATTTTCAAAAAAGAGAACATTTCCCTCTATTTTTGAGCAAAAACTGGTAAAAAGAAAGAATAAGTAGCATTATTTAAAGTGTCCTGGCTCTGTTGGGCTATTTTTGGTGGCTTGCAATTGGGCTTTGTATGTATACGTGCAGGGATTTTGTTTTCCAGGCAAGTATAGCAAACAAAGGATATCCCTCCTGCTATTAACTTAGATTGGATGAGATGCCATCGGGATGGTGGAGGGAGGAGAAGGCAGCAGTTGAGGAAACACATGACTCAAGGACCAAACAGTCCTTTTGGATTCTGTACTTCTCCTGGGATGAGAAAGCAAAGACTCTTTTCCCCACTACTGAGCTATAGTGCTCTCAACTCATGCTTGAGTCTGCAGAAAACAATAGCAAGATATTGCTAAACCCTGTCCTACGTCTATTCTTTTCGTTCTGGTCAAAGTCACTCACTTCCAGGGTGATGCGTGATAAAAAACAACAAATTTCATATATCTTGAAATACTCTTGGGAGGGGGGAAACACTACCTTAATGGTGATACAGCTAAGAATGATTTAAAACTGTGATGAGATTAAGAATGTTGTGGAGACATGGCAGAAAAAAAGATGTTGCCAGGTCATGTCTAGGCCACAGTGAAGTGCAGGCCAAAAGAGTGCTGCAACCAACTAACCATCTGTGACTGATGCATTACTGCTATAGGAGCTCTGCTGGTTGACTCCTGGCTGCCTACTTCAGGGAATTCTCCTACCTCCCCTCACTCCACTTGAATAGTCTTTTAATGTATTTTAGGTTCACTTTGTCTCCTGTGGTTTGACTCTGGATTGAACTCTAAACTGCCTGTGCCACATCCAGCTTTCAGGCAAAAACCACTCTGTATTTTTCTGGAGCGTTCACATGTCCTCACTCTTCTGTGTACATTTCTACTTTTAAAAGGTGCTATGTATGAATAAACCACTTATAAATTGAGGCAATGTGTTTGCTCAATCCCAAAACACAATGCCATTTGCAGGAAGCTCTGGTGTGTCCTTTTTATTGTGAAGAGGAGATGAGAGGATCTGTGGGGATCCTACCAGTTTGTGCATCTGCTTGATCATCTTATCTCTGCCTCAATTTTCCCCCCTTTCACATTCAGGTCCTCTGCTTCTATCAAACAATGACTTCTTTGGTGACAACTGCAGAATCACTTACTCTTATTGAGGCTCTGGCACGGTTTCATCTGCTGCTGAAATACCTCAGTTGATTTCTGGGATTCTGTTACTATTTGTTTATCAAAGTACTATGTAATTTAGCTGCGTATGTGGTAGGATCAAGGATTCTATCCTTTGCAGCTCAGCTTATAACCAGTGGTGGGATTCAAATTTTTTTACTACCGGTTCTGTGGGCGTGGCTTGGTGGGCGTGGCATGGCGTGGCTTGGTGGGTGTGACAGGGGAAGGATACTGTAAAATCTCCATTTCCTCCCAACTCCAGGGGAAGGTTACTGCAAAATCCCCATTTCCTGGGACTTGGGAGTCAGAGAATAGATGGGGGCGGGGCCAGTCAGAGGTGGTATTTACTGGTTCTCCGAACTACTCAAAATTTCTGCTACCGGTTCTCCAGAACTGGTCAGAACCTGCTGAATACCACCTCTGCTTATAACCAATAAATATATCTTCATCACTTCTACAATTTAGTTTGCTCCTTTATTTATTGGAACATAAGCTTACTTCAGATCCAAGCACTCTAAAGTGTTTAACATTGGGTTTAGTTTCATTTCATAATTGAAATCATATTGCTTCTCTACCTATAATGGGCAATCTGTTTTTACAAATAAGATGCAACCAAACTATTTTTCTCTAGTTTTTGGTAGTCTGGAAATGAGAAGCAGACTTTTTGTCATTTCCAGTAGTGTTCTGTTTGTTTGTGTGTACACACACACACACACACACACACACACCATTTTGTTCTGTGATATATGAAAGTGCTATATTTCTTCATGCTCTAAGGCCTGTGCAACAATGAGAGGGCAGCAATTTTGTAGGAGATAGAAGAAAATATTCCATGGCTTAAGGGCCATTTTATATTCATGTTTGAGGTCACCAACACAAAAGAAAGTCTAATGCTTTTCTGGGAAGACTCCTAGAATTACATCAGATATTCTTTTGTCTTGAAAATATCAACTTTGGCATGAGAGATAATTACACCCACTTCTCACCTACAATTGAAATGGTTTTAGAACGCAGCAGAAAGAACAGGTTTTGGACTCGCCAAAGAAACACTTCTATTTTATCCAGAAGCAATTGTTTTTGATTGAAGTCCTCTCAGGATGGATAAAGAACACAGTGGTTACTGCACAGAGTATAGAATTACTGTACCTTGTCTCTTATGTTTTGATTGCTTCCTAATATTGAATTCAATGTAGGTTCTTAGAAGCACCAGAAATTATTCATTTTCTGGGGCTTCTTCCACAGGATCATTGCCAAAAACTTAATTTTGAGAGCTAATTGCTGGATTTTTTAAAAAAAAGAAAAGTTGCATCTTTATTCAGTTTATGATTATTTTTCTAGATAATCTTATTCAAGACTATGAAAGAGTCCGAGAATAGGCTTTTACAATAATATATCTGTAACATTTTGAACATCTACTTTTCTTTAAAAAATGAACATAAAGTTATGAGATTAAGTCCTCATTAAGTCCTCACTTAATGACTAGTTGCTTAATGACTATTCAGTAACAAGGGATTTCAAAAAAACTACTTATGACCTGTCCTCAAAGTCATGATTGTTACACACACACACACACACACACACACACACACACACACACACGTGATTTTGGAATCTTGTCACATGACTACAATTTGCAGAAAACTGTAAAAATGTTCATTGGATATACTGGATTCACTTAATGAACACACAATTTGCTTAATGACCATGGTAATTCACAACTGTTGTAAAAACAATCGTAAAATCAAATCAAGTCATGTGATGATCCACTTAATGACTGCAATGACTTATAACCAAAATTCCAGGTTCAGTTGTGGTCGTAAGTCAACCTATTTTATTAATTCGTAGCTCAGAAATGCATAACTCTCATCTGACTTTAAGTTCTGATTCTGACTTGTTAAATTGTGTAAAATTACAGAAATAGTTCTTCTGCATTGCCCAGTTAATTTTCACTGGTTAGAAAATAATAAGCTAACCCTCTTAGAGTAAAACAAGATGGTATGAGGGCTTTACCATTCTACTATATTTATTGAAGTTTGCTTTGCCACTATAATATCATTGCTTTGGAGACTGCCATATAATATTAGATAACAAGAACAGCTTTAAATATGGTTTGAAGGAAAAAAAAGTAACTTTCATTCTTAACAATTCTCTGAAAAGCTATTCCCATTACTGTCTTGATTGTTCTGTCTGCTTCTTACTAATTGAAGCATGAAAATAATGTGAACTCAAAGTCATGGAGCTATAATATACCTATTAGTAAAAATGATACAGAGTAATAAAATGTGACAGAAAGTTGTTCTCTACTGAAACTCATGCTCTAACTCTTCTTGATAATCCATGCTAATTAATACTACATTGATTCTGATCAAAATATACGTCAAGGGATCCTGAATGGGTTTTCATACCATCTTGAGTAATTATTGTTCATGTTTGTTGCTGAAAGCTATTGTATTTAAAAATGGACCCCTAAATATCTTCTTAATAAAGGCTGACTCCAATGAAAGGGGGTGGGAGGAGAATGCTCTGAGTAAGACAGCAAATAAATTGGTAGGGCATTGTGTTAATCTGTTTGCAAGGTGTAAAAAGCACTTCTGGATATTAATATATTCTTTACTCAACCTATTGTCAGGAGAAGAGATTAGTTAACCAGAAGATGGTTAACAATGATTTTGTGTGTATTTACTCAGAAGCAAGTCCCACCAAGTAAAAGAAGACTTATGTTTCACTCTTAAATAAATGCCCATAGGGCTACTGCTTTAGTATTAATGAATCAATATTCACTGGTTGGGTTTATGGAATACACTTAATGCAGTCAGCTGTCAACCCATTATAATTCCTTAGTGTTGATTCTAGGAATCACACTATCCTGGTCAAATAGCATTATTTCAAGGAATACAAAGTGCTATCTGCTACCCTGTGAAGGCTTGCGCCAAGATTACAGTCTTACATCAAATTTATGTCATTTAAATCACAGCATTACCTGGTGCTTCACCCCCACTTTCTGTATCGCTTAACACAGAGGAATAAGGACGATTTAGTTTTATTTTTAACTCTGTTGCAAGTGCCAGTTTTAAAAGAAGTGCTCAGTGAGTTTTCCACGCTGAGAAGTTAACCAAAGGCTTGTTTGTGATCACCAGCCCCATTACCTGCTACTCTGCTTTCATTAAAAAAAAATTAACAAAGGCCAATCTCCCACCCCCCATTTTTAAAAATAGCTGTGACCTGACTACTCTGTTCAGGTCAATTATTACTTTTTGTAATTGTAATCAGTGGTGGGATTCAAATAATTTAACAACCGGTTCTCTGCCCTAATGACTGGGTAGGCGTGGCTGGGTGGTCATGTGACTGGGTGGGAGTGGCCAACTTGACATCACTCATCACACCCAGCCCCGCCTCCCGGCCACTCACCTCAAAGGCTTCAACAAGATACAATTTCTCTCTCTATTTATTTACTACTACTGAACACCCAAAATACACTATTTAATCTTATGTATATATGCCATATGTGTACATACACACTACATAGTATAGAGTGTGTATAGGCAGACAAAAAGATACATTAGGTACTATATATATACTGTATGTGTATGTACACACACAAACACACGCGCGCGCGCACACACACACACACACACACACACAGAGCTCTTCTAAAATATACACATTCAACCTCACACACCCAGAGTCCACTTTCTGCCATACATTTAACTATAACTTCTGTACATTAGAACATTACACACGTTTTCAGATTTATTTCCCTAGCCTGCACATGACCCATGACCCAGGAGATGTCATGGGCATTGCCAGAGAACTCTTGGCAACGAAGGGGGTGTCAGCTGGCGGTGGCAGTGGGCAACCAAAAATGCATGGCCGGGGCCTATACAGCCACCCTCCCCCTCACCTCAATGAAGCCAATGTCCTCAGCGTACTAGCAGAAGCACTGGCAACACATGTTGAGGCCATAGTTGCCATCCATGCCAGTTGGAGGACACACGGCTGTGAGAGGAAGAGAGGCCGGGTGAACTGGACCCAGATGCTTCCCGGCTCCCCTTGTCCCAGAAGCACCAACCTCGCACTCTCCCCTCTCTGCTAGCAGATGTCCCCTTCTCCCTCTCCCTCCCCGCTGCCGGGCGATCCCGTGTTCCCTGCCACTGCCACTGCCATTCCAGAGGACGAGGGGCAGCTGGGAGGCCAGGCACTCCCACAATCTGACTGGGTGGGTGGATGGGAGAGGGGCGATCTGGGCGGCGCAAACTCGCAGCCCCTGGCCGCCCCCCTCTGCTGGCAGCCGTGGCAGGCAAGTCCAGGCGGGGGGGTGAGATGCGGGCTGGGGGAGGGGGCCCAGCAGTGGTGACTCAACCTGGCTCATCTTCCTCTCTGCTACCAGCTGCGACAGGAAGGGAAGGGCAGGCGGGGATTGGGGGCGCAGCCAGCTGGGAAAGCCGAACCCGGAGCTGCCAGCGGGGGTAGGCGAGGCGGGGCCTACGGGGCACACCTAGCTTTAAGTTCCCAGCCCTTTCTTTCTAAAACTGCCTAAAAGAGGGAGGAAGGCCCCCACCCGGCCCCTTTGTCCCTGTACATGACAGCAACTTACCAGGCAAGTGGCGAGGGCAGGCGAAGGCAAGCAAGTGGGCAAGGAGCCGGAGAGCAGCTGGGGTGCGGCAGTGTGTGGTAGGCCAGGGGCGAAGGCAGGCAAGCGGGGAGGGAGCCAGAGAACAGCTGGGGCAAAGGCAGGCAAGGAAGGAAGGAAGGAAGGAAGGAAGGAAGGAAGGAAGGAAGGAAGGAAGGAAGGAAGGAAGGAAGGAAGGAAGGAAGGAAGGAAGGAAGGAAGGAAGGAAGGATGAAAAAGGGCCAAAAAATGGGGCCAAAAAACGGGCCGAAAACATTAGCATAAAGCATAAAATAGGATAATTTGAATTTGGTCATTTGTGCTTTGAGTGAGAACTCAGGCTTTTCTTCATATGTTTCTTTTCTTGGATGTCCATGGTATTCTCAGGGGCCTTCTTGAACACCAAAGTTCAAAAGCATCAATACTTTTCCTATCATATTTTTTCTAAGTCCAACTTTTGTTTTCATGGAGTGTCACAGGGATTACAGTCTCTTGCACTATTCTGATCTTTGTAAGTGCTTATGGAGATATAATGGCATCTGAACATCCAAGAATTTTCCAAGGGCTTTATGATTGCTGTACCAAGGTTATTCATGTTTTTTTCTCCAGTTTTAAAACCATGTTCCTCTCCTTTCCATTCAGCATCCCTTTATATATATTCAGCATTTAGATTAAATAAATAAAGGGTGAATGTACAGCTTTGTCTCAGCTTTGCCAACCTGGAACCAGTCTGTTTCACTGTCCGTATAGGGCAGGGGTGGGTTCTGGATCCTTTTCCTGCCGGTTCGCTCAGGGTTGTGCAGTGCACGCGCGCTTTGCGCGCGCTTTGCGCACGCGCCCCCGCAGCAATCAAAAATAGCTTCTGCGCATGCGCAGAAGCAAAAATCCAAGATGGCGGTGCCCATGGAGACACTGTCAGAACTGGCTCCCTGACGTCATCATCAATTTACTAATGGTTCTAAAGAACCGGTTAGAACCGGTAGGAACCCACCTCTGGTATGGGAGTTTCCCAAGTATATGTAGGTTTCTCATCTGGACAGTAATGCATTTTGGGATTGCCATTTTTTAATGAGTTCTAAAAAATATGCTTTCTAGCAGTGTCCATAAGTGATCATCAAAATAGGCCAGATGGTGGATCATGATCCCAACCTTAGCAGAAATATTTACAAAAACCCTTTGGTTCAACCTTAGCTTTAGATTCTGCTTTCCCTGAAATTAAGAACACTTACAAGATACTTTTGGGAGGGGAGATTTCCCTCTCCTTTCTGCTTTTCTGCTTGCACCTACTGCCCAAGGCAGTTATTCATTTGTCCTAAATGACTGAAGTGGTTATTAAGGTCTTGTGGGAATAGTTTATAGCAGATAAGCGTGCTGAGAAAAATAAAAATAATAAAGGCAATTTACAAAAGGATTTCTGGAGATGGATGCCTGTTTTTAAAAGAAGGAAATTTGAATTTGGTCATTTGTGCTTTGAGTGTCAGAATAGCTGGTTTCACTGTGTTCTAAATAAAGGGATGAAAAACTATGTATCATGTAGACTCTGGCATGATATATATTGCTTTAGCAATAGCAATAGCACTTAGATTTATATACCGCTTCTTAGTGCTTTACTGCCCTCTCTAAGCGGTTTACGGAGTCAGCATATTGCCCCCAACAATCTGGGTCCTTATTTTACTGACCTCAGAAGGGTGGAAAGCTGAGTCAACCTTGAGCATCCTCAGGATCAAACTGCCCATTTAATTAAAGAAAACACAATATATACGTTTATTGCTGACTGGAAAGCCCTTAAAGACTTTTTCTCGAAAACAAAAAAAAATCAACTTATCTATAGTTCTGACAATTAGGTAGGATCAGAGGTGGGATTCAGCAGGTTCTGACCAGTTCTGGAGAACCGGTAGCAGAAATTTTGAGTAGTTCGGAGAACCGGTAAATACCACCTCTGACTGGCCCTGCCCCCATCTATTCTCTGCTTCCCGAGTCCCAGCTGATCTGGAGGAAATGGGGATTTTGCAGTAACCTTCCCCTGGAGTGGGGAGGGAATTGAGATTTTACAGTATCCTTCCCCTGCCATGCCCACCAAGCCAAGCCCACAGAACCAGTAGTAAAAAAAATTGAATCCCACTGCTGGGTAGGATACGATACAGAAATGAGAAAATCATAACATAACTTTAGAGAAAATGTAAATCTAAAATTGTAATTATGACTGCTATAGAAAGATTGGAAGATTTTGTCTGATTTTTTTGCTATTTTCTATTTTTGTTCTACTTTTTTTCTTTTTGCACTTTAGTTTTCTTTTATTTCTTTTTCTTTTTTCTTTCTTACTCTACTTTAGTTCTAAATCTATTGTAGTTAGAACTATAGTTTGATCCAGTTCTGGTATGTTGGCTGGTATTTATAGGTCTTAGAGAGAGATTGGGATAGGGGGATTGTAAAATTACTTGTAATATGGTAATATTTGATTTTGTTGAGTTTTGTTTTTCATTTGCCTTATACAGGAAATCTTAAGTGTACATGCATGTGTGCATATCAGGGGTGGGTTCTAACTTACCTCACTGCCGGTTTGCTTCCTCCCATGCCGCGTGGGTACACGCGTGCTTTGTGCATGCGCACGTGCGCAGTGCTGAAAATCAGTTTCTGCACATGCACAGAAGCAAAAAACAAAATGGCAGTGCCTATGGCGCCGCCAAGAGAGCTGGTTCGGGGGCGTGTCCAGCCAGCCATCGCTGTCAGTTTGGTGAGCGGGGGAAAATTGCAGCTACCGGTTCTAAAGAACTGGTCCGAACCAGCAGGAACCCACCTCTGGTGCATATGTGCCTGATAGAAAGTGGGACGGTCCAATAAATAACATTCATAGAAAGGACATTTGGAAAGATAACTCCGATACTTAAAACGACAGCAACTTAAAGCTTTTGGCAATACCATATTATTATTCTGGGTCACTGTTATGTTTCTATGCACCTTGGAACGTCCCTTTAATTGGATCTTTGCCTATGAAGGTCCAGCATAGTTGCATTGAAAGCTGACATTTCCAACAAACTGACCTTTTCAGGCCCAGTGATACTTCTATAATGATTATCCTCTTGCATTGTTTGGACACAATACCACATACTTCACAGCACATAAAGAATATGGTCTTTGAAAACTATTCAAAATTTCCAATCTCAAGTTCACAAAATGAGAAAATTGGGTACAAACATTCATCAGAAGTGTTATTGTACAAGTATCGATTTGAATGCCCTTTCATTTCTCTGGGAAAGTGTTGTAGTATAGAGTCCTAAATTAACTTTTGTTCTGTTATTTTTTTTCTTCCAGTAACTATAAAAAGGTCAAATTCATTCATAAGCCTGAATAGATTTGCTAGATATAAGCAATAAGATAACAATCAACCTTCAAATAACCTTTAAAGAGACACTATCATCCTTTATGAACAGTAATTGGTCTACTCATTAAGCAGGAGATAATTTCTTTCAAACTAACCTAAGCAAAAAAAAAATGTATGGAATCACAATAAAAGGACACAATCTAAAACAAAGAAATGCAGTTTAATATAAGACATGTTCAAATTCTGCATATATTAGGAACAACTGAGATGTCACATTATGTCTCCTCCTCCTCAGATCGTTAGATAATGCAAAATACATCCTTTATATTGTAAAGTCATAGAGATTTTACATTTAAATCCGGACTATCTTGGTGCCGTTACAGTACGCCTTATATTGATGGAATGTGGCAGAAAGGGAACAAGATGTATTCAAGAGTATAAACTGAAGAGAATGAAAGAGTTGCTATGATGAATAGACATCTCTAGTAACAAGGAATGGGATACAAAAATAAGAGTAGAATACAAAAATGAGATACTTCTACTTGTTGGAATTCTGATGGAATCATGTCTATCAGGCCTCTAATGCTTGAAAGGGAGGGAGAGTTGCAGGATACAGTAGAACCTCTGGTCACAAACGCTTCTGACCACGACCAAATCGGGTTCCGACCAAAAAATTCACTTTTTTTTTTTCGCGGCCGATTTCCCCTTCCGCGCCCTTTTTTTTGTAAGTTCCAAATTTCCAAAATTAGGTTCGCGTCACGACCAAATTGGGTTGCGACCAACCCGTTATGGAACAAATTATGGCCGTGACCAGAGGTTCTACTGTAACTTTATTTCATGATTTATAATTGAAGCTGAAAGCTAATTTATAACTTGATAATAACTAATAACTTGATTTACTGCACACAAACACACAACATTGCTTTGGAGCAGTGGTGAAATCCAATTTTTTTTTACTATCGGTTCTGTGGGCGTGGCTTGGGCGTGGCATGGCTTGGGCGTGGCAGGGGAAGGATATTGCAAAATCTCCATTCCCACCCCACTCTGGGGCCAGCCAGAGGTGGTATTTGCCGGTTCTCCGAACTACTCAAAATTTCCGCTACCGGTTCTCCGAACTACTCAAAATTTCCGCTACTGGTTCTACAGAACCTGCTGGATTTCACCCCTGCTTTGGAGGGTCAAGATCTGATTAGTTGCTAGAGAGTGTTTATTAGGTTAGGCTGAAAATGTTCCTTTGCGGTCCAGAAAGAGTAGGAGGAGTTCATCCATTCTGAATGGTCCCCGGTACTCCTGCTATATCAATCTCCACTGTCCTCTAAGGAACTTATAAAAGGATTTCCACCTCCAGTTGAAAATAATTTTTAAAAGGAAACTTTAAGAAGAAGGAGGGGGGGGGGAAGGCAAGGCACCTCATTCACTGGCAGGAGTTTAGCAATGTTGGTAAATTCATACCTTCAATATTTTTTAGATTGCTCTGAAAGATGATGGATGGATTGTGTGAGCAACAGTGTTTCCCTTTATTTTCTTCCCTTCAAAAGATCAGAGTGAGCTAAGAACAAATCAACTTCTGAAGTTACTTCTAATCTTCATCAATAGTTTCATTGATTGCTCTCAGGGTAGTAATTTTCTTACTTATTTTGCACCTTTCTATTAGAAGGACCACTTGTCCTAAATACGGTCTCTTGGTGTGTATGTTGCTGAGCAGCATCAAATGAAGCCTGTGGAAAAGAGCTAAAGACATTACAAATATGATACTCTATAATTTGGTTCAGATAGTGGGGGGGGGGGAAAATTCTGGACACAACTTTATTATACCTAACACAAAGTTTTGGAGAAACTTAAAGCTAAGATCTGAATGAATACCTTGTATCAAGAGCTTCCTTGTTTGCTGCACACCCTCTTTAGCTTCCAACTGATTGGGTTGCTGCTAGGGATGACAAATTTGTATGATATTTTTAAATAGGTTGATCACATGCTCCTCTGCCCATTGATGGATGCTCTGTGCTGAGCAAAATCAGGGCACCTCTGGTTTCAGGGGCCTCTTTTTCACTACATACATCACTGGGGATCCTACCTAATGCCTCAAACACTCAGATAGGAGCTATCACTTCCCAATGTATTGTCTTAATCCTAATTTGATGTGCAAATAGATAGTGTTTTCATACCCTAGCATTATTTGAGTTTCTGTTTTTAACTGCCTAGATATTTTATCTGCACTAGAGTTTATTGCAATAGAGCTTGCTGTGAAAATAGGTGGCCAAAATATGAATTCAAAAACAGCATAAAATAACAGACTATATTCATTGTCCTTCCAGTCCTCCACTTTTTTACAAACAACTTATTGGGATCAAAATATTATCTTTACATAAAAGATTAAATGAATTTTTCAAACTAGAAGAAGACTGACTCCAGGCACTCTGTCTGAAATGTTTCAGGAAGTGCAGGAAAAAAGCTTCAGGCTATTTGTCCAGATAGTGTTGCTGTATTATTTGATCCTTCGAAAATAGCTTTGATAATTAAATTATCAAGGGAGAGACAAAAATAACAGCAAACAGAAAGCCATTTCATACTGACGTCCTTGAAATCAAGAAATTGTGCTAGAAGTTTATTTTTTGAAGTAAATGCTGCAAATATCACCGTAAAGCTAAATTACTGAATTTATTCATAATTTCCCCAAATATTGCTTCTAAGCTGTTGATTGTTGCATCATCTGTTGGATACAAATAATTAGGCAAGCCCAAGGATTGCCAAATATTTTCATCCAATAGATAATTGGATAATAGATAGTATAACAAATGTGTTGTTATCAATGTTTGCCTGGATATTTCCAGAGTCTAATAACATAATCAAATGGCTCTGAATGCTCTGCTGTTCCTAAAACAACAGCATTCATTTCATATGGTTCCCTTCTGTATTTAAAAAAAATCTATGGTTTTCAAAGGAGCACCATTATTTCTTGAAAAGAACACCTCACTCTTTATGTTTCATAGAAATCTGAGTCACTGACAACATTAGCCATAATAGTTGCTAAAGAATGAAGTTGCAGCATTGAAAATAAAAAAACAAAGGTTTACAGTAATAAACTTGAATCATCTCACCACCGTGATTGGCAGTGGTGGGTTTCAATTTTTTTTACTACTGGTTCTGTGGGCGTGGCTTGGTGGGCATGGTGTGCCTTGGTGGGCATGGCTTGGTGGGCGTGGCAGGGGAAGGATACTGTAAAATCTCCATTCCCACCTAACTCCAGGGGAAGGATACTGCAAAATCTCCATTCCCTCCCCACTCCAGGGGAAAGTTACTGCAAAATCCCCATTTCCTCCCAATCAGCTGGGACTTGGGAGGCAGAGAATAGATGGAGGTGGGGCCAGTCAGAGATGGTATTTACCAGTTCTCCGAACTACTCAAAATTTCTGCTACCGGTTCTCCGAACTACTCAAAATTTCCGCTACCGGTTCTCCAGAACTGGTCAGAACCTGCTGAAACCCACCTCTGGTGATTGGGTTGAAATCAAATGATCCCACTGCATTTCTGCTTGATATTTCTTATTCGTCTTTGCTGACTTGTCCCTCTGGAATCCTAAAGTGGTTCCATAGATTCTTGTTCCAAAGTGTATGTGAACTGGGAAGAAAATTGTCACCTCAGATGTAGTGAATCTTGGACAACATATACTAGAGAGAAAAGCTTGTTGGATGAAAGGCTTTTGCTATTCAGATAAATAAACATGGATAAATTAATCAATTGTTAATGTTTTGTTTTCTCTTTGGGATCTCTGTTTTAAAACCCAGAACAGTTTGAACTTCACTTATCTCTCTACAAAAGAAGAAACTGTTATTTAATTCTGTATTGTTCTAGACATAAACTGTTTGAGTGCCTGTAGGTTTACTTGATGAGAAAAGTGACATCCTGAGGAAATACACAGCACATTCAAGACAAAAGTGTTATTAGTCCTGGCAGCTACTTTTGTAGCACAATTGATTTGAAAGCCCCTGGAAGGGCAGCATTTACTTCAAGCAGCTACCTTGACAAAGAGAGCTTGTTTCTTAAGAATTAATGTCTGGGGGTTTCTTTTCTTGGTGAAAGCAATTTGGTTTCGAATTCAAAACAATTAAATTAAGCTACTCAGTACCACTACATTGACTGAGGTATAAAACTTCAATGACTGTATTCAGTCCCATTGATGTCATTGGCCAATCAAACAGAAATAATTGGGACCAATTCCTCGAATTCGGAGCCTAGTACACTTTAAATACTTATTCACATTTGCATGTTGTTTGTGTACATAAGAGGATATCTAAAATTAATCAGGAAAGTCAAAATGGCCAAAGCTGTCTAAGATTCTTTTGAGTTAGACAGAATCAGAATAGTTAAATTTTAAATAGAATTGTTACCAGTTCAAGAAATGCACCATCAAGGCCAAAAGGTTGCCAATGTAGTGAATGGCACAATATCATGAAATGTGTTAGAAAAAAGGAACATTTAGAAGATGGAAAGTGCTGCCTAAATGACTAGAAGAAGAAACACAAATCTCAAAAGAGAGGTACAAGGTAACAGTATGAACTTGAGAAATATCACTAATCCTCTCCAAGGAAAACTAACAAAAGTCAATCAATGGCTTTCTGGTTTTTCTCAAAGTAAAGTGATAACAAGATAAAGTTTTATAAAACAATACATGGTGTACTCACAATGAATAGAGTAAAATGTTGTTATCTATAATGTTAGAAGTTGTACAGTGAAGCTAAATGACAATACCAGTCAGAAGTAAATGCTGCATTTTCTCATCTTAAACCTATGTGAACAAGGGAATTATCTATATAACATCAGGGGTGGGTTCTAACTTACCTCGCTGCCTGTTCGCTTCCTCCCACGCCGCGTGGCCGTGCCTCTTGGGCGCGCGTGCGTTTCATGCGTGCACGCATGCGCAGTGCTAAAAATTTTTTTTTAAAAAAAAGCCAAAAACAAAATGGCGACGCATGCGCAGTGCCGGAAACTTGGCTTCTGCGCGTGCGCAGAAGAAAATAAAATAAATTTTTAATTTTTTTTTTTAAAAAAAAGATGGCGGTGCCCACGGACCGGCACCGACCGATCCGGTTTGGTTGGCTCCGTGATGTCACCGTGACATCACCAGCAGATCATTACCGGTTCAGGCGAACCGGTCCGAACCGGGAGGAACCTACCTCTGTATAACATAATGTTTTTGCTATTGCTGCTGTCACTATTTTCCTCTTTCTCCTTCTCCGTTTGTTTTCAACCTTGAGCCCGGAGAGCCCTTTGGGAAATGAATAACAAAACCCAAAAGATGAGCAGTTAAAATCTGATTTAGTTGAAATAAATTTTAACTGATTTAGACTGCCAAGGTATTGTTAAAGAGGAAAGACTTGACAGAAGAGAAATAATAAAAGAAAAAGGCCTTTGTCCTTCCCAAATATAGAAAATGAATTAGGATACCCTTGGTGTGGGGAATGGCAAAATCTGCAAGATAAAATAGGAGTGCCATTGTAATCAAAAGCCAACCCTCTTTGTGTGTGTGTGTGTAAAGTTGATGCATGCATAAAGGAGGAAGAGCTTAGATCTGAATGTCTTCAAAGAGAATGAAGGAGGAGGAGAATGACCAGAGAAAAAGGGTGTGGTGAGGTATTCTGTGCTGAGCTGTGAAAGATAAAAAGAGCATCTGCTAAATAGCTGCTAAATGGAGCTAATGATGGATTCACTAATGAGGCAGTGAATGCTGCAATGTACAAGGACTTGGGCTTCATGACTTCTTAGGTCCCTTCCAACTCCATGCTGATGGCAAATGGTGTGCTCTGAAAGTTGCTGACTGGCTATACTTACCAACTTTACAGATTATATAAAACTGAGTTGACTAGTTTATACCTCAGAAAGCAGAGGTAACATTCAAAACCATCTTAATAGGTTGGAGGAGTGGGCTTCAAGTAATAGACTGAAATTTAAGACAAAAATAGGTATAGGTTGGGGAGATAACGGATTTGACAATATTATATTTGACAATATAACACCCCGACGATTCGGGGTGAGGTATCAGCAATATGCTGATGATACCCAGCTATATATCTCCACCCCGCGTCAATTCAGTGAAGCAGTGGATGTGATGTGCTGGTGCCTTGAGGCTGTGAGGGTCTGGATGGGAGTCAACAGGCTCAGACTTAACCCAGACAAGACCGAGTGGTTGTGGGTCTTACCTCCTAAAGACTATGTCAACTGTCCATCCTTGACTCTTGGGGGGGAGAAATTGTCCCCCTCAGAACGGGTTCGCAATTTGGGTGTCCTCCTAGACTCACAGCTGAGATTAGATCAACATTTGACAGCTGTGGCTAGGGGGACCTTTGCACAGGTTCGCCGGGTGCACCAATTGCAACCCTACTTGGATCAAGAGGCTCTCCTCACAGTCACCCATGCCCTTGTCACCTCACGGTTAGATGATTGCAACGCGCTCTACATGGGGCTACCCTTAAAGAGTGTTCGGCGACTACAAGTGGTCCAGAATGCGGCTGCACGAGCTGTCGTGGGTGCACCTAGGTACACCCATATTACACCTATACTCCGCTAGCTGCACTGGCTGCCTATTGGTCTCCGGGCTCAATTCAAGGTGTTGGTTATTACCTTTAAAGCCCTACATGGCTCAGGGCCAGGTTATCTTCGAGACCGCCTTCTACGGCATAGCTCCCAGCGACTGGTAAGATCCCACAGGGTTGGGCTCCTCCAGGTCCCGTCAGCTACACAGTGCCGGCTGGCGGGCCTGC
>QLTV01003505.1:46610-65823 GCA_003457575.1 Thermophis baileyi
AATAAATAAATAAATAAATAAATAAATAAATAAATAAATAAATAAATAAATAAATAAAATAAAATAATAATAGTAGTACATTTAAAAAAAGATTGTAGTTGATTGCAAAACTGAACAGGAATCAACAGTATGATATGGATGCAAAGATGACAAATCCAATTGTAGCATGCAAACCACATCTAAGTAGTGTCCACTTGAGGGCATTTCATTTTAAAAAGAATTCAGGGAAATTGCAATAGGTTTGAAGAAGGGCAATAAAGATGATCCAGGGTCTAGGAACAAAGACCTCTAAGAAAAATTGAAAGAGTTGGGTATGTTTAGCCTTGAAAAAAAAGACAACTGAGCAGGGATATTAGAGCAGACTTTCAACATTTGAAAAGATATGATATCAGGACCTGTTTTTTATTCCAAAGTGTGCAGAACACCAGATAATGAATTTAAGTTACAGGAAGAAATGAATATTAGTAAAACGTTGCTAACAATAAAAGCATTTCAAGAATGGAATCAATTACCCAGAAAGCTGGCAGACTCTCCTTCACTGGATGTGCTCAGACAAAGACTAGGCAGCAATCTATATGAATTGGTTTAATTTGAATTCTTGCACAGTGGATTAGATTTGATGGCCCCTTCCAATTCTATGATTTTAACTTTCAAGCAGAAAGAACAGAGCTGTTCTCAAAAGAAAGCATGCTATATGTTAGCAGCAAGAATGATGGCAATCAAGTTATGGTCCTTAAAAGCAGTCATGTTGGCTATATATTAATTCCAGTACAACAGGAAATATGCCTCAAAATATCAAGTTGTTGAGGAATAAAAGAATGATGCTTCTACTTGAGGTATATCCTGCTTGAGAGCTTCTAAAATAATAAGCTGAACATAACATTCATTTTCAATTTTTATACTCATAAGTCTAGAACTACCTCTGTACTTGAAGCAGCCATTGATTTCAATACCATTATATGATTCTGTTGCTGGAGAACCACCTTCCATTCCTCAGCTTATCCCACTTTTTTTTAGCAGATAATGCAGCAATATTGTGTAGTCATCCTTGGGAAGGGGAGAGTGTAATCACAACAGGCCTCCCCCTTCCTTTCCCTTTATCTTTTTTTTTTTTTTTTTTTTTGCTGGAAGAAATAAAGAACCAATTGTGTTTTTTGCTTGTTTTCTTTGATGTCATCATGTACTGTGTCTTGCTTGAAATTGGAAAGTAAGTAAAATCATGTACTGTCGAAGGAAAAAAATAAGTGAACTTGAAAATATTCACAGATGGCCACAATGCACTCTAGGAAAAAAGACCATTTTTTCATATGCTACCTTTTGCTGTAACAGTTTAAATATTTCATTTTCCCCCCCTATTTGGAAAAGCAGTTTTTCTACTGATCATTTCCATAAGTTGACAAAATTGCTGAAAATAAATGGTGATCAGTACAAACAAAAACGTTTCTTCTTTTCAGCACCTTTTTATTTTGTAAAAAGTAAGATGGGTAAAAATTGAATTGCTTGATACTAGCCTTTTGGGAGAACAGGCTTGTGAAAGGAACTCAAAATGTTATTTCTTCTTCAGAGGGTACTTCTTCAGAATTTGCTATGCACATTTATTTTTAGTAATACTGGTTGTCCCCAATGCTGCATAAATAATCTCACAGCCAATTCCACTTTACTAAAAGATTGGAAAGAGACATTGCCTTTGACAGAATGAAAGTTATTTTAAGGTGATATAGGAAATTTGTCTCATGTAAAGACCTAAATACTTATATTTTGTAACTGTATCTGGAAAAAACATCATGAGTAAATATCAACAGAGCTCCTTCTCCACTCTTTTTCTAGCTTTTTAAAATTATTATTAAGAAAACAATTGGGAAGAAGCATGTTACCAAGCATAGAGCAGAGCAGAGGAAAGCAAAGCACCTGCCTTGAGCATAACCCAGCGGTGGGTTGCTACCGGTACGGTACAGTTCTACGAACCGGTAGTGGCGGCGGTGGGAGGCTCCGCCCACCCGCCCCGGACGCTTCTGCGCATGCTCAGAAGCATTGCGCACACGCGCAAGCGCGCACGTGAGCCAGTAGCGATGGGATTTAGAACCCATCACTGGCATAACCTATATTTCAGCAATGCCTCTGGAATTTATTTTGTGCCTAGAAGCACTGTTGAAAATACAAGCTATGCTTGAGGCCGATATTTTGCTTTCTTGGCAGCATACTTTCTTCCCAGACATTCTTACAAAAATGAAACACTCGATAACTGAAGCCTAGTATTTTGCTTGCCTTCTGGAATATGGGTGTTTTGTGATGGATCAAATCTACTATTGCAATTAATTGGGAGCATACCCATGACATGCTTTCAAAAATTTGGATGTGCTCAGAAGTCCAAAAAGATTTTAGACATTTGCCTTTCTGACTGGCTGGATCACAAAGCATCTCTGTTTACTGCACAACAAATGAGAACATCATCAGTTAAATAGCTAGCAGTAACTTATCATTGCCTTTGTAGAGGTGTTTAAAGGGAGGGTTGTTAAAAAGTAGTAACACTAACACTTACAGTATCTATGCTAACTATCACTGTTTTATCTCAACACGATTTCTAACTCTATCCATATACTTTCAGTTTAACAGAAAAAAAGATTGCTAAAACAGTAACTGAGAAGTGCCAATACTTTTAAAAAGAGTAAATGTTATGTGTTCTCAAGGAACACATTTGTAAAAACTTGTAAATAGAATTCTATGTAGGAAAGGACTAGGATGTTGACTAGCGCTCCCTAAAATAATTTTATATATACTCACACATAATCAATCCCACTTTACTTCCAAACGGAGAGAGGGGGGCGTTATATAGTTTGCTTTACCTTTGTGTCCCCCCCAAAAAAGTAAAAGTAAAGAGTTCTTATTTCCTTAAAAAAAATATTTCTGCACATTCAAATTTTCAACCATAGGTATTGCCCAGGAATAGTTCATCACATGAAGCTGATAACTTTTCATTCAAGCAAAAAGATAAAATATATAATTTAATCTTACCCATGATATTTAAGAGCTACAATTTAGTTTTAAAAAAATTAAAATGAAATGTTGATTATATTGGTGGTAATAATGACCATAGTTTAAGCTTCTTGAGAGTCATGGTATGCTTTTGCTTATTTACCTTTAACCTAGTAATCAAAAGAAGGTATCTGCCTATTTTCTTAGTCCTGCTGCTATGCTCAGTTAGTGGCACCTGGAAGAAATCAAATTATTCATAAGAATAAAAACAATATTTATATAACTATCTATAGTATACAGTGGTCAAATGGCAACATTTATGTCTCTGCTATGTCTTTCATTCTCTTTCCAACTTCGTTAGCTTCATTGAATTTTCCCAAAATTGTGTAAGGGTCAAGAGACATTGTATTTAGAAGGCAAATCAGCTAACCTTGGCAGACTGAAGCTGACCCAGACAAAATCAGTAGCTCTGCCTGCAATCTTTGGAATCAGACTTTCCCCCCCCCCCCTGTTTGGAAACCAAAAGGGGAGCTCTGCATCTGTGCCATTCAGCTGCCAAGTCCAGAACAAAAGGAAGAGTGAGAACCAATGCCAAAGTCAGAAGATAAATTTCTGCCAAAAGAAAGACCATGAGGTGGTGGTGTACCAGCACCTTGAAAATGGTGGGATTGCTTAGGAATGGCCAAACAGTGAACCAGAAGCCTCTGCTTGTGTATGCATTTTATATATTGCCAGACGCATTGATTCAGGCTGAAGACATAAGAAATGCAGAGGGGGTTCAGCTCCTGCCAGCTCTGGAAGCAAATCAGATCTTCAGTGGAGCCAGAGACAGCCCAAATTTAATAACAGCGTGGCATGACTTATCATTTTGGACTTCTCACTACCATTTAAACAGGTGGCAAAGAAAATAATTAGAAACCACTGCTGCTGTCTAAATTGGAAGCCAAGCAATTATTGAGCTATTATGACCTGCATATAGACAAACAGAGGATCCTTACAAGCTGAACAGGCTGAGGAATGGGATAAAAAAAGATATTATTTTTTAGAGAATGAAATCTATTTCACCCTAATGAAATCAACTGCATTTCAAACAGAGCAGCCTAAATGAGGTGTCTACAGAGAGCTTTCATAGACTTCAGACATTACCTAATGTTCAGTGACTGTTAGACAGTGATGTTTTTAAGGTAAAGGACTAATGATACCAATGTAACATATCAATGTAACATATCAATCAAACAAGAATAAAAACATTTATTTTTATGGCAAAGGAAATAAGCTACTTTTCAGCTCAAGCTGCTCTTGGCCTAAAATTGTCACATTGAAGAGATGCCAAGAAACAAGGAAAGGGCCTGGACAAAAATATTTGACTTGATTTAAATTTAATACAAGTTACATCACATTGCTTAAATATAGTCTATTTATTAATGTACTAATTATTAATTATATGAGATTTAATAAGTCAAAAACTGCTCTGGGTGGTTTACAATATCAAAAAAAGATAACAAAAGTACAGTGTGATATACCGGTGAACAAAATGGCATCCAACCACTCAATATATAACATGCACAAAGACTCATCCAATATGGTAGCCCCATCCACCATAACCCAAGGCTGTGGTGACATCTTCAAAGCCTTTAGAGCCACAAATTAATGCAGTTGTTTCCTAAGTAATTCTGTTTCTTTAAATGTTCACTCACAGGAATTAGTAAAATTTGGAGAGTTTCTGTGGGGTGCATCCTAGATTTGTGCCTGCTTATTTTAATTAATAAAATATGGATCCATAATATTCTACTAACTTTAAACAATATCAGTCTGAGCAAATTTTATTTACCCAGTGCTATGGATATACTTCTAAAGAAGCTGCTCTCAACTTCCACTGATTAAATAATAAGCTACCTTAAATGACCCTGTGGATCTAATGGAAAATTATTTACCAGAGTAAAGGATTATTTTTTGGCTTAGATTTTAGCTTCAGGTCGTTAATTTTAGATGTTATTAACTAAATAGTGGAAAGAAATTTTGGTTTCAAACATTATTGCTCTGAAAATGGAACAGATCGCTAGGAAGGTAAATTCTATCATATGCAAATGTTCATAAGTGGATTCTTTTCAATTCCTCAATTAACTTCAACTCTGAATATATATTTAAGGTTGAAAATGTTGATTTTTGAAGTCTTTCACAATCCTGGAGCATCTAAGCATATAAATCATCTAGAAAAAAAATCTGCACTATGCTTATAGTTTACATTTAAGATTAATGTCATACCGGTAGTATACTTCAAATATATGCATTTATATTACAACCTTGGTTGCATGCGCTCTCACAGACAACTTGACCATTAAAGTACTTTTGCTATAGCATTTCACTGTGAATTGTAGAGCCAGTCGTACATCGTTGTAATAAAGTAAGAAGGAAATATTGCCTTATATTATTAATTGTAACAGTATTGCTGTATTGATTGTATGTGTTATGATTTGGATTATTTGACGTGTTTTTATTCTGTTTATCTTTATGATGTTGTTTTGTGTTAATGGTCTTGCTAAGCAACTTACATTTGATTGATTAAAGTGACAAAGTTCCGAATAAACAAAGACTATAGTCTGAGTAGGCAGATTACACACCACTTAAGTAACAATAGACTTATACACCACTTCATAGTGCTTTACAGCACTCTCTAAGCAGTTTACAGAGTCAGCATATTGGCCCCAACAATCTGAGTCCTCATTTTAGCTTGGAAAGCTGGAAGGCTGAGTCAACCTTGAGCCAGTCAGAATCGAACTCTTGACAGTGAGCAGTGAATTAGCCTGCAATACTGCATTTTAACCACTGCACCACCGCATTGTACCATTAAAGTATAATGTGCAATTATACTTATGTGGGTATTCCATGAATTTTCTCCTGAAGGGGATTAAAAGTCTCAGCACAGAGTTGCCATAGACACGACTGCATTCTGAAGAGATAGTAATAAGCTTATGTTTATTTGTATTTTTTGTTTGTTTATGTTTATTTGTATTTCTATGCCGCCCAACTCCCAAGGGACTCTGGGCGGCTTACAACAATATAAAAAAACTTGATAAAATATAAAAAACTATTTAAAAAAAGACATAATAAAACCATTTAAAAACAATTAAAAACCCATACACAACTTTTCATGGCCGGATCTCGCCAAATTGCAGAAGCGAGATCAACGGCCCCAAGCCGTTTGAAGTTCTCCTTTTTTCCATATTTTTTGTATGATAGTACTTGAGGAGTTCCAACTGTTATAAGAACATGTAACTGGAAACACTAATGTGGCTTAGTGGCCAGTTTTTATTCACTTGAAGAAATCTTTGGAACAACTTTGAGTCCTTATCACTCTTTGCTTCTTAAGGAATGAAGCAATGTTGGCACTTATTGTACAATATTCCGTTCCCTTTTGGGGTATTGGATTAGATCAGCATTACAAAAATAAAATGCATTTGCATAAAACATAAGTGGGCATAAAGTTGTACCAGGGATAAGGCAAAAAGTGTAGTTGTACTTCAAGATGAATTGCTTTGTGAAGATAAACTTCATTCATATAGTCACAGGTCCCTGTAATGATACGCACAGCAGAATGGGAAAGTAGCAACTGTACATATTTGAGATTGTTTTACATTAAGGAATAATCTGCTTCAATAAATTGAAAACTAAAGATAATGAAATTACAAGCATATTCTAAGCAAATACTGCAATAAATAGCAAAATTAGAGGTAATTGTTTTGTGATGAAAAACACTTATAATACTTGCTCAAATTGCTATTAGCTTTCAGGTTGCATTTGCTCACTTATAATCCTTCACTATTTTCCATTTAAATAAACCACCCTAAGGACAGAAACTGACTGTACAGCTTCATGGAAAATGGTTTCCCATACGTTTCTGTACTTTTCTTTTTTAATAGATTAACACCAGGAATTTTAAGCATTTCCATGTCTTCTTTCAGCTTCTTGATCTCAATTTTATATAAACTTACATTATTTCCACATATGTAAAGAATTGTGAAAGTTGTGATATCATTCACAATTCAAAGATATAAAGAAATAAAGTATGTATGAATTCTCCCTTTAGCATTTCTTCTTTAGGTTAAACAGAATCCAGTTCCTTTTGCTGTCCCTCATAGAATTTAGTTTTTAAGCCCCTCATCATCTTCACAGTTCTCTGCATTTTTTCCAGTTCCTTTGTGTATAATGGATATTGACCAACATAGAATTTCCTCTAATCTTTATACTATACTTCTTTGATGCAGCCCAAGTTTGTATTACACATAGTCCTCATTTAACAGCCACAATTAAGACCAGCATCTCAGTCATTAAGCAAAGTAGTCACTAAGTGAAAAATCAAATTTTACTTTCCTTTCTTTACAGACCTGCACAAGTCGTAAATGCGAGGACTCTTCACAAAATTACTTTTTCGCCACCATCATAATTGTGAATGGTTGCTCAACAAATTATTTGCTAAATGAAGTCTACCTATATTTCTTTTGACACTTGTAGAACACCAGTGGTTCATGCTTAATTTATAGTCTACCAGGATGCCAGATCTCTTTCACAAATTTTCAGTCATAGTGTTTCTCCTTTGGAACAGCATCTCTCTAGAGATTAACGTAGCCACTATCCCAATCTTATCTAAGCAACCATTCAGAATCTGATACACTTCCCCCTCCACCCCATTGACAAAGAATCATTAAGGGCATTGGGTATAATTGTTCAAGCATCTGTGAATCTACCTAATTAGTGGGATCATCCATTCTACATCGTTCCTTTTTAGTTGGTTGGCTATAGTTTAAATCTCATGGGTCCAGTCCCTATTGTGGAGATAAAATGAGCTCCTGGAGAAAAGGTGGGATATAAAATTAATTAATGCATTCTAAGTATCGGTGAATTTGGACCCAAACCATTATATCTGTGCACATGGATCGGATAGAAAAAACCATATTAATATTCTTCCTCCAGTTGGCATCTGATTGTAAAGCAATTGATTCCAGGTCATCTTTCTGCCTTCACTTGATTTGAAATCCAATGTTGTTATAATGGATGGAACCATGGAGAAATAGCAAGCATTTCTACCACAGTGAACACATTGTGGCACTGTTATGAAAAACATACTACATATACTGCTATAAATAAACATTTGAGAAAATAAATAACCATAGCAAGTATCATCTGAAAGATATATGCCCTGCTCCTATGTTTTCCTTTTACTGAAATAATACAATCTTTAAATGTATTTTTATGCTCCTTTATAAGGCTATGTTATTTTATTACTGTTAGTAACCTAATGTAAACGGTATAGTCTGAGTCACTATCCTTGCATTTCTCTTAAATGCCATGGCTGTCAGCTGAAAATATTACAACAGTAATTTCTAGATTTATTTTGTGATCCATTGTTACTGCTTTTTATGTAGCAAATGATGGGTATCATTCAGCAAGGATAGCTTAGAAAATGATAATAGCTACCAGTAAGTAAAACTCAGTCAGAATTAAACATTGTACATCAAATGGAGTTTGTACAGATTTTTCCCACTAGATTTAATGTAAGACTCTGACCCTTATGATTTTACAAAACTGGGTCAAATTTTCTCTACATGTACTCTGGTCTTCTGACATTTTGCCCAATGCCTGTAATAGCAAGCAAGGTTTTATCAGCTCCTGCCAAAGAGATAACTACAGCTTTTGAATTCCAATAAAGAGGTAATTGAATGGTCTGTGTCTCCAGAAAATAATGTTTCAGGCCAGCTGCTCTACATTGTATTGAACCCAGAACTTTCCCTGTAAAACAGTTTTGGCTTCAAGTCTTTTGTTAAGCTGCCATAATCAGTATGTGTTTTCTCACCACATTATTTTTCTTCAGTTGTGACACACCTGCAGGGTGACAAATCTAAAATTTATACTTTTGTACATCAAATTTACCTCATGCCCTAGCAATGATTGCCATTTTATCTTGTATTATAAGTTTATGAAGCCCTTTGTTTGCATGATAGTATCATGATACTGTAATATGATAGCTGAATAATTTACCTCAGAAGGGGATTTATGTATACTTGATTAAACACAAACAGAAAAAAAAGTGGACAAGTTAGAAGAATCAGTAATATTGATGCCAGAAGGATAAACCCAACCCAGCCCTGCAGTGTGGCTCTCGGCAATGGCATCACATGGCCTGATCCTGAAATAGTCATCCTTTGCTGTCCCATGACCTTACGTCAGCCATAGTGCCACCACTGCTATTGAGAAATGCCACCCATGCTCTTCTCCAAGTTGCATGAACCATGGGGAATCATGCAATTGCGCTATCACCCAGGTCTTCCCAATATATGCAACTTCCTGCTTACCTTCAGGCATTTTTCTCCTGCTGTTGATAGTCCTGAGTGCCACTGTGCAGGGGGAAGAGGTGGGTGGGCGGGTGGTACTTGCAGCATCCCATGATGGTATGGGCGGGCCAAGCATCTGAATTTTTATTACTTGACCGTGGGGATGCTGTAATGGCTGTAACTTCAGGCATGGGTTGCAACTGTCTTCATTCAGTGCTGTTGCAGTTTCAAAGTGTCACTGAATGAACAGTTTTAAATCAAGGACTACCTTGATATATTGGTATTGGCATTGACACTTTGTCTTCATTTTTGTTCCCAAGAGAAAGAATTATTGAATAGTTGCTGAGACATCTGGCTGTCCCCAGATAGAAGAAAAGTTGATGAACAGCCTTATGGCCCGTTCTGGTCCAACTTTTTGGAACTATAAAGAGATTATAGAACTGTATAGAATTTGAGCTGTTGGAAGATAGTCATGTTCTATGGTCTGTGTTGAATATGCCCAAGGTGTTTGCCTATAACTTTTGTATTAGTAGAAATGGAAATAGATTTGAGGCAAGGCTAAGTGTTGATGCAATGTTTCTAATATTATAAGATATGACTACAACTTTTAGTTCTAAGCCTTCAGCTTCATATAGTAGAAAAGTTTGTTATTATGTACAGTTAAGACTGAAAAGTACCTTCATATTTCCCAGGACAGCATGTAAAGCAGTTAGGGAAATTCACTGTCAGGTGTATTTTTCATCATGTAATGCGATAATTCTATACTCACTTATCTGGGAATAAGCTCCATAGAACTCAACGAGGCTTACCTCTCACTCACATATGATTGCATTGCTAGAATTTATCTGCCTTGGAGACAAAAAATATTAAAATTTGGATATTTCTATGATTGAAACGCAAGCTAAGAGCTGTATAACGACATAATTATTTGTGTTCTAGCTATATTTACAAGACAGGTGCTTTTCCCTCTCCTGCAAAATGTAGCCCTGTGTCATGGTTAGATCTTGACCTTTTCAGGAAAGAAATGTCTTTGAGACTTGCAAATTCTTGTCAGAAGTTAATGAACAAATTGCCGCACTAATCAAATGCTGGCCTCTTCCAGGGCTTTGCCTGGTAGCCACTGCAACAAAGGTCACTGTCTAACTAATGAGGTTTTGAGATAATACTGACACAACATGTGGACATTAGTGAAAGGCCAGAATTTGTGGGTGCCACTTGGGGACCATCCTGTTCTTGCAAACATTTTTAGACCTAAAAGAATGGATGACCCATCCATCACCCTTCCCTGATTATTAGACTTAAATACTTAGTTCATATGCATAATTGCCAGACCTTAGGCTCCTCCAAAGGCTCATGTGTCAATGTGATAGATCCTCCTCCATGTTTATCAAGAAGAATGAACGTTAGATGGCCCATTCTGACATTTCACATTTCAACTTATCAAGGTTTTAAGGTGATTTGCAGATATCAAGTCACAAAGAGGATGATTTAAAGGAAAGGGACGTTTGTGGAACCATAAATTTACCCAGTATTTTATGCTGATACTATTCTGCAGCTGCTGAGCATAAAAATTTGCTGTCATAGATTCACATTTTCTGCCCTTCTCCTGCTTACCTTTTTATATTAATTTTTTTCATTAAGGTACTATTAAATCAGCAAGCCTCGTCATTTCAAGAGATGTCTCAAATTAGCATAGGTAACTTCCAGATTCAACTATTAGTTTTAACACAATTTATCAGATTTTAAATAAGAGTTTTTATGAAGGAAGGCAAATATACATGTCCCAGGATAATGTTGCAGGATCCAATCTGGGTCAGTCACCGGAACCAAAGATTTAGTCTTCTGAGCTTTCGGACATGTGCTGGAGCACATCCTCAGGGAACTTCTTCTCTATAGAGAGAAGTTCCCTGAGGATTGGTTCCAGCACGAGTCCAAAAGCTCACCTCTGATCCCGGTGACCAACCCAGATTGGATCTTGCAAGAGTTTTTATTGCTGCATTATATCAACAGAAAGAGAGATCCATTTTTGAGTAGGTAGGTGAATAAGAGAAAACAACATCTGTTATTTCCAATGTTACACTACCAATATAATGGAAACAAATGGAATATGATATACTTGTATACAGCTTTTCACTTACTGTATAGTCTTTGCATCAATTCCCACAATATCCTAAGACAGGTGTTACCATGAGATGCACTTGGTCTTATTGCCATGCACTCAAAAGCCAGATTGGGCTTATTATCAGGGGATGTCTTATTTTGGGGGAAACGGGGTATATAAATGAATGAGAGAGTGAGTGAGAAATGGTATGTGGGAATGACCATGATAGACTGGAGGAAAAAGCTGCAGACTGGATAACCAGCATGTAAAAGATATCTCAGCCCAAAGAAGGAAAAGGTATGTGGGAAACGTTTCAGAAGGGATCCTCCCTAATTTTCTGGAGAGTAAAAGAAAAGGATAAATACTTTCAGTCTTGCCAAATTCTGTTAATGTAACCTTATGATAAAAATATATAGTATTCATGGCTGTGCTTCTTGTCTGGATTATCTTAAAGGGCTAATACATACACTTTGCTTCTTTTTAATGACTGCACCATACTGATCTATGACTGTAATTCTGTAAGACTGTAAGATTTGATGATTGGTTGGTTGATTGATTGATTAAAAAGTTTAACAATTTGCAGTCTTACCAGACTGGTCCTTACTAAAGTGCTCTTTTGTCTATGATGCAGTTTCCTAGGCCCATAGATCTTCTCTTTGTTTTTGCTCTTCTTTTTCTGTACTTCTCTGCCTTGATTCGTTCCTATAGAGTGGCTTAGCTACCTGATTGGGAATTAGAAGTTGGAATAACAACATATAATTTGTGGAAGGTACTTGGTTGAAGAAAACTGGTGACTGTGATTTAACACTTGTCCTCTCTGCATATAAGAACTAGGATAACAAATATATTTTATTTATTATAGATTGTAGATAATAATATAGATTGTAGATAATTAAAACATTCCACATCAGAGTGCAATCAAGCCTTGTATGTCTGAAGATAGGGGAAGAAACTTGCATTATATTGTATACTGATTACCACAAACCCATGCATCAGATAGCCAGCTGATTTTGTGATAAGGGAATGCTATTTTAAATGTATTTTTAAAAGGAATGCCTAGCCTGTCCTTTATATATTTGAATGTATTTTAAATGCCTACAGCTTGATTTGGGGGTATTGTCCATTTAGGAACTTGCTGTTAAGAAGTTAAATCCATTATACAGTGAAAAGAGCTTTTGACTGAACAATGATTTAGCTATTGTAGTTTAATTATCACATTGTACTTATTCAAAGGAGACTTCTCAAAGATTTTTATTATAAAAACTGATTAACATTTAAAAATATGAAAGACAATTATGGAATATTCCAGACTAGTGCCCTGTGGATATGGAGAATTCCTGTGATGTTCCATTCTGTCCATAAAGAAGAGGTCTATCCTGGAAGAAAGGACAGATCAGCATGTCAAATGTGCATTAAGACTACCATATATGTTCTGCAGAAATCCAGTTGACCACCAGGAGGCAACAAGGGAACACAGAAAATTCTTTGCCATAAAACAGTGGAATATCTGGATTTTTTGCAACCCAAATATGATAGTCCTAATATAGTGAAAGGAGCTATAAAGCCATCTGTTCTAAAATGCACCTTGTTCTCTGATATCCATGTTAATCTTACAACTGTCAACAAATTATTTCACCAACTCTTAACAAATCCATTGTATTAAAAAGCATCATTTTTTTCAATGAAGAAAGTTGCTCTTCAACTTTTAAAATTTTTAAAAAGGACACCACCCCTATTATCCCAATTCCTGCTTGAGTTGCAAGGAATCAACAAGGCATGGGAAAGCTTCTCCTTTAGCTAGTACTGGATTTTTGTTAAATCTAAGCACTAGAGCTTGTCTCCATTTCCCACCATCCAGTTAGAGCTGAAGAAGCTTCTTGGATGAGAAGCGAAACGTCTTCAAAGAAAAACCAGAAAGTCCAGTTGCCTCTTGAAAAAAGCACCTTTGGGACAAGCACTAGAGCATTACTTGAAAGTTGTATATATGAGTTTTGATCAAGCACTGACTTAAACATCCAATGCTTTAGTACCGTATTGTCCTTTACCAATACAGGTAGTCCTTGTTTAGCAACTGTCTCATTTAGTGACCATTCTTAGTTACAGCAATGATGAAAAAAATAACTTTACAACCAATCTTGAATTTACGACTCCTAAGCAAATGAAGATAGTCATAGTTTCACTTAGCAACTGCTTTGCTTAATGACCGAGTTGCCAGTCCCAATTGTGGTCATTAAACAAGGACTATTTGTATGATTTGTTTGTTTATTTGTTCAAATCAATGACTCTGGGCGGCTTACTCTACATCATTTTCTGCTAATTTTTCTACACTGGCTTTTCTTCTCTCCATTTAGCTTATTTGTAATTATTTTTTGGGAAGGGAGCAGAGGATTTGCTTTGAAAGAAGGATGACAGTAAGAAAAGAAAAACAAAGAGTTAAAAAAAAACAAAAAACAGACCCCACCCCCAAAAGAGGAAATAACAAAAAGGTTGTATAAAATAAAACTGGATATTAGATAAACAACCTCAGCAGAACATCTTTCAGCCCAATATTTAAATACTGATCACCTATTATTAAAGCTTGGTCATACAGAATTATAATTTTTCAATATTTCCATTACATGGTAAAGAGCCAATTTGAAAGCATTAATGAATATATACAGTCTCTCTTTTTAAAAAACATTCTCAGAGAAAACATTCTCTGCAATGGTGTCCAACCATTGCAGCATCCCCATAGTCACATGATCAAAAATTGGGCACTTGGCAACTGGCATGTATTTATGTCAGTTGCACTGTCCCAGGGTCATGTGATCATCATTTATAAACATCCCTGCCAGCTTCCAACAAGCAAAGTCAATGGGCAAAGCCAAATTTGCTTAATGACTTCATGATTCATTTAACAACTGCAGTGATTTGCTTAACAACCATGAAATTATCATAAAATGGAGCAAAACTCACTTAGCATCTGCTTTGCTTAGCAACAGAAATTTTGGGCTCAGTTGTGATTATAAGTCGAGGGCTATCTGTATTCCTAAATCATCAACTGTTTTATTTAAATTACCCACAAAGTTTTTTTATCAGCATGCATTCATTCACTCCAAGAACTGGAAAAAGATCATGACAGAGAACTATTAAAAAGTGTTGAGAAGCACAATTAGTTCCCCCCCCCTTTTGGGTCCAGACTGAATGTAGCTGAAGCTGTCAGCTAGTCCGCCAGTTCAAGAAACTACTCTTCCTCAATCAAAGGGAAAAGCTTTTGTTTTCCCTGTCTTCTTGATTTTGAACTCATAATAAATCAACTGAGAGATACTGTACTTCTTGCCAGTACCTCAGGTAGAAAAGGGTTTTCTGTTTAGCAATGAAACAATAATACAGTTAAAAGCTTCTCCCTGAAATTATCTGAAGCTAGACTTCAGAGCCATGGCAGTGGAAAAACATTTGATGCCTTGGAAAACATGTAAGGTAAATAAATAAGAAAGAAAGCAAAAAGAGAGAGACTTTAAGGTACAAGGGGTATCTAAGAGCATAAATAAGAATAAAGACTAAATACATTTGAAGCAGAGAAGAAGGTGGCTTTTAGATGACAAAAGAGTGAAAAAGATCTCAAGAAGGACATGGATATTGCAGAGAAAGTCAATGAATTCTTTGCATCGCTCCTTAATATGGAGGATGGAGAACAAATATCTGAGCCTGTAATGATGGGGGAGATGGATTACTACAAGTAAATTGAGGTAGTAAGAGAAGATATTGTAGAACAGGGATGTCAAACTCATATCATCACTGCATTGTCGTGTGACGTATTGGGACATTTTTCCCCTTTGCTAAACCGGGTGTGGGCGTGACCAGCATGTGACGCATCCGGTCTGTGAGCCGGGAGTTTGACAGCCCTGTTGTAGAACAAATAACAACAACAACAACAACAACAGAGTTGGAAGGGATCTTGGAGGTCTTCTAGTCCAACCCCCTGCTTAGGCAGGAAACCCTACACCACTTCAGACAAATGGTTATCCAACATCTTAAAAGACTATGCTGCAGTAAATTACCAGGTTCTGATGGCATCTACTTGACAGTTCCTAAATGTGAAATTGCTGATTTCCTAGCCTAAATGTGTAGTTTATTATTCAGTTCTGACTCAATATTACAGGCCTGAAAAGTAGTTCATATGACACCAATATTTAAACAAGGAATCAGTGGAGATTGGAAAAATTAAAGACTCATTAGGGATCAGATTAACACCTGCTCCAGGCTACTTGGTTGAAACAGTAATCAAAGAAATATTAACCAGGCACATAGAGAAACAAGCTTGGGGGGGTGGGGAGAAAACCAGGAGAGGTGGCAGAAAACTAAATCTTGCATCTCAAAGCTTTGGAGGTTTTCAAGGGCATCGGAAAGCACATGAATGGAGATTGTCAATGTTACATGTTTGGATTTTCTAGAGTTCATCGACAAATTGTTTCAGCAATGGCTTTGGGGCAATCTTAGTGACTGTTGAGCTGCAAATTTATTTAAAAACATAAATCAAAGAGTAGGAATAAATGAGTAAGTAGAGAATTCCAGAGGCATCTGTTGCCCATTTTGGGAAACAACATGATGAATTAAGATCTGGATTAAGACCTGATCCTGTAAAACTGCTTTTATTATAGATAACTATATAGCGTAGAATTCCTAGTACACAAAACTATGTTATTCTCAGTACTGCTCACATTCTTCTTGCTTTCTTCCTGCTTTTATGCTTGCTCTCAATAAATTATCATAGTATGTCTGATTTTAGAGCTAATGGGTATCAACATTTTTGGTCTATGAGGTTTAGGTAGCTTTACAAATACAGAGCATGTATTTGCCTGTAGTCAAACATTATCAGTGAAATCATACTTCCCATTTTCCCTAAAAGTAGCATCCTCTTCCAGAGATTTTTGCTTATAAATTGTTGAGCAATTGGAAATTATTTCTATGAAATAGGAGCTGTCTTTAGATGTCAAGTGATGTTATCTGATGGAGCAAAACACCAAAAGATAGCTGTGAACTTTCTCCATACCAAGGCATTAAGCCTCATCAAATGGGCTGGTCTTTGGCCTCTTAGAGTCCTGCCGCTACCCATTACAGCAGAAATAATTTCCATCTGGTTTTTCAGAACACTGGAGAGCTTGTTAATATTACCTGCTGATCGTATGTCACTCTCCTTTTGTTACATTTTAGCCTGTATTAAAAGGAATAAATAAATTCATTTGATGCATCTGGGGGTGAATAAAATAAAATGATAGGGGTGTTTTTTTTTTGAAGGAGCGAGATGTATGCATTTTAATTCATTTGAAAAAGCTATACAAGCAGGAGGCTGAATTCAGACTAAATGCTTCTTTCCACTTCTACAATCCTATTAATCATTCTTCTCTTTTTAAGATATTAGCTGTCAACCAATTCTGAATAAATAAATCAAAATGGATGCTATTCACATACTTACTCAAAAACAAAAACACATTCCATAATGTCATGTTCATAGAATCATAATTTTATACTTCATTACATAGTACAAAAGAAATAAGAATGTTCTTCTTCAGATTTTACCAAGGTTCTCCAAACAGATGGGCATAAGTTATGTCAATTTCAGAATAAATAATCTAATATTCTGGTAATAAGCACTGTTGATACATCTGTCTGATTAAATAGTATCTATTTGTGCAAAAAACCCACCCATAATTTCAGGCCAGTGTGCAGAAACAAGCTGCTAGTGCCTGCTACTTGATGTCCCATTAGTTGACAATAGGAGACAGAGCCAGACCTTCTGTTAAGCAGAGTGGAGCTTCAGATAGAAAATCCTGCAATATGTTGGGGGAGAGAATTGAGTGTCATGTTCAATAGCTTGCTTAAACTCCATCCCCCATTAGCCTGTTCCAATTTTCAGCAGATATGTCCCCATACTAATGTAACTGCCAATCAGCCTGAATTGTGTAGAAAAATGGAATGAAAAAGAGTGTTACTTTGTCACCTCAAACATCAAATATCTTGAGCCAGCCACGGTAGGAGCACTTGAATTGTCAGAATTTACCAGGAATAAAAAAGCTCGGTGTTGGGATTAAACTCAAATATGGTGTTTGGTTTTCCTTAACAAGTTAGATTCTGAAGCCAATTTGATGTTTGCTTATAATTCTTAGCTTGTGTGGGGGTAGCCACAAAAGACAATGTTGGTTCCTAAAATTAGTCTTCCTGACAAATGAACCAAACAGGGGTAATCAGAGTATGCATACTATACTTACAAATAATAAACTAATACCTATGTTCAGATAAGTTTGATCAATTCAAAGTAAGTGAGATGTAGTAAATTGTACTACCCTGTTTCCCCCAAAACAAGACATCCCCTGATAATAAGCCCAATCGGGCTTTTAAGTGCATGGCAATAAGGCCAAGCACTTATTTCAGGGTTCAAAAAAATATAAGACAGGGTCTTATTTTTGGGGAAACATGGTAGGTTGAGGTCAATGAAGTTAAAAAAAGACAGATGAGAATATATAGTGAATTTGGTTGAAATGAAAAGTCAGATTAATGAAATTCAGCACAATTCTACAGAAGCCATAGGCATAGTTTCCGTAGTTTCAGTGAACAGCAATCAAGGTTCTAGATTACTTCCAAAGTATTATTTTAGCTGAGTCATAAAAAGATGTTGAAGTGACTGAAGTAAGACAAACTCATCCCTTTTAAAACTTAGCCAAAAGTATATTAATAAAGAGAAAAGCAAATGTCCTTATCCTAAAAATAGGCTTCAGATCTGACACTATTTCCAGGATGAGGACTTTTTCTTCAGTCTAGGTGACTGCACCTCATCACCCCTGGTTGTTCTCAAAAACCTAAGTTGTGTCCAATCTGGCAGTACTTGGATAGGAAATCACCAGAAAATTCTAGAACTATAGGGCTTATCTGAGAATTTAAAGCAGCATCCTGGAAGTAACAGTAAACCATTTTCATGATGTTCTTGAAAAAACATGTCCTTGAAATCACCAGAAGTTGAGTTTGATTAAAAAGAAGAATATGCATGTAGTATAATAAACGACCTGGGAGCTAATAGTTAATCTTTTGGACAAAACTTGAACTGAATTGAACAGATCCAAAAAAGAAGCTCCCAGTTTTTAGTCTTTGTACACTTGTCATACACGATATATAAAATATCTTGTTGAAAGGTTATTATAATATCAGTTACCTTTATCTTGACCCCACAAACATTATCTTCATTTTAATAATAATTTTAAACAACTAAAAAGGAGGGGGGGAAAGTTACATCATAAATTGTTTCAAAGTTCTGCTTGACTTACTTTTCAATTATAGTGGATGAAGCAGAACAAAAAATGTTACAGCCAGTTATTGATTATGTTGCTATCCATTAAGGTTCAAGAGAAGAAATCTATCATATTGTATAGCAACTCAATTATTTAAAATAACAAAGAGCTCCCATTGTTTTCCTTCCTTTGCCTTTCTTTTCCTATTATCCTGACAAATACATTTTGCTTCAGTACTACAATCAAATTCAAGAATCATAATGAAGAAATTTTGTACCTGGGTTGACATTTCTTCTTCACTTAGCTAACAAAATCCTTCTGTGTTTGAATTCAATTTAAGCAGCTGAGGCAGAACAAAAACAATGAAATATATTAATTACATTAATGATGTTGAAGTGGAAGTGGCTGCTCTTCAAGACACTACATGTATGAACTATAGAACAGATCATTGCAGCAAAAGTGATTAAAAGCTACCACATTATAATTCTTTTTAATAGCTGAAACCTACAATAGAAACACTTGCTTTCAGAAAGACATATATATATATA
>QLTV01003507.1:29150-40296 GCA_003457575.1 Thermophis baileyi
AAAAAACATCCTTGCTTCTTCCAGAAGTCCTGAGTTTTTCTAAAAGTTTTCGCCCATCATCATCATCATCAGATTCCTGATGAGGAATCATCAGGATTCCTCATCAGGAACCGAATTGCAGAATTCCATGCTTTAGGGCACCTCTTTATCCGTACTCCAAAGGGGGGAGAGGAGGCGGGGGGGGGAAGAGAGAGGGAGGATGGCTACCCCCTCCCGTTCCTTCTCCTAAAATGGCTGCTTGCATTGGAAGCTAGCCGATTGGTTGGTGCCTAACTGTCCCGGGTGGCGAAAAACCCAGGAGGAACAGTCCTTCTGCAAATGGGCTGTGCCGAAGCACGTGGGACGGAGAGGCCATGGCCCATTGCCCAGGGCAAATTGGTGGGGGCATGTCCATCGAGGAGAATAGTCAGCGGAGAATTGCCCAAGGGAGGAACGCCCATGGAGAAGGAGGGGCAGCCAAGGGTACGAGACGAACAGTCCTAGACCCGATAGATGATAGATAGATAGATAGATAGATAGATAGATAGATAGATAGATAGATAGATAGATAGATAGATAGATAGATAGATAGATAGATAGATAGATAGATAGATAGATAGATAGATGGATGGATGGATGGACTCTGCAGAAACGGCAAATGAAAGGCGATTCTCTTTCTCTAATATCTCTATTGTCAATCCAGAAACATTCCTTTGTCTTGTTCACCATTCTGAAGGAAAATCATTCCATGGTAAATGGTGTTTCTCTTTGGGGTATGTGTGGGAATGCTATATATGCTATCTTTCTCTCCCTCTTTGCTTTGGCAGGAAACCTCCAAAATCTGGACTTTTGTTTTGCTGAAAGAGTGTCTGGTTTTTTTTCCTTAGGGCTGAACCCCGTATCATATAAATGATTTTATTCAACTGCTCATATTTCCCTCACCTCACTCTCAACTTAACAACTTTTCCTTATACAATTCAGTGGGCGAATCCCTTGAAACTTTAGCTTTTCTTTTATTGAAAATAAGGTTATTTTATAGGATTTTAATAATGGTTTCATATTCCGGTTCGATAATGTACATTGTGGAGGCTCCCGCACAATTGATGATATAACAGTTTCCAGTTTGTGATTAAGCTACAGAAGAACTGCTAAAGATACTTAACATCTACGGAATTAGAGGGGCTATAGGTTTTCTTACTTGGAGGTTATCTCAATTGTCCCTGATATGAATTATGTTGGAGCAGAATACATGAGGACATAAATAGAAACCGAAAAGCAAGCAGCAAGAGCTGCCTTGATGTTGGCCATAGGATGGCACCCTGATTGATGGAGACCTTGACTTTGGAGGAGGCCTCTCTTTCTACAGTCCCAACTTTCACCCCAGCAGTTGACTTGTTGGGAAAAACTGTCCAGTGCATGATATCAAAATCAGCAACAGGGACTCCATTTTCATCCAAATAAACTCCATCCCTGGAAATATTGTGAAGCTGAAAGTTTCTCAGGAACCGATGAAGCTGCAAAGACATACAGTAGGTGCAGCTTACACATTGAGCCTTTATTAAGTGCTTTATTCTGTCTGTGATTCTGGACTGGAAGTACTCCGAATAATTCAACCTCTTCTGTTAATCACTTTGATCTGAAAAAGGATGATTCAGGATTTCATAGGAAGCTTCTCTCCCTCTTTCTCCATGGAATACCAGCTCTTCTTCAGACATGTCTTCCATTTCCTTGAAGGAATCACTATATTGTCCTACCAAATATTTTAACATAAACTAAAATTACTTAAGGCTGAAATTTCAAGAATTAATTGAATTTTGTTAGACATCCAAAGGTTTTCCTATGAAATCATAGCATGTTTCCTACTGTCTAAAAGGGTTTCTGAACAGGGAGCAAACCACACTGTAAACTGTTTTGTAGATTGCAAGCATCCTCTTTCAGCCCCCCCCCATGGTCTTCAGACAGCATAGTCAGCACCAGCAGTTGGATGTGGAGAGTGAAGAGAGAGTAATTGCATGGAAGCTATAGAGTCAAAATGTTGGGGGGGGGAAATGCAGGCTGATTATGGTACTCAGGAAAGGTGCGACGGCTCAGTGATTTAATGATGCTAGAGTTAATATTTACTCCAGCGGTTCCAGTCCTAGTATTGCATGGGGAGGTGAGCTCCCATCGCTTGCCTCAGCTTTTGCCCATTGAACAGTTTGAAAGCATGTTTTATGTGAGTAGATAAATAGGTACCACTTCGGTGGGGAGACAAGCCATCATTTCGTGTGGCAGTTAGAATCCTGCCGACACTGCTCCTTCCTGGTTGCTACACCCATTTGCAAGGTGACTTCAGAGGAGGGAGAGAGCTTTGGATGATGCTGCAGGAAAAGTCGCTTGTCTTTCTTTCTGGCACGGAGCTAGCTAGCCCGGTGCACCCTGGGAAGCATGCAAACGAGTACCTAACAGAGCTGGCAAACAGGCAGCCAACTTCTACTCTCCATTAGCATTGTAGTCTCCTGGCTAATGTAACAATGGCATATGCTAAATAAATAAATGGTACTCAGGAGCAGAGACCTGCTAAGTGTCAGATCACTTTATGGCCTGTGAAAAAACTGAGCCATAGAGTAAGAATCTTGCTGAAGTCCAAAGTGCTTCAAGGAATTCAAAGCCCTACTGAGAAAAAAGGAAATAGGGGTAGCAGCAGCGGAAAACTGGGGTGCACAAGGAGTCTTCCTTCTCTTTCCACCATCCTTTATCTGAACTGTATCAAGGAAAAGCTCTGGAAGAAGGAAGGCTAGCAGGGAACAGAGAAGGAGCAAGAGAAAGATAAAATCCCAGGGAATACAGATATTAATGGCAGAGAATTAGAGAGGCTATCAATAGAGAAATGTGGAGGTGTAGTGGTTTGGAGTAGCGGTAGAACAGAGATATTGCAATAGAGGATAGACTGAGTAAAAGGTGTCTAGAACGGAGAGCATTGGTTTAGGAATACAGTAGCTGTACCAATACACACACAAATTCAAGAGTAATGATGAAGCCAAAAATAGATTATAAAATGATTTACAAAATATCAGGTATATAGATAGAATCCAAGCAATAAAGTGTTTTTTTAATCAGCCAGTTTAGTGTAATGGTGAAGACATCAGGCTAGAAATCAGAATAACAGAATAACAGAAGTTGGAAGGGACCTTGGAGATTGTCTAATTCAACCCCCTCTTCAAGTAGGAAATCTTATACTATTTCAGACAAATCGCTGTCCAATCTCTTGACCCCCTTTTCTTTGTGGCAGCCCCTTAGATATTGGAACACTGCTATCATGTCACCCCTAGTCCTTCTTTTCATTAAACTAGATATACCCAATTCCAGCAAACCTTCTTCATATGTTTTAGCCTCCAACCCCCTTATTATCTTGGTTGCTCTTCTCTGCACTCTTTCTAGAGTCTCAACATCATTTTTATATCATGGCGACCAAAACTGGATGCATTATTCCTACTGTAGTCTTACCAAGGCATTATAAAGTGGTACTAACACTTCACATGATTTTGATTATATCCTTCTGTTAATGAAGCCTAGGGCTGTGTTGGCTTTTTGGCAGCTCATATTTTATTGTCCACTAGGACTCTAAGATAGCAATAACACTTAGACTTACATACCGCTTCACTAACCCTAACCCTAACCCTAAAATAAAATAAGTGGAAATTAGCCATAATCTGCTTTTGTAAAATAGACTAATTTAGTATAACAAAGTTACTACTAAGTAATTTTGCTACTAAGAGGGTTTTAATAAGTTAAAAGTCATAGCTACTAGTGTTTATTGTTTCTTCGTGGAGTCCGGCATAAATCTGACTGATAGTGAAGACAAACCCTACCACAGCATGAAATCCTATTATGTTGCATATTGCTTAAAAAATCTGCCAAACAGTCTAATTGATTCTTATTCTTATAGTACTTATGCTTAACACTGATTTTGCTCTCTTCCAGAGCTGCTATGGCAGATTAGAGTTATCCCAAAATCTAATGCAGAATAAAAAAAATATTTGAAATGCTTATATTGCAGACTCAATCTCATCTGGGGATTGCTGGAGCATGATGAAACTGATTTAATTTACAAATGGGAAAAATTGCTTGTCGCTTTAGAACCACTGTATCTCTACCATTACAACATCTCAAACCAGCACAGGTAGTTTCAATTTGGAAGACTTATCCCTGTAATCTCTCTCTCTCTCATTCACTCTTAAATATTACATGCTGGGCAATCGCTGTTTGGAATATCTCACACCTCCCTACATCCAATTTGATTTGGAGGAGTTGAAAGAGAAGCATCAATGGAACCTTGAAGGACAGGTCCTACCTGCCATGGCTGTACTATCTGGGATGACTGGTGGTCTCCAATCCACATCTTCCTCCTACTCAGGTGGTAGGAAGAGACAACACTGAGGACTGAGGCCACAGCTTGGATTGCTCTGGAAATACTGGAGCCATCGTCAGTCAGCATTTTTGCAAGCACATCCTGGGGTGGTAACAGCTGGTTCTCTTTTTCTATGCATCATTCCAAAACTTTCTTAGACAACACAGGCTTTGTATAGGAACACTGGAATGCTTTCTTTACAAACTTTTTCTCAGCAGGGGAATATGAATTAAGGTTATAGTATTGTCTTCTGTTTGTCTGAGTGATGAAGGAAAACAAGGCATGCTTATGTTGGAGATCAAGCCTATAGGAAAATATTTCTATACTTAAAAATGACAAAGTTGTCACAATCCACACTTTCCCCCCAATGAATGTATTAATCCTTTCGGTGCCATATATTACTGCTAATAGTAGTCCTATGGCCTGACAATCTAGTTGACAAATTATAATTTTTACTTCGGTGTTGATAAGAAGGTCTACTATTTTCCTTTTTTCTTCCACAAACATGTCTCCAGTACGTATATCCACATTTGTTGCTGGGATGGCCTCTGAGAGGATGACGCAAATCCCATTTTTTACAGCTACAGTTTTCAAGCTTCTCTTAAAGTTTTCTCCTCTTTCGTTGTCCTGAGAAAAGAGGCCGATCCATGTCCATCGGAAATGCAGGAGCAGGCTGACAATCGCAGAGTAAGGAGGTTCTGGTTTGGGGGTCAACCGGTAGAAAAAAGGAAAACGATGATTTTGATCAGGAATGCGGCTAATGACACCATAGTTGATCTAAGATAAAAAAGAAGATATTGCCAGTTTGTGTCAGTTTAATGATAAAAGCCAGAGCCACGGTGGTGCAGTGGTTAGAATGCAGTACTGCGGGCTACTTCTGCTGACTGCCGGTTGCCTGCAATTTGGCAGTTCAAATCTCGCCAGGCGCAAGGTTGACTCAGCCTTCCATCCTTCCGAGGTTGGTAAAATGAGGACCCAGATTGTTGGGGGCAATAGGCTGACTCTGTAAACCGCTTAGAGAGGGCTATAAAGCACTGTGAAGCGGTATATTATATATACTACTTATATATATATATATTATATATATTATATATATACCTGCTATCTTGTACATGTTTGACGAACAAATAAAATAAATAAATAAAATAAATAAATAAGTCTAAGTGCTATTGCTATGTTTCAATGTAAGGGCCTTTCCCCACTGCTGAGAAACATTTGCAGGAAAGAACTCCTGCATTAAATGTTCTGGCTCCCTTGGTGTTCTTTCCTCTTCTCCTAGTTACTTTTGAGTTAAGGGAGCCCTGACAATTGATGAGTCAGCACATCCTTCTGATCAAACCCTAGCCATGTAATTAAGCCTACGTATTAAAGTAGAGGCAGTGGGGCACTTTTTCCACCAACAGCTGTGACTCACATGAATCCTAAACACTGTGTGGATCACCAACTACTATATTATACTCTGTAATTGATTCCAGTCAGATAGGTGCATAGGAACATTCATAATTTAGTAGGGGCATGCACACAGAAACATCATTCAGATTGTTAATGATGGCTAAATCCAACTCTCTAATGTAAATCTCCATGCACTCTATGAAGCTTCAACATCTGAAGCTTTTGCCTGGGGCTCTGTACATCAGCAGGAATTTGAACAATTGAAGGCAGGCCTTAGGCAGTTCTCGTTTTTGAAACTTCTGGATTATACAATGGCTTTTACTTGTTTGTTGCCAAAAAAGAGAATTATGCACATGTTGTTTTATCTCAACGAGTGGTGCGGTGGCCTAGAGGTGGAGCTCTCGCTTCACAATCAGGAGGCTGTGAGTTCGATCCTAGGTACCATGTTTCCCCGAAAATACAACATGTCCTGAAAATAAGGCCAAGCCTGATTTTTGGGGTGGATGTAAATATACGCCCTCCCCCGAAAATAAGTCCTAGTGAAGGGGTGGGTGTGGCCAGCACAGGAGGCAGCCCTTCCCTTCTCTGGTCACCTCAAGGCAGGCCCCTTAAACACAAACACAACCCTGATGCAGCCCTCAATGAAATCGAGTTTGACACCCCTGGTTTAACACAATATGAGACTGAAAGTCCATTGTAGTAATAACTGTGGGTATGATTTTGTCATACCACTCATGGTTTTCTATCAGTTTTTTGGTGACACCTGTGTTCAAACCTGGTGGAAGCCTCATAGCACAGAGCTCACCAGTGGATTCTTTCAGGAGCCACAGCTGGCCCATATCTTTGGAGTCCATACTTTGGAGACTACACCTTTGGAATCAGAGCTACAGATTAATGTTCATCCTTGAAGCAACTGATTGTCCAGGCAATATATATATAACTAATTTATTTATTAATTTACACTCCATCAAATGGTTTTGGAGGATGCAATGGAGAGAGGTCTCAAGTGCACACTTAGCAGAAGAACTCATACCTGCACATCATATAGCAATGGCCCTGGGCTCAGCTCCTCAAATTTTGTTTAGCCCTTCACCTTCAGCCATTGTGGTATTGTACTCATATAGCATCATCTCTTGGTTCGCTACTAATTACCTTACGTAAGAGACAGCAAATGTCATCACACCAGGAGGAGGAGGAGGAGGTGCAGTGGTTAGAATGCAGTACTCTAAGCTATTTCTGCTGCCTGCCGGCTGCCTACAATTTAGCAGTTCAATTCTTACCAGCTCAACGTTGACTCAGCCTTCCATCCTTCCGAGGTCGCTAAAATGAGGACCCAGATTGTTGGGGGCAATATGAGGACTCTGTAAATTGCTTAGAGAGGGCTGTAAAAGCACTGTGAAGTGGTATATAAATCTGCTATTGCTATTGCTATTGCTATTGCTATTGCTATTGCTATTGCTATCGCTATCGCTATCGCTATCGCTATCGCTATTGCTATTGCTATCGTGAAGAAGTCAGTAACGGACCATTGTTTCAGATTAACGCCCCAGGGAATTTTGACTAGATCTTCTTTGTAACCATGAAGACTGATAGTCTTCCACATTTTGAAAGATACAAGACATTTAACAGGAGGCTCCAATAGGTTGTTCAATATGTCATGATCTGGAGTTAACCATTCTGAAGTATCTAACCTTCATTGAGGAAGATGGCCTCATCCACACCAGACAAAATAAGAAGGAATTATAATGGCCCACTGCCTAGTTCAAGAGTGTTGAACTGTTTTTCCACATTTTAAGCTTTAGAATCTCAAGAATAAGTTTGGAGACTAAAAACAATCAAGCTTCCCTGAATTGTTCCTATCTCGACTCTCAAATTAGGATTATTCTCCTGAGTCAAACAAAACTCTTTTCTCCAACGGCACACTGTTATGGCAATGCTCGTTCCCAATTCCCCTTCTAATTATTAAAATAATCATGATTATTTCTTCTCCTTTGAACAAGGTTTATGGAATTTCCACCACCACAATTAGTTGCCAATCAATGTGACAACAAATGGAATACACAGCATGTGGTAATCTGATTTGTAACAGCCTCCTGTGATGAGATCAGAGTTTGGGGTAAAGCTGGGCAAATACTGTAGCAGTCTGAAATTGCAGATAGCTCTTCCAAATCTGGGGCAAACTGGACCTTCTTCACTGTAATTGTGGTCTTCTGTGTTCTCTGAGATTTAACTCTGTGCTGAAGAAAAAACTATAGGAAGTCTCCTTCAGTACTGTATATGTCAAATGTTGCTGCTGCTGTATATACAGTTCTTTCTCCTTCTGCTTCTGTCTCAAATTCCCTGTGCCAGTATGCTGATGAAATGTCCATTTAAGGTGATAATAGAAGAAAAGGAGTGGTTCCATTACTACAAACCAGGAGACTACTGGATTACTGGAATAATGTCTGGAATCTTAGCTCGATTGTACCAATTTTCATTCTCCAAGCCTCCAGCCCATCAACTGAAAAGGTAATTGTCAGCACGTCCAAGGATTCTGGTGATTGATTTTACCTGCTCCAATGTCTTTTCTGGGAATGATTTCCTTTCCCCTATTCCTCACGTTGAGAAAGCCAAGTCATTATTGCTTCTCCCAATTTGCTTTAGAGGAAAGGCTCCTGGGGAACATGACGATTTTGTAAAACCTGAGTTTGCAAAGTTTCTTTTTAAGTTCAGTGTCAGCCTCAACACTGGGCAACACTGGGCACTGCCAACACTGTCCCATAATAACTCTTGCCTGGATGGGGTTCTGCCTGCTTTCAAAATGACTACCTTGGGACTGTGGAGTCAGCAACTTATTTATTCATATTTATTTTATGTATTTATGAACAATAGTTAAGCAGTGACTTCCAATAAAGTTATTGGATGAATACCTTAGAACAGAGTGAGATCTCTTGTATTTTCTCCCCATCATTTCTTCCCCTTCCTTACATTTACTCTGTAATTCCTACCACCCTCTCCACTCTTTCTTTCCACTCTTTACCACGTTTGCTACTTTTGTGCCTTCCCTGTTCCTTTTGGTTTAAATAAAAGGAATATCTTTTAAAAACCAAACTCAAGGAGGGGAGAGACTTTATTTTGAAGGGACATAGTGTCATGAATCAATCTAACCTTTGCTTCTGTTAAGAGTTGCTTGTGCTATTTTGCTACAGTTAGAAATTATTTGTTAGGAATTATTTCTGTAAATCTCGCTTGTTAAGAATTGTATCCTTTGCTATCCGGTTTCTCGCTTCTGTAGTTCACTTCAAAGCTAGGGACATCCTTGGAGAGTAAATAAAGAAGACAGGGCAGGGAGTTACCCAGGAACATCCTGCTCCATAGATAAACGGGGGCAGAGCAAGGCTGCCCAAGAATGTCCATCAAATAGATAAGAAGAGCACGAACCCACAAGGCTACAAGGAATGCTCTGTAAGATAACAAAAAGCATGGACAGAGCATGGACAGAGCATGGACAAAGAATGCTCCATGGATAAGGGGGGCATGGGCAAGACATTGCCCATGTTGGGTAACAAACCTTTGTCTCTGATTGGCTAAATGAGTGTATAAGATCCTAACTACACTCTTCTCGGGTGTGGCTTCTTCCTTTCATGGTTGCTGTCTATATGTTGTTGGAATAAGTCTACCCAGCTCTTCTTTGTACAAAGAAAAGCTGTTTATTTTCTAAGCCTCTTCTTGAGTCTCATTCTGGCATTCTGGTGACCAGGGGTGGGTTCTAACATACCTCGCCGCCAGTTCGCTTCCTCCCACGCCGTGTGGCTGCGCAGTGCCGAAAATTCCAAAAAAAATAAAAATAAAAAAAAGCCAAAAACAAGATGATGGTGCATGCGCAGTGCCAGCAACTCGGCTTCTGCCCATGTGCAGAATTTTTTTTTTTAAAAAAATTCAATTTAAAAAAAAAGAGGGCGGCGTCCACGGACCGGCACCGACTGAACTGGCTCCGTGACGTCACCAGCGGGTTGCTACTGGTTTGGGAGAACCGGTCCAAACCAGGAGGAACCCACCTCTGCTGGTGACTCAAGTAGATTTTTGGACCTTACAATGTGATACGTTAATGTTTAGCCACAGAGGATCGCATTAAGTATAGTTAACTGCAGAATATAGGACAATAACTCTAAAGCCATGAATATTCTGCAGTAAATATCTAGGTCTAAAAAAGTCTTGTTGAAGAGATATCCATCTTCAGATAGGTAATACCTCTTGCTAATCCAGCACTTGAATCCAGCTGTTAGTCCTCTCCGGGGTGGTATAACAGGAAGAAATCATACCATATGATCACAACATATGTATGTACTGTACTCTTGGTAACATCCCTTATTAGCATTCTGGAGGACTGGGAAGACACAGCTCTTCCCCCACGCATTGGGCTAGGATGGGGGTTGTGAGCTGTGAGCATATCTACTCTGGTGCAGGGCTGTCTTAACTCATGGACCTGATGGGTACTTGCCCATGGGCCCCATGGGCATAGGGCCCCATACTAATCTGTGTATGTTAACCCTTCAATGCACCTTGTATCATATAAATACAGCAAGATATTTATTGCATTTTACTGCATTTTTTATTAATACTAACATGCATTAATAGAAATTAACACTGATGTTTTTTCCGTAGATGATGAGACGAGCCCACACATTATTCTGTGCAGGCTCATCATTCTTTTTTATTCTTATTTATTTATACATTTTTATTCCTGTGAGTAGTTGTCGTAAGGGCCCCAGTACACTGCTTTGCACAGGGCCTATAATGCTGTTAAGACGGCTCTGGTCTGGTGTCTGGGGGTAAGGGTATGATTTTAATTACATTTTATGGATTGTTGTGAACTGATATGAGTGCAAATAGGTAAGTAAATAAAATAAATGCTTTGGTTTTGCATAAGTGTATTCTAAGCAGATTGAAACAGTTACAATAGTAAGAAAACTCCACACTTCCTTTTTGAGTAAAAGAAGGTGTGGAGGTCTCCTACTATTGTAACCGTTTTCCTTCCCTGGCTACTGAACTATAAGAATAATTTTCCTCATTTTCCCTCCCAAGTCATAATGTGGAGAAATTGAGAGGCAGAATCAGTTCTGGTGATTTTGATAGGATTCCTTTGATCCTGACATAACAAGCTTGCTTTCTCTCTCTCATATTTCTTTTGGCAAGAAGCTCCTAGTGGTGTCAGTGGGACTGTTCTTCTCATAGAAACTTCAAAAATGTCTATCACCTGCAAAGTCCAAATAAATTGAATAATGTAATTGAATAATGAGTATCTCATTATCTTTTTGGCATTGCACTATATAGATATAAAGCTACAGTAAATATGACATGCTTTCATGAAAAGCCAAACTAAAGATTTATCTATTCATTCTTTTA
>QLTV01003508.1:12411-33438 GCA_003457575.1 Thermophis baileyi
TTCCCCCCAACCTCCAGCTTGCTTACCTTCGCTCTTCGGACTGACTCCTGAGCCGCTGGTCGCAACGCCTGCCTTGCTTCAAGGAGATGGATTGCATTGCAGCCTGCAATCCATCTCCTTGGTGAGCAACTGATTCTGCCTGCCTTCCTTCAATTGGGTAAGTAACTGGGTTTTGTTTTGTTTTTTGCTTTAAAAAAATAGTAAATTGGGGGGGGTTATTTTCTTGGTGGGGGGGTTAGGATTTTTTTTTTTTAGACATAGCCATTTAAAATTTAGGAAGTTTTAAATTTAGCTGCTTTTATCTAAAAATATAAATAAAATAAAATATGGAATGTTGTGTGTTTTTGCAATTCTGGTTAGGCAGGGTGTTGGACTAGATGACCTCCAATGTCCCTTCTTCCAACTCTGTAAATCTGTTAAAATTGTTAAATGTGTTAAATCTGTTGCTGGTGCCATTTTGTGTACTTTTGCATTGTGTGTGAGTCAGTACAGCTGCTTTTGCATGGTGTCTGAGTCAGTTGTGTTGTTTTGTGTTGTTTGTGTGTAAAGTGCAAAAGTTTTTTTTCAGCTCTTTGTGGCCCTGTGAGGTTCATGCTTGTGGCAGGGGCCATTTTGTGTGCTTTTGCATGGTGTGTGAGTCAGTTGTGTTGTTTTGTGTTGTGTGTGTGTAAAGTGTAAAAGTTTTTTGTGTTGTGTGTGTGTAAATTGTAAAAGCACGCCCACCCAGTCACCTGACTTCCAAGCCATGCACACAAAATAAGCCACACACACAGAACCGGTAGGGAAAATTTTTAGATTTCACCATTGCCATATAGGGTTACCAATGAGGTAAAAGTGTTATAACAAGTATAGACTATTTATCTCATAGTTGGTGTTTAAGGACAAGATAAAATAAAATCTATTTTCTAAACACATTTAACTGCATTTTATGCACAAACTGCTTTTACACTCAACAAACAATTACAAAGAGCCCTCAATTTGAATATATTTGGATTAGGCTGCAATCCATTTCATGCAAAAAAATGCTTGTGCTTTTTGTCCCCGAAGGTCCTGTTTGCTGCAAAAAGCACTTTCTACCACAGAGAAAATTATTGTCAGGAAGAGGGCATAAGCCCTTAATATTGAGCTGAAACCCATGTCAGATTGTTAAACTGTTTCAAAATGATTGTTTGTTGAAATTGTTGGTTTCACTTAAGGACCTGGTGTCACATTCCCAGCCCAAGGAATACGGTAAGAATTAAGAACTTTCTGGTGTGCTGCTTTGCCTAATGATTAGAGTTACACATCCAACTATAATATCAAATTTGAATGATTTTATATTGGCTACTTTACAGGACTGGTAAGGTCCAGCCAACCTGCTTCACAGTATACTGTTGGAAGTTTTCCAATTCATCATCCAGGATATAGTCCAGGCAACATATTCCTAGTTATAGAGAATGAAATGATGTAATTAAAATTCCATACTCCTATTAATGCGTGCATGTGTGTGTGCACACATATACAGAGAGACACAGAGAGAGACAGATAGAAAAAGAAAGGAGGGAGGGAGGGAGGGGAGGGAAGGGAGGGAGGAAGGAAGGAAAGAAGGAAGGAAGGAAGGAAGGAAGGAAGGAAGGAAGGAAGGAAGGAAGGAAGGAAGGAAGGAAGGAAGGAAAGAGTCAGAGACAGAGAGAGGTTATAATGTACCTAACTTAAACATGCAGGAAAGTTAGACCACTAAAGCTTAGCAAATTTTGTAGACATTAATGCAAAAAAATTTTAGTCAGTTAATCTCATTTAATTTAACCATTTTCCCATTACCTAAATGGATAACCAATCTGATGTTCAATATGAAAGTTGAATAATCTTTCCTTCTACCATTTCCCAATGCACTGTACAATTGCAAAGGCTAGTAGCTCGGGAAATGGAAGCAAATCTATAGTTTTTTACATAATGTCTGCTATAAACTTGTAACTCCGTTGAATTGCATTAAGTCAGAACTCCTAATTATTGTGCCATCTGGTAGCTTTGCAAATGACAAGCCTGTTAAAGACATGCTGAAAGGTCTATATTTAGCAAAACCCTTTCTTCAGTGTATGTAATTGGTGGTTCCCACACTTTCTTTTTTTTTAACTCCAAGGACTGCCAGACTCTTCTCATAAATTATAAGTCGTCTATCTTTCAAGAAAACTCCAAGGCACTTTTCATCTTCGTTTGAACATTGGTTCTTCTTCATTGAAGAAGAACACTTTTCATCTCATTGGAGGCTTTTATTACTATTTATTGGAAAGTTTTGTTTCCTCTTATACTTTTTTTTTCCTATGGTGGGTGGGTAGAATGGAATCCTCTGTTTCATGCATATTAAACATTCCCACTGTTTCCACTTCTTGGCCAGAAGAAATGTGATGGTCGTGATAACTGCCATTATTCAAAGCAATCCCAGTGATTGAAAGTAAAATTGAATTCTGAGTATGCCAGTCAACCCTTGTATGTTTATGGAAAAAACCTAGAGAACCTAAAATGATCCAGCTACTCCTTCCAGACTTGATTGAATAGTTGTAGGTAGTAGTTGAGTAGTGCTTATAGATGACCTAAAAGAATGACTGTACATTAGCTCTGGTTTTTCATATTTTAGATAGCTTGGAGAGGGGGCAGGTGGGGGACACAGAGAAATGTCATAGTAAAAGGTTTCAGTAAGCATGAGTGTGATTAAAAGGGGGCTGAGATTTTTTTCCCCTTTTTCCTTTTATTTTAAAATAGGATAGAAAATCATGGTGATTGCTGGCAAATACAGCACATATAATTTCTGCAGTCAAGCTAAATTGTATAAGGGAGTTTGTGCACTGTGGGCTGCACATTCCTGATGTAGCAGAAAGGTCTATGTATCTATTTCTCCCATATTTCCCCCCCCCAAATTAATTACATCCTGTATATCCATTTTATGAAGTAAGTTTTAATAGGAATAATAAAAGATATGTGCACTTTGTCACTTATGATAGTCAATATGAGTTTGATATAATGAGGAAAGCCATATGAGTTTGATATAATGAGAAAAGCCATCCAGGAACATTACTATATTAAGGGTACCATTTTGGTCTGCAGAATGCCAGACGATTACTACCATGTTTCCCCGAAAATAAGACCCTGTCTTATATTTTTTTGAACCCCGAAATAAGCACTTGGCCTTATTTTCGGGTAGGTCTTATTATTTTGGGGTGCGTGGAGCAAGACGGGGCTCCTCTTGCCGTCTTACCTGATTTCCAGCTCTGTCTCCCTATCCCTAACCAGAGGAAATGGCGGGGACCAGCTGCGCATGTGGTTAAATATTTTCGGGGAGGGCTTATTTTCAGGGGAGGGCTTATTTTCGGGGAGGGCTTATTTTCAAAGGAGGGTTTATTTTGGGGGGGAGGGCTTATTATCCGGGGATGTCTTATTTTTGGGGAAACATGGTAGATGGCAGCGAAGTGTGTGTAGTTCTTTTCCTTTCTTTTCTATATCCCCTGCTTAGGAAATGTGAAATATGTAGCTACCCAAATGTTATGAATTAAAATGTCCCTCAATTCCAGGGATTAGAAGACTGTAATCCAACGTGTGGCAAATTTTATCTCAGTTTTCTAAATATTGCCATAACATAATTATGTTTACATAATTATAACATAACATAATTAACTGTTTCCTAATAGGAAGCAGAAGGGGTTTCCCCCAGTGGAGACAGGTTATAAAGCAGAAACAATATGCTCCTTCCTCAGAAATACTGAAATGCATATAAAACTAAAGGTTTAATTATTAACAGATATAACATTTTGTTTTTCATGTTCTCTGCATTATTTAGGTGTGGAATCTCTGCCTTGTTCATTTGTATCCTATATTAAAAGGTACGTGCATTGATGGTAACTGTAAACTTGTCATATTCTGGACATCTGGTTTTTTTAGTTCATTGCAAATGTGATTTTTCTTTTCTTAAGAAAGCAAGCAAGGAAAAATCATTCATATTTATATTGTTCAGCTACTTTTAATGCAAACAGAGCAGAATATACATTGACACTACAAAAGACAACTACAAAAAAAAAAGAACTAAAAAAAAACAAAGCTACCAAAAGAAAGAGGAGAGTTTCATACCTTTAGAGAAATTGCTTATGAAGAGGAACAACTTGAAAAGGTCAAAAAAAGGTTAGCATGTTACAAAAAGCAAGCAATTATGAGAACATGACAGAAAAAGAAAGACAGGAAATGCATTTTAAAAATTCAGTCTTAATTTTCGGTCTTGAAACTGTCAGTTTCATTTGAGGCTTTTCAAAACAGTGAACATGCATGTAGCATGTGGTTTAAGATTTTTTTTTCATGTTGAGTTTATTTATTTGACAAAACTTCTGTTTTTGTGCACTTTTATCTACCTCTTGAAATCAGCAGCAACTTTCAGAAGACAATCATGCCTGTGTAGGATTGCTTTGTTAAGGCTCCATAAAATTGCATACTCTTGGAGTAGCAAACTGGACAATAGTGGAGATATTTGGTATTCCAAAAATTGCCCACCATGGTGGCTGGTGCTGCTGAGAGTTGTGGTTCAATAATATTTGGAAAGTTGCAGGTTTTTTTTAGTGCCAGCAGAACTCAGAGACATTCTTAAGTCTTGGAAGTATAGAAGCCATGCAATCACTAAGCTTATCTGGCAAACTTTGGGAAGACAGAAAGCACCACAATTTGGGTAGAATAGATATAGATGCTCTAAACTAAGAATATGCCTGTTCTTCGTATGCAAAGTTTAAAAAAAATGCTTTGGAATGGATATAGATACATACCACCTCACATGGAATCTTGCAATCCCAGGAAACTATGTGTTTAAGTTAAGAAAATATTGGCACTGGCTATACCTGTTTACTTATTTGTTTTAGATATCTGTATCGTGTAATGAAGATTTAAATCAGAATGTTGGAAGTTTTGAATATAATTAAGACATTGATACCAATGTGGGGAAGGTAAGTGGGGTTTCTGCCAGCCTATGTAAATTTAACTTGCCTGAAATTCAAATAATTCCATTCTGGTATCCTCACTACTTTCTAATCAGACATTATGGAATGGTTTGACTCCAGAAATTGTGATACTCCATCACTGGAGGTTTCCAAGAAGAGATTGGACAACCATTTGTTTGGAATGGTATAAGGTTTCTTGCTCAAAAGAAGGAGGGTTGGACTAGAAGACGTCCAAGTCCCTTCCAATCTTGTTATTCTATGTTCTATGTGCTATGTTCTCTTATGGAAACTTTAGAGAAAGAGAAAGCACTATACCACTCAGGGTCACCTTGAACTGCAAGATGGGTGCTATATACATTTAATAAATGTATAAAGCTTTGATCTCCTCAGTTAAAGGCACAATCTAAACCTAATAAATAAATAAATAAATAAATAAATAAATAAATAAATAAATAAATAAATAAATAAATCCCTATATTTTAGCTTTATATACATTGAGATGTGGCAAATTGTTTGCAGCCTTAATACATATATTTCCAGATTTTAGCAACCTTCTGTATGAGAAAAAGGAGGAGAGCCGGTGAGCGAGTGGGGCCCAGCTTTGGAGCAGGGAAGAAAATCATCCTTCTGTGAAGTTTCTGAAAGATGCCCTAATTAATTCATGGGCCATGAGCCAAGTTTCAAAAGAAATCCAGTAATTTATTAGGAGCAACATTCCGGCAATTACTCAGGTGGAGTCAGCTATGACCTCACGTACCATATTTTTCGGAGTATAAGACGCTCTGAAGTATAAGACACACCTAGCTTTTGGGGAGGAAAACAAGAAAAAAAATCTCCCTCTGCCTCCCAGCAATTTGCCTCCCAGCAAACAGCAAACAGTACAGATGATATACACTATTTGCTGTATATTTCTGTGCATGTGTGCCTGACCCATAAAAATAGCAAAGAACTCTTAAAAAATAAGTCTAATAATTTGAACATTCTATAGACATTTATAGTTATTGACTTACCTCCTTGCATCCAGTTTCAGCAGTCTGATTAGCACAAGAAAATAGAATTCTGCCTCTGCCTCTACCTCCCAACAATTTGCCTCCTTGCTGCTTTAGTTTCACTTTCAGTTTTAGCACTTGGCCTGCCTGCAGCCTCAATCAGCTGAGGGTCGGGAAGCTGATAATCAGTTGCTTGGCTTAACAGGAGGCTCTGTTCTGTTTGCTGCAAGGAGGTAAATTGCTGGGAGGCAGAGGCCAAAGGGTGGGGGTGGCTGGGTGGGGCTACATTCAGTGTATAAGACGCACCCAAGTTTTCACCCTCTTTTTTGGGGTAAAAAGGTGCATCTTATACTCTGAAAAATACGGTAATTTACAGGCCCCTATGACCCTGTCTCCCCCCTCCTCCCTGGGCATGTCATAAATCACATTCACCAATGGACCACGTTGGCGGGCTGTAAAAACCCACCCCTCCTGCTGACTCCGGTAACCTAGGATACTATCTGAAGAAAGGCATGTGTGGAATGTCTTTTCAGTTGGGACAGCCCAGCAGTTCCGTCAGTTCTTCCCCCCCCACCCCCTGCTTATGGCAACTTGAAAGCTTTGCAAGTTAACATTCGGCTCCCCTCATTTCCCGAAGGTGACCTGCGCAAAGCAAAAACAATTTGAGTACAGGTATAGAATTTAGGGACGCGACCCCCCCCCCCAAGCTTGTTTGGATTTTCCGCGGGAAATTTGGTTATAAGGCGATCAGCCTGGATATTTTGACTCTTTACCCAAGATGCCTCTGATAAGGGGTAACCCTTCCACTTGATTAAGTATTGGAGTTGTCTCCTGTGCCACCTCGAATTGAGGATTTGCTGCACCTCACAATGGGTTTGGCCCCCTATGACCATGGGGCCTGGGAGTCATGGGGTAGTGGCCTCAGGGTCAATCTGACCACAGGTTTTAAGAGGCTACTATGGAATACTGGGTGTATCTTCCCTAGCGGTCGGGGCAATTTCAATTGTACCGTGACTGGGTTGATTATCTTTACTATGGGGAATGGTCCCATAAACTTTGGCCCCAGTTTCTTGCTAGGGAGTTTTAACCTCAAATATTTTGTGGAGAGGTAAACCTTCTCCCCCAATTGGAATGGCCATTGGGGAGCTCGGTGTTTGTCTGCCTGTTTCTTATAGGTTTGTGCTGCTTTAGCTAGCGCTTTCTTGACATTCTCCCAGGTTGCTTTCAGTGTTGACATCCAATCGGTCAAGCTGACTGAGGAGGGGGGCTCCCTTGGGTATTCCGGCATTGGGATGAAATCCATGCCGCTCATTATCTTGAACGGGGTTAGTCCCGTGCTACTGTGAACAGCATTATTGTATGCGACCTCCGCGAAAGACAGGAGGTCCGCCCAATTAGACTGTTGATAGTTGACATAGCATCTCAGGTACTGCTCTACCATGGCGTTCAGTCTCTCTGCCCCCCCCCCATTGGTGCTCAGATGGAAGGCCGAACTAAGGCCCTGGGAAGACCCAATGGACTGTAGGAACTCCCTCCAGAACTTAACCGTAAACTGGACCCCTCTGTCTGAGATAATTCTTCTTGGTACTCCATGCAGGCGGTAGATGTGTTTCAGGAACAGTTTGCCAACTGGTGGGCTGAGGGTAGTCTGCTGCAGGGTATGAAGTGTGCCTGTTTGGAAAATAGGTCTATTATGGTCCAGATCACCGTGTTCCCCCCACTTTTCGGCAACTCCACTATAAAGTCCATTGCAATCTCTTCCCATGGTCTTGTTGGCTCTGCTACTGGTTGTAGCAGTCTGGGGGGTTTTCCTGGTCGTTTCTTCATTGCAGTGCAGATGGTGCAGCTTTTCACATAACTGTCCACGTTTTTTTGCTGGGCCACCAGAACTGCCTCTGTGCTAAGTGTAAATTCTTGCTGTGAACTGGACCCCTCTGTCTGAGATGATTCTCCGTGGCACTCCATGCAGGCAGTAGATGTGCTTCAGGAACGCTTTGGCTAGCTGCTGGGCCAAGGGTAGTCCGCTGCAGGGTATGAAGTGCCCCTGTTTGGAAAATAGGTCTATTACAGTCCAGATCACCGTGTTTCCCCCACTTTTTGGCAACTCCCCTATAAAGTCCATTGCAATCTCCTCCCATGGTCTCGTTGGCTCTGTTACCAGTTGTAGCAGTCCGGGGGTTTTTCCTGGTCGTTTCTTCATTGTGGCGCAGATGGTGCAACTTTTCACATAATGTCTATCTTTATGCCGGGCCACCAGAACTACCTCTGTGCTCAGTGTAAAGTCTTTAGGAACCCGAAGTGGCCTGCCGGTTTAGCATCATGGCTCCTCTAAAGGATCAGGGTGTGTAGGGATTCCAGGACGTAGAGTTTCATCTGGAGGTGGGTTTCAGCAGGTTCTGACCAGTTCTGGAGAACTGGTAGCGGACATTTTGAGTAATTCAGAGAACCGGTAAATACCACCTCTGACTGGCCCTGCCCCATCTATTCTCTGCCTCCTGAGTCCCAGCTGATCAGGAGGAAATGGGGATTTTGCAGTATCCTTCCCCTGGAGTGGGGTGGGAATGGAGATTTTACAGTATCCTTCCCCTGCCATGCCCACCAAGCCACACCCACCAAGCCATGCCATGCCATGCCCACCAAGCCACGCCCACAGAACTGGTAGTAAAATAATTTGAATCCCACCACTGGTTTCGTCCCCTTCCATGTGAGGTCATCTCTTTTTGTCAGGATGTGTTGATTGTCTCGGAACCAGGGGTCTGCCAGCAGTTCAGTTTTGAGTTTCGCCATTAGATCGCTTGCTGGTGGGTCATGCCGGTTGCGGCGTTGTCATCTGGTGGTCACTTGGGCCACTACTTGGGTAGGGGGAACGATGGCTTCCACTACCTGCTCCCGCTCGCATTTGTACTGGGGCATGCGGGAGAGGGCGTCAGCTGGAAAGTTCCTCCCCCCCTGGGATGTGCTTTAGCACGAAATCAAAATGGTTGAAGTATTGAGTCCAACAGACTTGTTTGGGCGATAGTTTTCACGGGGTCCTGAGGGCCTCCAGATTTTTGTGGTCAGTCCAGACTTTGAACGGTTTCTGGCCCCCTTCGAGCAGGTGTCACCAGGTTAGCAGTGCCCATCTCACCGCGAATGCCTCTTTTTCCCATGCGGCCCATTGTCTCTCTGTGTCCGTGAGCTTGTGGGAGGTGTAGGCGCAGGGTTGTAGGTTTTCTTGACTATTTCTTTGGAGTAGCACTGCTCCCACTGCCATGTCACTGGCATCTGCTTGGATGACAAAGGGTTGTTTGGGGTCAGAATGCTTTAGCACTGGTTCTTTTGCGAACAGTTCTTTCAGTGTTTCAAATGCTTTTTGGCAGGTTAGGTCCCACTGTAGGGGCTGTCCCAGCCAGGGTTTCGTTCCTGGGCTCCCCGTTTTTAGGAGGTCCATCATGGGTTTGGCAATCTTCACGAAGGAGGGGATGAATTGCCTGTAGAAGTTTGCAAACCCTAAAAAGCTTTGTAGCTGTCTGCGGGTGCGAGGGGGTTGCCAGCCTAGGTCGGCTTGTACTTTGGCTGGGTCCATCTCTATTCCCTCATTTGACACTTGGTAGCCCAGGTAGTCTAGCCGTGTGCAGTAGAATTCGCATTTTGATAGCTTGACATACAGGTTGGCTGTCAGAAGTTTTTCCAGTACCTGGCGGACCAGGGGTATGTGATTGTCCATGGTCTCAGTGTAGATGAGGATATCGTTCAGGTAGACCAGGACCCCCTTATAGAGGTGTTTGTGCAGCACCTCGTTTATTAACTGCATGAACACCGCTGGGGCCCCCTGCAGCCCAAAAGGCATTACTTTGAATTGGAAGCTCCCTAGGGGGCAGTTAAATGCTGTTTTCCATTCGTCCCCCTCCCTGATGCAGACTCGGTAGTATGCTTCTCTGAGGTCTTATTTGGTAAAGACCTTTCCCTTGGCCAGGTGAGATAGCATGTCCTTCATGAGGGGGAGGGGGTATAGGTTGTGCACACACACACACAGTTTATCCCCCTGAAGTCAACGCATAATCTCATAGTTCCATCTTTTTTTTCCTTTGAATAGGACTGGCGCTGCAACCCGTGGCTTGGCTGGTTCGATGAACCCCCTTGCTAGGTTTTTGGACCTAAAGGAGCCGAGGTGGCGCAGTGGTTAGAGTGCAGCACTGCAGGCTACTTCAAGCTGACTGCTAGCTGCAGTTCGGCGGTTCAAATCTCACCGGCTCAAGGTTGACTCAGCCTTCCATCCTTCTGAGGTGGGTAAAATGAGGACCCAGATTGTTGGGGGCAATATGCTAACTCTGTAAACCGCTTAGAGAGGGCTGTAAAGCACTATGAAGCGGTATATAAGTCTAAGTGCTATTGCTATTTTGTCTATGTATTTGCACATTTCTTGCATTTACCGGGGTGTCATAGTGTACAGTTTGGGCTTGGGTAATTTTACCCCGGGGATGATTTTGATGGCACAGTCTTTCTCACAGTGGGGAGGTAGGACGTTGCACTTGGCCTCGCTGAATACTTCCGTGAGGTCCTGATATTCCCTCGGGATCTGATCAGCCTCTGGGGTTTTGTCGGATGTGGCTGCCAGTTGTTCAGATGGGCTCTTTTGGGGTGTTCCTTGCATGGGCGGTGTTTCTGCTTGCTAGTGTGGAGGGAGTTGGGGTCCCCTTGCTATCCTCAATCTGCGACTGCCCCCTTGCCACCAGATGGTTGGTCCCCACTTCTCTAGCCAGGAGAGTCCCAGTATGACTGTGTCTGTCATTTTGAGGGCTATTACGAATCGAATTACTTCCCAATGATTCGCTAGCTCTAGCCTCACTGGTTCGGTTAGGTGGGTGGCATAGGCTCCCCCAACTAGGGATCCATCGACCTGTTCGAACCGGATCGGGTGGGCCAGCTTTTTCACTCTGATCCCCAGTTTCAGGATCATGGTTAGGTTGATCAAGCATCTAGTGCAGCCTGAGTCTATTAGGGCCTGAAAAGTCCCCTGGGTTCCTGTTTTTGGGGCTGTTATGCATATTGGGAAAATGAAAGGGTGAATTGGTTCACTCACCATTGGGTCATTTTCGCCCTCGTCCTTGCTGTCATAGGGTTCTGGCAACTGGTCATCATTGCCTGGGGGTCCCCCCCCTTCAACTGGGCGGGGAGGGACCTCTGTAGACTGGAGGGCCTTCCGGGACGTATCGGTGGCACGCTTGGGGCCTCATTCCAGCCTTGCCCTGGGTGGTGGCTCTGGCCTTGGTTTCGGGGCCGGGGTTGTGCATGCTGATGCCATGTGGCCCATCACCCTGCATGTGTAGCATTTCAGTGGACATCGTGGTAGAGCTGGTTTTTGGGCCAGCTGTGGTGTTGTGGTTCCCCGTCAGCTGGGTGGTATCTGGTCTGGTTGACCTCTCTCTTTGGTGTCCGGTTGCTTTCTCATGTCATTGGCTCACAGCCCACCATTGACTTTTATGGCCACTCAGAACCACTCAGAGAGTTGGTTCAGGATGTCCCGGTAAGCAGTTACCTGGGCGATTTGCTTGTCCAGGCTTGTTCTGAAAAAATGCACCAACAGCCACTCTGGTAAAGGAGGTAGCCTTCCAATGACTCTCCTGAATTCACGGATATGTTCCTTGATGGGTCGGCCCCTTCGCATTAGGTTTCTGAGCTCATCTTCTGCGTACGGGTCCTCCTCTACCCCCTCAAATCTGGCTTCTAGCAGTTGTAGGAAGTCATCTATGTCTTGCAGTTGGGGGGCTCTCCTCTTGTGGAGGGCTGCTAGCCATTCCCTTACTTCTCCCTCTAGCCCCTCTGCAATGGTGTTCACTATGGCTCTGGGGGATGGGTAGAGGAGTCCATAGTGTTCTAGATGGATCTCAGCCAAGTCAAGAAATAGAGCCAGCTGGTCTGAGTCCCCATCAAATTTTCCCTGAAGCGGAGCAGTTCATTCAGCACTACTCCTCCCTCCTCCTGTTGGCCCACATGACCCTGTCTCCCCCCCCCTCCTCCCTGGGCATGTCATAAATCACATTCTCCAATGGACCATGTTGGCGGGCTGTAAAAACCTCACCCCTCCTGCTGACTCCAGTAACCTAGGATACTATCTGGAGAAAGGCATGTGTGGAATGTCTTTTCAGTTGGGACAGCCCAGTAGTTCCATCAGTTCTCCAGTGCGCTGCTTGGAGCATCCACGTGTGGGTATTGATTTCCATCTGCCCGGAGACTGAGTTGTAACAATTTTCTGGTCACGCCCCCTCTGCTCGGCTGAATCCTTCAGTTTTTACAACTCAGTTGTGCCTAGGACACGTTTTATCTCATTCTCCGAGCAGATAGTAGTCGAATTACTACACTTGGATTTTGTCTGTGTATCTGCCTTTTTTTCTTCGTGGCTTTGTGGATCATGGTGGGGAAGATATAGGAGCAGGCAAGAGGATTGCGGTTAGCAGACTGGCTGCTTCAAACGCCCGCTGCTGCTGGTGAGTGAGCGAGCCCAACCCAGTTTGTCCGAAGCGGCCACCTCCACCCCCGAGCAAATTTACGGTGGCAGCTTTCCAGGATCAATCCTAACTAAGGGACTCCCCAACATTGCAGGTGCCTGCTTCCTTTGAATTAAGCCACCGGTGTGTGCGCTGGCCTTTCCCCGGTCCACCGGGACAATCGCCACCATCTGAAGATCCTTTTTTCCCACCCGACAAGCAGCTCCGGAGTTCCTGGCTCTATAATTGTGCCATACTCCGAGGAGGGCTGCCCCATGCCCTACGTCCAGCTGAATACTCGCTGTGACTGCAGTGATTATTACGAACTGCCATTTCTCCCCTGGCCACCATTTTGTCCCGACCATCAGCTGGGAGTCGCCATTCCAGTATTCGAATGGCAACGTTTTTTTGACTTCGGCGCCTACAAGGTGGGGCTCCATCTTTCACACCTATAATGGGGCATTACTGCTTGCCTTCATCGCGTCAGAGGATTGCTTGGGGTGGCTGCTACGAGCCTTTCTTCGTGATGCTGAGGGGAGAGTTAGCGGGAAGATTCACAGTCAAGATGGCGGACCGTATCTTGTCAAGTGATATCCAGGGGGCTAGAAAAAAGGGCTCAAATGGATCTAGATCATCGTCTAGGAGCGAGGCCAGCCATAGCAGGCCTAAGACCGCCATGCCAGCCAGGGGGTCCTCAGCTTCAGAAAAGGACATGGAGAGGCATCAACGAGCCTTGGAACGCCAATTTGCCAAGTCTTCCAAGCTGGCTGAAACAGCTAGGCCACAGCCTGGGGACATCAATCTGGAGGTGGCCCCATGCTCTCCGCTCCCTGAGCTCTCTCCCCAATCCTTTGGGGAATGCCACCTGGAATGGCCACCTGATGGTCCGGAGGAATCCCTTGTCCCTCCTCCCCCCTACCACGAGGAACACTTTCTTCCCCTGGCATGCACTTCGGGTGCAGCACTCCAGCCAGCAGCCTCAGCTAGGGGCCTAATCCCTGAGGCAACATTTACCCCAACGTCAGTGGGGCTCTGCTCAGGATTTAAAGACATCATTGCACAGGCCATCTCCCAAGGAATTGCATCGGGCCTTAACCAGCAGGCTCTTCTTCAGTCCCAGTCATATTGATTGAACTTTCAACCTCCCACATGCCTGCCATCACACAGGGGGCCCTCATCCCCTCCACATTTGGGGCATAGTGAGGAGTCCATCATGGGGGATGAGGAAGTGGGTGATCAGGAACTGTCAGAGGACGAAGGGGTCATACCGGACAAACCCGCCTTCACGGGCTTGTTCCGCCTCCCCTTATTCAAATCACTATTGTACAAGACCAGGGCCTCAGCCAACATGGGGGCTCCTCCCGTGTCCTTAGAGGCTCAATCGCAGCAAGACACCCACGATGGGTTGTTTTCGGAACCGTCTGTTGATGAGATCACCCTTCCCTCTCCTCAATTGTTTATTGATGTCATACAACGTCAGTGGAGCAATCCCAGTACTCTTGCTGTGCCCAGTGGCATTGACAAGAAGCTCTACAGCGCTGGCCATGATATGGAGGAGTTCTTACAGCTTCCTCAAGTTGATGCTCTGGTGGTGTCTATGTCAGGCCCTTAAGGTGGAGGAGAAGAAGGCTGAAATGGCATGCCGCAAAACCCACCAAGCCTGGGCAATCAGGGCAGCCACAGCGGCTTCATTCTTTAACTGATCTGTTCTGACCCAGCTGCCGAACCACGGAACACAGCACAACAGCATAACAAACAAACCTTGTTTTATTATTAACAAGCTGCTAATGAACTGTCCTAGCAGCCGTTCTAAAGTCAATGAAATGATAAATCAGTCTTTTTGGTGCAACAGCTGTTAATTACTTTCTTAACAGCCGGCAATAGTCCAAGCAAAACGAAACCAAGAATCCGATGAAGAGTCTGTCCGATAACAGCACACAAACTTACTGAGGTTGGCAGAATGCCCAGAAGCAATTTGCAGGAAAAATGACACCATTTAAAACAAGAGCCGAACAGGAGTGTCGAAGCACAAGACGTGGAATGAACAAAGTTTTTTCCTGCAAATTGGTTAACCGTTGTCATCCCTTAAATAGGCTATGGGAGTGGCCAATTAGCCCCAAGCCTTACTCCCGAGTAGTCCTTCTCCTCAGGAGCCAGTCCTGCCTTTTGGCAGCTCTGCGCACGCGTGCATTGATGACAGACTCCTCCTCCTCTTCTTCGTCACTCATGGCAGCCTCTGGAGGCAGGCTGAATCCCTGCCTTCTCCAACCTCCTCACTGTCCGATTCTGGTACCAGCTGCACAGGCCGCTGGCACATCACCACACCAGCCTCCTCGCTGTCTGAATCAGCTACCAGCTGCACAGGCCGCTGGTGGACCACAACATGATCCACCTTAATATGGCTTCGCCAATTGCAGGCCAGATTGCCTTCTGAAGACACTAGGCTGCACCATGACATTAATAAGATTTTAGCAGCCACCGAGTACTCTGCCGATGCTACATTGAACATGGCAAAATTCACCTCCAGAGTGCTAGCCTCGAATGTGACATCCCGCCGCCTCCTGTGGCTCCGCCACTGGCAGGCTGACTTGCACTCTAAATGGCGGTTAGCCTCAGCACCCTACAAGGGGGCAAATCTTTTTGGGGAGGCTCTTGATCCGATTCTCACCGAGAACAAGGATAAGAGGAAGGTCATGCCATCCCAGCATAGGCGGGCGGACCGCAGGGCCGTGCCCTATTTCCAAAGACAGTTTTTTCGTTCTTCAGAGCCTAACTTCTATGCAGCACAATACCAACATCCTTATGCGCAAGACTCAGAACGTCCACAGGACAGGACTGTTTCCCGAGATAGGGGCCGACGTAACCTGCCGGCCAAATGGCCCTTTTGAGGGGCCTACAACAGATCCTATTCGCAGACCAATGGGAAAAGACCACCTCCGATGCCTGGGTCCTTCGAACCATAAGACTCGGCCTCAGGCTAGAATTCCTATCCCCCCCCCCCACAATCACTTTCTTCAGTGCCCTGTGCCCAGGAACTCTCAAAAGAGACTGCTGGTGGAACTGGAGATTCAGCACCTCCTGGAAATCCAGGCTATAGAGCAGGTTCCCAAGGGCCAGGAGGTAACAGGATTTTATTCAATCCTTTTCCTCATTCCCAAGAATTCGGGGGCTTGGAGGGGCATACTAGACCTCAAGAGGCTCATCTGCCATGTGATGTACTTGCGTTTCAAGATGCAGTTCCTACAATCCATCTTGGGCTGCATCCGGGAGAGGGACTTCTTGACATCAGTGGACCTCAAGGAGGCCTATCTCCATGTCCCTAGGTACCTGAGGTTTCTGTCTGCCGGGCATCATTATCAATACAGGGCCATGCCCTTCTGTCTCTCTGTAGCAGCATCCATCAGAGCACTGCCCATCAGAATGCAGTGCTACCTAGACGATATTTTAATACAATCGTCTTCCCCTCTCCAAGGGACGGTGGACCTGCAGACAGTTATCCGAACCCTTCAGATCCACGGGTTTTCGGTAAATATGGAGAAAAGTCATCTGATTCCCACCATACACCTCCTCCACCTGAGGACCATGATAGACTCTGAGTCGTGCCAGGTTCACCTTTCCCAGGACTGTCAGGACAGCATATGGTCTCTGGTGGGCCAGGTCTGGGTGCCCCTGGCCACGATGACTTGTTTGTTGGGAAAGATGCTCTCCTGCATCGCCATTGTACCTTGGGCATGCCTGCATGCCAGGACTCTCCAGTGGTACTTGTTGCCACATCAGAGAGCCAGCAGGGGCAATTCCAAGCGGTTGGTGCGCCTTCCACCACAGGTCCTGCGTTCCCTGACCTAGCGGACATCAGACGCCATGAAGGTCGGGTGCGACTTTAAGGAGCCTCAACGTACAATGATCACGTCGGACACCAGCCTGTTGAGCTGGGGCACGCACCTTCGGGATCAGATAGTCCAGGACAGGTGGGCCCCAGCGGACATTGAACAGCATAAACTGGCTGGAATTACGAGCTGTCCACCTGGCACTGTGCCATTTTCAGATGGAGGTCAAGAACCGCCATGTGCTGATCTTGATGGACAATGTGGCCGCAAAGGCCCATATAAATCGAGAAGGGGGCACTCACTCCAGACTTCTTATAAACGAAGCGGAGAAGCTGGGCAGCTGGGCGGAGAGGAACACACTCTCCATCAGAGCAAAGCACATTTCCGGAACGTCGAACCTGCAGGCAGACTGGTTGAGCAGGACAACAATCAACCAGTCCAAGTGGCGCCTGCATCCGGATCTCTTCGAGGAGCTGTGCTGGAGGTTCGGCAGACCGATAGTGGATCTATTCGCTCATCCATCAAATGCCCAGCTCCCGAGATTCTTTTCCAGGTTCCCAGAACCGGGGGCAGAACAGGTCAATGCCCTTTGCAGCCCTTGGCCCCAAGGGCTACTCTACGCCTTCCCATCCCTCCCCCTCATCCCGAGGGTAATCAGGAAGGTATTAGAGGAAAGGGTAGAGGTTCTTCTCATTGCCCCACATTGGCCCAGATGCCCCTGGTTCGTGAACCTTGTCAGTCTCTCGATGTCACGGCCCTGCAGGATCCCTGAGGACAGGATCTCTCTCAGCCAGGGGGTCGTGCTGCACCCAGAGCCACAATGGTTGCAGTTGACCATCTGGCACTTGAGAGGGACCTCCTGAGGAGGGATCACCTATCCAACAAGGTGATCCAAACCATCCAGGCCTCCAGATGGCCCTTGACGAACCACATTTATGATGCAACCTGGGCAGCCTTTTCCCGTTGGTGTGCTGAGAAACTCATTGAACCAACCGTGTCATCCATCCCAATGATTTTGGACTTTTTGCAGGAGGGGTTGGAAAAAGGGTTGTCACCCAACACCCTTCATAGGCAGGTGGCTGCTTTGTCTACCGTACTAGCAGGTGACAGTCAGCAACCCCTTAGTCACCACCCTAGGATATGAAGTTTCCTTAAAGGGGCGGTGAACCTTTAGCCACCTATTGTACACCGCTATCCATTCTGGAACCTTACGTTAGTTCTTCAGGCGCTCACAGCTCCTCCCTTCGAGCCACTGAGGACCATTAGTCTAAGGCTACTGACCCTTAAAGTCGCCTTCCTCATGGCGATCACCTCAGCTAGGAGGATTTCTGAATTGGCTGCCCTGTCAGTGCAGGAAGACCTTTGTATCTTTCATGCAGACAGGGTTGTTCTGCAGCTGGATCCCTCCTTCCTGTCCAAGGTGAACTCCTGGTTCCATAGGAACCAGGAGGTTATTCTGCCTGATTTCTGCCCGGGGGCTACCCATCCCCGGGAGAAATGATGGCACACCTTAGACGTTAGGAGGGCCCTCCGCAGATACATCAAACAAACGGTGACATTCCATAGATCAGAAGCCCTGTTCATTTCTTTTCAGCCCTCTTCTATGGGCAGAAAAGTCACTCCCTCATCTATTGGGCATTGGCTGAAAGCGTGTATTGCCATGGCTTACAAACTGAAGGCCACCCCACTACCAGGGCATATTATGGCCCACTCCACTAGGAGTGCAGCCACCTCAGCTGCTTGGTCTACTCAAGCTTCCATTATTGATATATGCAGGGCAGCCACCTGGTCATCCCCCTCTCCCTTTGTTCACCATTATAAGATTGACATTTTTGCCTCGGCTGAGGCATCCTTTGGACGGAGGGTTCTCCAAAGAGTCGTTTCCACCCCTTCCACTAGGGACCTGTATGTTTCCCAGCCCCAGGGGACCTAACTTGGGTATGTCCCACACGTGGATGCTCCAAGTAGCGCACCAGAGAAGGAACATTGGTTCTTACCTGATATGTTCTTTCTCGGTGCACTGCAGGAGCATCCACACCCTCCCTATCCTTTAGTCCGGCCCTGTGTCCGAGATGGTTAGCTCTATTACAGGTTGTTATCTTGGCCATCTACACCTTCGTCGCAAAAACTGAATGACTCAGCTGAGCAGAGGGGGCGTGACCAGAAAATTGTTACAACTCAGTCTCTGGGCAGATGGAAGTCAATACCCACATGTGGATGCTCCTGCAGTGCACCGCGAAAGAACGTATCAGGTAAGAACCAACGTTCCTTCTCTCCCCCCCCCTCTTGCTATGGCAACTTGAAAGCTTTGCAATTTGACACCATGGGGCAGAGAGGCAAGCTGACTGAGGGCAAAGCAATGACCGGCAGAGAAGAAAAAGGCAAGCTGGTGAGAGAGAGGAGCAGGGAGGAGGAGGAGAATCAGCTATAGAGAGGAGACAAGAGATGATCTCACCGTAGGCCATCCAGGCGGTCCTGTTTGCTGCAAGAAGCAGCGTAAACTGGTGCCACATGACCGAGGAGCCAAGAGCAGAGGCAGTGCAACTGAAAGGAGAGCCTGCAGCAAGGAACAGCACAACAAAGCAGATCCTGAGAGTAACGCATGGAGGAGCATGGAAAGCAATGGGAGAGCATTGGTGGAACTGGAGGCTGTCAGTGGTGGTGGAGCATTTCAGCAAAGGGGATCAGCGAACCAGTGACTGAGAACAGCAACAGAGCAGCGCAGCAGACCAACACATGGGGGGGAGACCCCATGAACTGAGAAAAGCAGGGAGAGCTGAATACCCAGGAGTGGCAGGAGAAAAGCAAGTAGGAAGAGAGGATAAAAAGACAACATAGGACACAAGGCCAAAAAAAATCAAAGGCAAGTAGACAATTGCAAGTACAGAATATATAAAGTCAGAGAAGAAAGAGATAAATTAAGCCCACCAGAAGGCAGGGAGGGAAAGGATCATAAAAAGGAAGGGAGGAAAGGGATAATTATAGAACATTCCAATGACAGGCTAAGAATGAACCTCGCACTTAAGCCCACTCAACACTGAAAATTTTAAAACTGGATAATTTAAATGATCTGCTAGAACTTTAAATTTTTAAACTAGACAATTTTAAACTATATAACTTTAAATCCTTAAACTAGATGTTTTTTAACTGTTAGAACTTTAAATTTTTAGCTAGACTTCCCCCTCCCCCCTCCCCCAAATTTTAAATGATCTCTTAGAATATCAAAATTCTAAATTGGACATTTTTCCCTTTTAAAAATCTGTGGTAAAACCTTCCACACTTTCATTTTCAATATTTTTTAAATCGACTCATGGAAAAAGAAGCTGATACTGTTGTGATCTGCAGAACATGTTCCATGTATACACTTATGCCCATAGAATACCTAAACTATATATGTACCAAATGTAAACTAATCAAGCTGCTAGAAGAAAAAGTAAAGGGTCTAGAGCAGGGGTGTCAAACTCTATTTCATTGCAGGCCACATCAGAGGCACCGTGGACCGGTCCTTTGCTGTTTCCAGGGCAGGCCCATGGGCCATATCTAAGCACCCCACAGGCTGAATCCAGCCCCCGGGCCTTGAGTTTGACACCCCTGGTCTAGAGGAAACTCTAACCACTCTGAAACTCTTCCTACAAAATGAGAAACCCCAAACCTTGCAAGAAAAATATGCCCAAATTGAACATAACAATGATGAAACAACTTCTAAAAGAATTGACCCCTCAGAGGAAGAAGAAGACAGATGGAAACATGTCACTCATAGGAGAAAACACAAACCTAGTACAAAACCCCTGCCCAGCCCAATCTACTCTGATGCAACCCAACTGGTACTAAGCAATCGATTTCATGGACTCTCCCTGGAAAAAAACATGTAGACACATAGAAAAGAAGTATCAGTAAATGTCCCTAAAAAAGTAGCACCATCAAATGCTTCTGTGATAGATGAAATATCTATCTAAAAGAAAAATATCCCAAACCTTCCTAAGAAAAAAAAGGCAAGGTTGGTGATAGGAGATTCAATTCTCAAGGGAACAGAACCAGCCATCTGTAGATCACACAGTCAATCCAGAGAGGTATGTTGTATCCCTGGAGCAAAAATCAAAGTTGTGGCTGAGAACCTGAATGTAAAGGACCACTATATTGCTACAGAAATGCATGAAACCAAAGACAAAAACCTCCTAGAATGCATATCGGTCAATATAAAAGAAAAAAAGAAGAACATGGTGATAGGTGTATACTATAGGCCACCCAATCAAACAGAAAAAATAGATGTCCTTTTTGCTAACCAACTAACAAATATATGTAGGAAACACACTACAATAGTAATGGGGGACTTCAATTACCCTGATATCAATTGGAAGACTAATTCTGCACCAAATTAGAAATCAAATAGGTTCCTAACCAACCTAGCTGACAACTTTGTTGTCCAAAAGTTAGAGGAGGGAATTAGAGGGACAGCCATACTGGAATTAATTCTTACAAACAGAGAAGAAATTATAGAGGGAGTTGAAACTGCAGGAACCTTGGGTGAGAGCGACCACGTCATACTAGAATTCAACATAATGCAAACACAAACAATAGAACACAATGACACCAAAATCTTAGATTTTAAAAGAGCTGACTTTGATAAACTCAGAGAGAACTTGGGAAAAATGCCTTAGATGGAATTACTAAAGGGAAAAACAACCCAAGAATCTTGGGAAACTCTGAAAAATATGATCATAAGGGCCCAAACCAGCACAATACCAATGAGAAAGAAAAACAAGAAATCCAAGAAGAAACCAGCATGGCTGCACAA